>JANAVB010000399.1:1787341-2039841 GCA_029216955.1 Iris pallida | reverse complement strand
GAATTCTTCATACTGCTGTTGTGGGCCGACACGTAGCAGAAAAGAGGATTTTTCTGTTGCTGAGATCTTGGGTGAATCGAGTCAAAGGTGTCACGCCCCAGAACCAGAATACTGGAGAGCGGGGGCAGACATAGCCAGCTACGTATATTGAAATAGAATACATCTCAACTATACGGTCACGGCTGTCTAGATATGAGGGTTTACTACAAGCCAGCAGTCTCTTAAGGTCAAGCCTATTGTCTCAATCTCAAGCAATTAACAGAGTTACAAGATGTTAGAGCATCAAATATATATATATATATAAGGCGTCCCAAATATTACATATTGGATGATCATGAAGCTAGTCGTACAAAATGATAGGACTAGCAAGAGTTCAGTCATACATGATCAACCCTAGGATTTGTTAATCATGTTTACAGCCCGTAGGCAGACAGTAAGTAAATGTGCATCGAGCTAACAGGTGCTCGTCGGCTAAATGCCTCAAAAGAATAAATTTACATATAAGTGGGTGAAACAAAAAGGAAAACCCACTCTTGGCCCGGGTTCCGTCTAGTTGTCACCATTGGGCTGGAAGCTTGGTAGATCCTCGGAAGCTGCTCCAAAATCTGGCCACACAAAACCAGCTGGGTCAAACCCCAGAAAGAGCAAGTGCCACAAAGGAGGCCACAAATAAGAACAAAAGCCAGTATATTAGAACATAAAGAATAAAAAGTACAAGTAGTAAAGTACACAGGACGATAAACGACTAGGGACGTGGAACCATTCCGGGAGCCAGGTTACAATCCTTAAACCAAACAAGGACCGGAGTTGTAACCCTTCGCCTGAATAGCTCACTGTCTCTACTCATTTATCGTTAAGATAAGTAAAACAAACAAGATCAAGAGTTCCAGGTGCAGGGGCTAGACAAGACTTAGACAGAGCTGGACACCATTCATTCACAATCGGCCAGACAAGTACTACGGCTTACTACTTTAACTAACTAGGGTTATCACAAGCCTAATTACTAACAAGATGCAAGTGAGAAACTCCCAGTCCCAAGCCCTGCAGACCATCCAGTTATCCTTTCGCGGGTTGAGAGTTATAGGTGGGTACATTGCTCGGGAGACAAATGTACCCTTAGGTGACTTAGAGGGTGCAACACATGACAGTGTGCTGGAAATGTGCTCTACTCGTCGGCAAGCTACAAGTCCATTAAAGCGCCCAGATAACGAGATTGCCTGTGACTGGAAATTCTCCATGTTCTAGTTTGATCTAATAATTAGCCTAATCCAATTTAGCGCGAGTTCCTGGCCGTGGTACCCAGGAAGTCGCGTCCTAGACATGATACAAGACAAGACAAGTGGATTGTACAAGCAAGTAAGCAGGAACACCCATGGTGTCAAGTTGATTATACGAGTCAAGTTACAAGTTACAAGTTACAAGTCAAGAGTGCGCCACCACGGGCCACTATCAAGTTATCAAGATAAATCATGTCAGGGTACTTGTCAGGAGTGCGCCACGACGGGCCACTATCAAGTCAGGTTGGTCATGTCAGGAGTGCACCACTACGGGTCACTGACATATTATGCTAGTCCCTTGTCATACCAGGCCATGTACAATAGACATTCCAAACATATTAAGTAAAATCAAGTTCATGACAAAAGGCGTAAGGATATAAAATGGGTGTAAAATATCTAATACAATATCAATATATAAAGGACTATAGAAGAGCCAGGCTTAAAGAAAATAAAACCAAATCTCCAAGAGCCAATGGTTTGCGCAAGGGGTCAGGGGGTTGGATTGCGCAGGAGTCAAGTGCGCCAGGAGGCCAACTGCGCAGGGTGAGCTGTGCAGGGTACCAACTGCGCAGGAGTGAGCTGCGCAGGGTACCAACTGCGCAGGAATGATGGCGCAGCAGATGGATTGCGCACATGAGGATTGTGCAGGGGTGGATTGCGCAATGGTCGATTGCGCAGGGGTTACTTTGCGCATGGCTGGCTTGCGCATGGCTAGCTTGCGCCAGCGCAATCCAGCGCAGCGCAAAGCACTGGCCAAATGATTGCGCAATCGGCCATGCGCTAAGGAGCACAGGCCGGGGGTGCGCAATCGGCCATGCACTAAAAAGCGCAAGGCAGAAGGCTGTTCTTCCTGGCCGAGAGCAAGTCCAAGAACACCAAGAACTTCAATTCTTCATAACTTAGCCAAATTAAAACCAAATCTAGATTTTCAAAGTTCTAACTTGAGTAAAATCGAATTATCTTCCACATGGAAGCATCAAAACATACAAAAATCAAAGTTAAATAGATCAAAACCATGTAAATCCGAAAATAGTAAAAACCTAGATCTAGAACAAAGGAAACTCCAAATCACAAAATATCAAGTTCTAAAGTTGATCTACATGTCCTAATCTATCAAATGGACAAATAAAATTGGGTGCTTATTTGTTGGCAAGGTACACTTGCCTAATGGGTTGGGGAGTTGTGTGGAAGAAGGAAGAAGAAGAAGAAATAAATGAAAATAATGAGGAGAGAGAAAAGTGGGTAGGGATTTATGAGGGTGGGTTGTGGTGTGTTGAGGGTAGAGTGTAGGTTAAAGTGCACCAATACATGTTAAACCAAACCTAATCCAACCAAACCAATTCCATAAAATAAAACCAAGCCATGGTCCAAACCCATTTACGGGAAACCAAAATCCGCAAGTCGAGAAAATAAAATACGTGCCAAAATCAAATTACGAGTACAAGTACGAAATACAGGAAATGAGGGTGACAACTCTACCCACCTTCAAAGAATTCCGTCCTCGGAATTTAATCAAGGAGCTAGAGATTGCTACGACAAGCTATACTAAGCACAGACAAGCTACACTAAGCAGTTCAATCATACAATCATACAATGCAAGCAAGGAAGGGAAAGCGTAAGGCACAAGGAAGACATTATACCTTATGAGTCAAACAGGTAGGGATACCGCGATCGGATGTCGTCCTCACGCTCCCACGTTGACTCACCTAGGGAGTGATGACCCCAAGCAACACGGACTAAGTTAATAGTCTTGTTCTTGAGCATCTTTTCCCTCCGGTCCAAAATAGACACGGGCCTCTCCTCATACGAAAGGTTGGTACCAACAACCAATTCCGAATGATCTAGGATATGGCTCGGGTCCGGGATGTACCGTCTTAATTGGGATACATGGAATACATCATGTACCTCACTTAGCGACGACGGAAGAGCGAGACGATAGGACACATCGCCTACTCGCTCTAGAATATCGAACGGCCCTATATACCTAGGACTAAGCTTTCCCCGCACGCCAAAACGAATGACACCGCGGGTGGGCGAGATCCTAAGGAATACATGGTCACCGACGACAAATTCTAAGGGACGCCGATGAGCATCGGCCCAATGGCGCTGGCGATCCTGAGCAACTCGGAGGTGATCTCTGACCTTCCTGACCACTTCAACCGTCTGTGAAATCAGTTTTGGACCGAGCATCTGCCTCTCTCCGACATCGTCCCATGCTAACGGGGATCTGCACTTCCTACCATACAGAGCCTCGAAGGGTGCCATCTGGATACTGGCCTGGAAACTATTATTGTACGAGAATTCCACCAGGTGCAGGTGATCCTCCCACGAACCACCAAAGTCAAGGGTACACGACCGCAACATATCTTCGAGAGTTTGTATAGTACGCTCTGACTGCCCATCTGTCTGCGGATGATACGCTGAGCTGAACTTGAGACGAGTCCCCAAACTTTGATGAAGACTGCGCCAGAAGTACGATGTGAATCTCGTATCCCTGTCTGATACTATGCTGACTGGCACTCCGTGAAGTCTGACGATCTGCCTGAGATACATCTCTGCTAGCTGTGCCGTTGACTGTCCAACTCTAAATGGAAGAAAGTGTACCACCTTGGTAAGCCTGTCCACAATGACCCAAATAGCATCTCTGCCTGTCGGAGATCTGGGTAATCCAGTCACAAAATCTATGGTAATGTGCTCCCATTTCCATTCTGGGATCGACAAAGGTTGAAGAAGTCCAGCTGGTCTCTGATGTTCAGCCTTGACCTGTTGGCAAACCAAACACCGAAAGACATACCGGGCTATCTCTCTCTTCATACCATTCCACCAAAAGTGCTGGCGAATATCTCTGTACATCTTCATGCTGCCTGGGTGGATGGAATACTGCGAACTGTGAGCCTCTGCCATGACTTCCTGTCTGATATCTCCACTGGGTACACAAAGACACGTGCCGTGTCGTAGTGTACCATCCTCATGAATACATAACTCTGGCCTTCTTCCTGCCTCGTACTCTGCTCTGAGCCGCTGAATCTTGGAATCTGTTAACTGTGCTGTCCGGATCCTCTCAACTATGGTGGACTGAATCTGTAGGCTGGCCATCAAGGCCACATTGGAAGGGAGAACAACTTCAATTCCCATCTTCTGAAGATCCGACAATAACTCTGGTTGCGCTGTCAGAAAATAAACTCCGGCTCTCCGGCTCAACGCATCTGCTACCACGTTGGCCTTTCCCGGATGATACTGCAAATCCACATCGTAGTCCACCAGTAGCTCGAGCCATCTTCTCTGCCGCATATTAAGATCCTTCTGGGTAAAAACATACTTCAGGCTCTTATGATCAGTAAATATCTCCACTCTGTCTCCGTACAAGTAGTGCCTCCACAACTTAAGTGCAAACACTACTGCTGCTAGCTCCAAGTCGTGGGTCGGGTAATTCTTCTCATGATCACGGAGTTGATGTGACGCATAAGCAATTACCTTCCCATGCTGCATCAAAACACATCCCAATCCTCTGCCTGAAGCGTCGCAATAAACTGTGAATCCTCCAGTCCCATCTGGAAGGGTAAGAATGGGAGCCGTTATCAAACCTCGCTTCAACTTCTCAAATGATTCCTGACACTCTGCTGTCCAAACGAACGGCACATCCTTGCGGGTCAACTGGGTCATCGGCACTGAAATCCTTGCAAAATCAGAGACGAACCGCCGGTAGTAGTCGGCCAATCCTAGAAAGCTGCGAACTTCTGCCACTGAGCTGGGTACTGGCCATGCCTCGATAGCCACAATCTTCTGGGGATCCACTTCCACTCCTCCTCTGGTAATGATGTGACCCAAGTAAGAAATACGATCTAGCCAGAACTCGCATTTACTGAACTTGGCGTACAACTGGTGCTCTCTGAGAATCTGGAGGACAACTCTGAGATGCTGCTCGTGCTCTGCTTCACTCTTGCTGTAGACCAGGATGTCATCAAGGAACACTATCACGAACTGATCCAAGTAAGGCATGAAAATACGGTTCATGAGGTCCATGAACACTGCCGACGCATTGGTCGCTCCAAAGGGCATAACTAGAAACTCCCAATGCCCATACCTCGATCTGAACGCCGTCTTCGGGATGTCTTGCTCTCTGACTCTGATCTGGTGATATCCTGACCGCAAGTCTATCTTCGAGAAAACTGAAGCCCCCTTGAGTTGATCAAACAAGTCATCTATCCTCGGGAGAGGGTATCTGTTCTTGATTGTCACTGAGTTCAAGGTACGATAATCAACACATAGCCTGGATGTACCATCCTTCTTTTTCACAAGAAGCATCGGGGCTCCCCAAGGCGATCTACTAGCACGAATGAATCCTTTGGTTCTAAGTTCTTCAATCATCTTGTACAAAATCTCCAACTCTGAAGGCGCCATCCTGTAGACTCGCTCTGATACTGGTGCTGTCCCGGGAATCAAGTCTATGGTGAACTCGATCTCCCGCTCTGGTGGCATCCCTGGAAGTTCCTCTGGGAAGACATCTGGAAACTCTTCAACTATCCGGGGCAACTACACTGCTGCTACTGCCATCCGCAATACTGGAGGAGATGGCTCTACTGTGCCTCTGGAAAATGAAAACTCTGGCTCTCCGGGAATACTAAAGACAACTCTGCCAATATGGCAGTCTATCCTAGCATAATGGTTTCTCAACCAATCCATGCCTAGGACTACATCATAGTCTGCCATAGAGAACTCTATGAGCCTAGCGGGGAACTCTCTACCGCTAACTACGATCCGGCACGAGGAAAACACTCGATCTACTCCCACAAGACCATTACCAGTAAGTATATTGAGCCTCACTGATAATGACTCGGGCTCCAATCCTATCCGTGTCGCGAATCGTGCAGACATGAATGAATGCGATGCACCAGAATCAAATAATACAGATGCTGGAAAGGTGTCGACGAGAATAATACCTGCCACTACCTCACCTGGTGCAACTTCTTCTTCCATGGTCATCATCATAGCCTGACCTCTAGCTGCGGGTCCCCTCTGCTGGAAACCCCTCTGTCGGTTCTGTGCTGGAGCCTGGGTGAACTGCTGCTGGTTCTGCTGATGAAAGGCCTGGGCCTGAGGCAACAATGGCCTCGGGTACTGCTGCTGCTGCTGAACTGGAGCTGGGGCTGGTCCTCTCACCGAAGAACTAGAAAGGTTGGATGATAATGGACCTCCCCTATTCGGGCAGGTCCCTATCTGGTGGTCTGCCCCTCCACAAGCCAGGCACAATCCCTGTGCCCTATGACACTCTGCCACTACATGGCCCGGCTTCCCGCAATGAGAACATCCCACCGCAGAAGACTGCTTCTGCTTCTGCTACTACGGGTACGTCGGGGTCGAATGCTGAACCGACGTCACTGAGGCTGCCCGCCTCGGAGTCCCAATGGTTATACCCCTAGCTGCCGGGGCTGGAGCTGAAGATTGGTGCATCTGGTTGTGGGACCGCTTCCTGCCTCCGGTCCTGTCCATAATTCTTCGGGAGGTATACTCATGCCTCCTTGCTGCCTTCAACACTGCATCGAACGTCTGGTGCTCGAACTGTTCCACATCCAATAATATCTCTAAGTGCAGCCCTTGCTGGAATCGCTGAGCCCTATCGAACTCGGTTGCCACCAAGGTGGGGGCGAACCTACTCAGCCTGGAAAACTCGGTCGCATAGCCATCGACCGTCCTGCCTCCTTGCTTCAAGTTGGTGAACCGGGTCTGCAGGTCGTACCGTGCCACCGCATCGAAGTACTTCGTCTGGAATCTCTCTCTGAACGTCGCCCAAGTGACTGGTGCTGCTAATCCCATGGCCTGAGCTGCCCACCAATCGCGAGCCAAGTCTAACAACTGTAGGCGTACCACCGCCACCTTCTCATTTTTAGGTGTCCTAGCTGCTTCCAGGACCACCTCAGTATCCTGAAGCCAAGCGTCCGCGGCAATCGCATCTTCACTGCCGTCAAAGAACGGAGGGTTCAAGCGCTTGAAACTGTTGGCCGCCTGATTCCCTTGGGGACCTCCTCGGTTTAGTGCATCATGAACTTCCTGGTGCAAGGCGTCGCCTTGACGATCTTGGGATGCAAGCAGTTCTCTGATAAGCCCTACCAAAGGTCCCTCATCCTGTCTAGCTGGTTGAACGGGCGGAGCTGCCTGAACTGGAGGTTCTGAGCCTCCGGGAAGCATAACTCGGGAGGCTACTCCAGAGTGCTGAGCTTGATCTTCCTGGCGCTGGGGTGCTTGTCGAGCTTCCTCTGGCTGGTTGGCAGGTCCGGGAGTAATCACGCTGAAGAAGACGACATAGGGAACAATAAGGAAAGGACCAGGACAGATCAATGATACAAGCGTGTGATCAGGTCAAGAATCTCAGGGATTTGAAGATACGAGCAGAGATCAACGACGAATATTGATTGAGACATCTATTCGGTAAACTCTCACATTTCTTGATTGACAAGACCTGCATGGGCTACCACTTAAACCATGTCACGCCCCAGAACCAGAATACTGTAGAGCGGGGGCAGACATAGCCAGCTACGTATATTGAAATAGAATACATCTCAACTATACGGTCACGGCTGTCTAGATATGAGGGTTTACTACAAGCCAGCAGTCTCTTAAGGTCAAGCCTATTGTCTCAATCTCAAGCAATTAACAGAGTTACAAGATGTTAGAGCATCAAATATATATATATATAAGGCGTCCCAAATATTACATATTGGATGATCATGAAGCTAGTCGTACAAAATGATAGGACTAGCAAGAGTTCAGTCATACATGATCAACCCTAGGATTTGTTAATCATGTTTACAGCCCGTAGGCAGACAGTAAGTAAATGTGCATCGAGCTAACAGGTGCTCGTCGGCTAAACGCCTCAAAAGAATAAATTTACATATAAGTGGGTGAAACAAAAAGGAAAACCCACTCTTGGCCCGGGTTCCGTCTAGTTGTCACCATTGGGCTGGAAGCTTGGTAGATCCTCGGAAGCTGCTCCGAAATCTGGCCACACAAAACCAGCTGGGTCAAACCCCAGAAAGAGCAAGTGCCACAAAGGAGGCCACAAAGAAGAACAAAAGCCAGCATATTAAAACATAAAGAATAAAAAGTACAAGTAGTAAAGTACACAGGGCGATAAACGACTAGGGACGTGGAACCATTCCGGGAGCCAGGTTACAATCCTTAAACCAAACAAGGACCGGGGTTGTAACCCTTCGCCTGAATAGCTCACTGTCTCTACTCATTTATCGTTAAGATAAGTAAAACAAACAAGATCAAGAGTTCCAGGTGCAGGGGCTAGACAAGACTTAGACAGACCTGGACACCATTCATTCACAATCGGCCAGGCAAGTACTACGGCTTACTACTTTAACTAACTAGGGTTATCACAAGCATAATTACTAACAAGATGCAAGTGAGAAACTCCCAGTCCCAAGCCCTGCAGACCATCCAGTGATCCTTCCGCGGGTTGAAAGTTATAGGTGGGTACATTGCCCGGGAGACAAATGTACCCTTAGGTGACTTAGAGGGTGCAACACATGACAGTGTGCTGGAAATGTGCTCTACTCGTCGGCAAGCTACAAGTCCATTAAAGCCTGTGACTGGGAATTCTCCATATTCTAGTTTGATCTAATAATTAGCCTAATCTAATGTGCCAGATAACGAGATTGCCTGTGACTGGGAATTCTCCATGTTCTAGTTTGATCTAATAATTAGCCTAATCTAATTTAGCGCGAGTCCCTGGCCGTGGTACCCAGGAAGTCGCGTCCTAGACATGATGTAAGACAAGACAAGTGGATTGTACAAGCAAGTAAGCAGGAACACCCACGGTGTCAAGTTGATTATACGAGTCAAGTTACAAGTTACAAGTTACAAGTTACAAGTCAAGAGTGCGCCACCACGGGCCACTATCAAGTTATCAAGATAAATTATGTCAGGGTACTTGTCAGGAGTGCGCCACGACGGGCCACTATCAAGTCAGGTTGGTCATGTCAGGAGTGCACCACTACGGGTCACTGACATGTTATGCTAGTCCCTTGTCATACCAGGCCATGTACAATAGACATTCCAAATATATTAAGTAAAATCAAGTTCATGACAAAAGGCGTAAGGATATAAAATGGGCGTAAAATATCTACTACAATATCAATATATAAAGGACTATAAAAGAGCCAGGCTTAAATAAAATAAAACCAAATCTCCAAGAGCCAATGGTTTGCGCAAGGGGTCAGGGGGTTGGATTGTGCAGGAGTCAAGTGCGCCAGGAGGCCAACTGTGCAGGGTGAGCTGCGCAGGGTACCAACTGCGCAGGAGTGAGCTGCGCAGAGTACCAACTGCGCAGGAATGATGGCGCAGCAGATGGATTGCGCACAGGAGGATTGCGCAGGGGTGGATTGCGCAATGGTCGATTGCGTAGGGGTTACTTTGTGCATGGCTGGCTTGCGCATGGCTAGCTTGCGCCAGCGCAATCCAGCACAGCGCAAAGCACTGGCCAAGTGATTGCGCAATCGGCCATGCGCTAAGGAGCACAGGCCGGGGGTGCACAATCGGCCATGCGCTAAAAAGCGCAAGGCAGAGGGCTGTTCTTCCTGGCCGAGAGCAAGTCCAAGAACACCAAGAACTTCAGTTCTTCATAACTTAGACAAATTAAAACCAAATCTAGATTTTCAAAGTTCTAACTTGAGTAAAATCGAATTCTCTTCCACATGGAAGCATCAAAACATACAAAAATCAAAGTTAAATAGATCAAAATCATGTAAATCCGAAAATAGTAAAAACCTAGATCTAGAACAAAGGAAACTCCAAATCACAAAATATCAAGTTCTAAAGTTGATCTACATGTCCTAATCTATCAAATGGACAAATAAAATTGGCTGCTTATTTGTTGGCAAGGTGCACTTGCCTAATGGGTTGGGGAGTTATGTGGAAGAAGGAAGAAGAAGAAAAAATAAATAAAAATAATGAGGAGAGAGAAAAGTAGGTAGGGATTTATGAGGGTGGGTTGTGGTGTGTTGAGGATAGAGTGTAGGTTAAAGTGCACCAATACATGTTAAACCAAACCTAATCCAACCAAACCAATTCCATAAAATAAAACCAAGCCATGGTCCAAACCCATTTACGGGAAACCAAAATCCGCAAGTCGAAAAAATAAAATACGTGCCAAAATCAAATTACGAGTACAAATACGAAATACAGGAAATGAGGGTGACAAAAGGACACGTGTCATCGGCCCATGGCTCGGAGATCTCGGATTTGGTAGGGAATGATCTGGTAGGATGCGCCTGGGATTGGGCGCATGAGGAGACTTTGGCTCGTAACCTTTGGGAGTCATGAACCATTTGGGGCGCAAGGCTTTTGAGGCGCATGCGAAGCTTCAGTAGTGACTTTACTTCTGTCTTTTGGGATCAGAGAGAAGTCTGGGATGCATGGATTTTGAGGCGCATGCAGAGCTTCAGTAGTGACTTTACTTCTGTCTTTAGGGATCAGAGAGAAAGTCTGAGACGCATGGCTTTTGAGGCGCATGCAGAACTTTGGGCGCATGGCCGCAGAGGCGCATGCGAGTGGTTGGGCGGCCACATGGCTTGTAACCGCTGGAAGAAAGTAATGATGATGCTGACATTGGCGACGCTTCATTTTCTGAAAAAGCTGTCAACTGCAGTCTTTGGGGGACGTGCTGCCAACTCTGTCAGACTTCAACATTTAATATTTTTGACAGGTGATGGACTATTGGAGTGGGTGCATCGATCGGCGTTCCACTAGGCGCATGGGGCCGCATGGGGGCGTATGCTTGTGAATCGCTTGGTGCTGAAGGGCGCGTCTGTGTGATACGCGATCTGGCCGGCACATCCGCTTCGCTTGACACGTCTTTTGGTGTGACTGTTACGTTCTTCGAGTGCTTTAAATAGCCATTTTTGACTTGGCTGAATTCGAAGCGTCAGGTTCATCCATTTAATGCAAATTCATTGCACAGAATTCGGAGAGCCATCCACTTGGCGCATGGGTTTGATTTGCCCGGTCTATAAATAGTGGCAAGGAGAGCGTTTGCTTCTCGTTCTCTCACGTCCTCCCAAAGTGAACTTGTTTACTCGAGTGCATTCTGTTGTTAAGATGCTCTCGAGGGTAAAGATGCGATGCATTGTCTTCATTGATGCACTTGAAGGTGACTGTTACATCCAAAAGTCGGAGTCGAAGGCTTCTGAGGCAGGCGAAAGGTGCCTGTTGCATCCAAAGATCGGGATGCTCGAGCCTCGTCTCCGCTATTTGGAAAGAGCCGCAGATCGGAATTGCGGTACTGCAGCTTTGGGGGCTCTTTCTTCTGTCAGAGTGGGTGTAGCCCATTCTGGTTGTGTTAAAAGCTGCTCCTTTAGCCGCGGTTTCGATTGCGGTCTTCCTTCGTCTTTGGAGGCTCTTTCAAAGCCTCCCCTGGCCACAGGTTGGCTTACGGTGCTCTTCTCTTCCTTGGTTTGGGGAGCTCTTCCTCCAGCTAGACGGTTGATTGCCATCCTCGTTCTGCTTAATAAATGCTTCATTAGTCGAAGCATTTAGACGGCGGTGAGCCTGGCTGGAAGAGTGGCACATAACTGAGCTGCTGAAGGGATGCACATAACTGAGGATGCACATAACTGAGCTGCTGAAGGGATGCGTCTGGCTGGGAGCGCATGATGGGATGCGCCTGACTGAGAGCGCATTGTGATATGTGCCTGTTCGAGAGCGCATAATGATGCTGCGCCTGGCTGTAGACTTAGGGTCTTTTCTTTTTGTAGAAGTTCTCCTTTGTACAGCCCTTTTTAAGATATGTAATAGACTTTTATATGAAATAAAAATCTTTTTTTAATGTCTATATTCTTGTTTTGCTATGTCAAAGTACTTTGTCTGAACTTCCTGGCACATGTAGTGTTTGGCGCATTGGATTTCTGATCGTAAAATTCCATGCTTCTACAAGACCCCCTTCAAAGTTTTCAAAACTTTTTTTTGTCAAGTTTTGGAATACTTTGAATAAGAAGCATGGTGGTTGGGGCGCATGTCTGTTCGGGCGCATGGATACTCCGCACATCAGTGATGGGGCGCATGCTCCTCTCAGTTAATGCAAATGATAACGCCTCGATAACCAAGAAGATTGCAGTTATCTCTTCACAGAACCCGAAGCGGCGGCTAAGGTCATACTTCATAGGTTCACGCGTACGACTGAGCCTATAAATAGGCGTGAGGAGGAGAGAGAGAGAGTTCTAGCGTGATTCCTCTCTTCGCTTTCTTCTTTTAGAGTTTTTGAAAAACTCTAACTTTCTCCTTTTAAGGAATGGCTCCCAAGACTCCTCATGGCGGTGCTGACAAGGGACGAGGCAAAGGGAAAGAGCCTGTAGAGGCTGCCGCGGCTGATGTTCCCCGCCCGCCTGTCGACGTTCGGCCATCGGTAGTTGGTGAGTTTTATCATCCTCTTCCTGCACCATACATACGCCGACGCGCATGGACCTTGAGTCCTGATGATGTGCCGAGGGTTTTCTGTCGACGTGCATGGGTTTAAGCCCCGAAGATGCGCCGAAGCTCCATTGCTGACATGCATGGGTTTAAGCCCTGAGGATGCGCCGAAGCTTCACTGCTGACGCACATGGGTTTAAGCCTTGAAGATGTGCCGAAGCTTTACTGCTGACGTGCATGGGTTTAATCCCTGAAGATGCGCCGAAGCTTTACTGCTGACGCACATGGGTTTAAGCCCAGATGATGTGCCGAAGCTCCTTTTTAGATGTGCATGAGCCTGATACGCTCTTGATGAGAACGAGACTCAGATTTTTTTGTTATTTGTAACATCGCTGAATCTTTGTCTTCTTTGTTGAACACCAGTGTCGATGACTGTCCAACTCTTGAATGAAGTGCTTCTGGATGCTGCCCTCTGCCAGATGAGAGTAGATTACGACGAAAAGGTGATAAATCCTGCTCGAGCTGCTATCATGCTGGATTAGCCTTCCGAAAGAATGACTCAAATCCGGGAACAACCGTATGGGTTCCTCAAACGGATGATGGAGCGTGGCATTTTAAAATCTGCCACTTCTGATAAAGTGACTTTCCTGAAGCCCGAGTTTCTGTTTGGAGACCGCCTTACTTCTATTGAAGCAAAGGTGTTGAAGGTCAAGGAAGATTGGTTTTTTACAGCAAGAGGAGTGCATATAACTGTTAAGCAACTTGAACGTCAATGGCCCTTAACAGCTTTCTGTCGTCTTGCTTCCAAGAGGAGGATATTTTGGGAGCTAACCCCATCCCAGGGGGGAGCGGTGGCAGGCATCATCAAGATTGACTCTACCTCCGACCAAAGGGATACTTTGGCCGTCGTGCGGTCTGGGCCTTCTTTCACCTGGCAGACTTTACGTCCTGGAAGCATTTACAGTGATGTTCCCATTAATACATTTGCTTTCGGCGCTTCGACTTTTGCCAATCGCATGCTGTTGATGGAGCGATCGTACCCGAAAGGTGAATTTCAGATAGAGGGTTGGTGTCATTATGTTGCTAAATGGGAAAAGCTGACACTCTGGATGCTGTCACGGTTTCAAACCAAACTCCAAGAGATGGGGCTGACTGCCGCGATCCGTGCTACTCAGGCAGGTGTTGACATCAACCGACATATGTTCCTCGTGCTCCTGGAGATGTTTAACACCCAGACCGAGACTTTCTTTACTCCGGTAGGGGAGCTGGGACTCGCACTTCATGAAATGTACGAAGTGTCAAGACTCCCTTGGGGGTCAGAACCTTATGAGGAATACTTTCCGACCAACGAGGAGTTCCAAGTCCTGGGGGACAAAGCTGAAGAGATGATGACCGTCTTCAAGGAAATGGTAAGTCATCATTACTATATGCAGAAGAGGAATAAGAGCGGGTCGCAACCTCATGTGACTGCCTGGAGGGATTACGACTTCAAGCAAGACAAGGAGGATCCCTCTCAATTTACCACTCCGCCAGCGCTTTCCCGTAGCGAAGTGCTCTCCGAAATGAGCAGGTTAGGTGAGAAGAATCCCCGAGAAAATGAGGATCGGGAGTCGGATGAACGCTCCTATAGCTGCTTCTGGCACCTTACTCATCGGATGTCGTCGAAAGCAGTGTTAGCTACATATCTTATGGTTTGGCTTCGGGATTACGTCTTCTTGGGCGGGTCAGGCTCTGTAGAGAGGGTGACCCGAAACCTAATCCTGCCAGCAGTGAAGTTGGTTTTTGGCCGGCGCCTGGCTCTACTCCCCGCGATGGTGTGTAACCTGCTGCAAGGTTTACGGGAGTTTACGGGAAATGTGGTTCATGACCGAGGTAGAAATGACAACTTCCCCCGTACCGAATTGCTATTTCACTATTTGATGGGGTGGTTGATTTTACACCATCCAAATGTAATGAGTCCGGGCTCGGAAGAAGATCATAGGGCCGGAGATGTATTCCTCCGCCGTTTCCACCAGAGAAGCTGGTTGCATTCTGGCATTCCTGTTTGCAGGAAGGTTTTATCCCGCCTTCACGGGTGGGAGATCACCAAAGTAGGTCATGTCTTTTCGAGTTTTGAGGCCAATGAAGACTTGATGGATTCGGGTGAAGATGCCACCACTCTGCCTCCATGGAGATTCTGCTGGTTGCAAAGCATCCGGCCGTCCCATTTGGTGTACCGGAACAGGAACCAGTGTTACCTGGAACCATATTTACCGAGCCATTTTGCATGGCAATTTGGCTATACTCAGTTGATGTTGGATATTCCCAGTATCAACCTGGGGTATACTGGAAGTTTGCTGGATGGTGCACGAGCTTGGCATTACTACAATGCCGGATGTACCGGAGCATGCTTTACGCTGCCCGTCCCGAATTCGCGACCGCCGATTCTTTTTTCGGCCGCCAAATTCTACTGTGTTATGGCTGCCATGCCTCCCGGATATGATAGAGAGACCAGTCTTGTTGTAGGCACCCAGGAACATATTAGCGAGGGCTCGATCGTACCGTCCGCCAGAGGTGGGTCATCGAGGTGCCCCTGCCGTATCTACAGGGGGTCAGGCAGAACCCTCGGTTGATCAGCCAAAAAGACGTACGGATACAGAGGCTGGCTCTTCTGCGTCAAAGAGACAGAAGAAGGTATCGTCACCGACTGTGTCATCGGATTCAATACCTGCGGAGGTAAGGATGTCCCATATAGTCTGTTTAGGTTCAACATTTCTGGTGACTTATGCTTTCTTTTTTGTAGGAGCCGCTCAAAAGGAGACCCCGTACTCTAAAGTCTGGTGGCAGCAGGCCAAAGGCGATGGCGGGCTCATCTGAAGAGCGTATTCCGCCGATTATGATGTCTCCTATGGAGGAGAATCCAGATGATGTCGTTGTTGTGGAGACTCCGGCATCTCCAGATTATGTTAGGAGGGAGGCTGAGGATGTAGCAGCTTCCGGGATAGTGCAAGCCGCCGTGGGGGCCTTGGACGTTGAGGGTCCTGCGGACACGGGGCTTTCAGATGAAGAGGTGGAGTGGAGTTCGTCGTCTTCGGATGACGTTCCTCCAGAGATGCGTGAGTCTGTTGTGGGGGCAACAGACGTGATTGCAACAGAGGAGAGGGTTGATTCCCCTTCTTGTCATGATGCGGGGAGGTCGGCTGTAGCGTTGCCGAGCCCTACCCCAGGCTCAGCAATGGAAGCTGAGGTGGCTGTCGACCGGGAGGTGGCGACAGATTTGGTCCCTGTGGAGGGATTCGATGATGAGGGGGAGACTCGCCTGCCGAGCCCGATCCCAGAAGACGCGCCCCGCCAGGAAACAGGAGCTGATCCGATTAGCTTGCCAGAGGAAGGCTCCGTGCTGGTTATAGATCGTACCTCGGTGGTGGAGGAGGCAGCTCCGGATGCTGATAGTCCCTTTGAGCCGGAAAAGGGCAAGGGCTTGCTGATACAAGAGCCCTCTGTTGCTTCTTCGACTTGGAGGATGATATCGACGCCCCACCCAACTCCTTCTGTACTCTTGGCATCTGGCGCTGGTAGTGGAATTCAAGTTTCTGATGCGGGAGAGTCTGCTGAGGTCGATGTTTAAACCTCACAGATTGAGATCGGCGGGTCTTCTTCAGGTCCGCCATCCAGGGTAACTCCTCCAACTCCTGCCATGACACCACAAGTGTTGGCGGATGCAGATGAGTACGTGAAATTCATCGTTGAGGAAGTGTACAAGATGCTGCAGAAGGGTGTGTCGACAGTGATGAACACCAATGGGAGTTTTGTAATGGCAAAATCTATGGCGCTTCCATACATCAACCTGATACGTCTCCACCAGGGCCATGATCATATGGCCGAGATTCTGGAGGCCTCGGTGACTGAGCTGGATCAACTGCTTTCCGAGTTTTAGCGTATCCAGCAGAATAATTTTTCTGCCCTGATAGACGCGGAAAGTAGAAGCTGATTGCTGGAATTGAATCCTCTTATCAGGCCACCGTGGGTGTCTGGGAATGCGAAGTGGCTGAGACTGAAGCTGCAGTGGAGCGGTTGTCTCAGTCTACGCAGGAGAATGTGGAGTTACGAACTGCGTTGGATGCTAGTATCGTAGAGGTTGATGCCCAGATTCGCCACCTTGAGGACCAGCGGGCCCGACTCCTATTGGATGCTGAGCGTGCCCAGGCTGAACATGTAGCATTCAAGAAGGACGAAGCAGCTTTCACCCACCAGGCTCTTACTCTGGCTCAGCAGCGGCAACAGATGGATGAGAAGCATGAGGATGACACTTCTCCTGAGGCC
The DNA here is from genome assembly GCA_029216955.1 of Iris pallida. Lineage (NCBI taxonomy): Eukaryota > Viridiplantae > Streptophyta > Magnoliopsida > Asparagales > Iridaceae > Iris > Iris pallida. The sequence goes on along the minus strand of JANAVB010000399.1, from coordinate 2,022,853 downwards.
ATAGAGGCGATGCGTCAAGAAGCTGAACGTCGGGTCCTGGCGACTGTGGATACTCGAGCGACAGACTTGAGGCGCCGGATTGAAGAGCTTTCAGCCAACCCTGGGGATGTTTCGGGATTGTAGTCTCTTCTTTTTGTGTATTTGCAACTCTTGCTGGGGAGGGTGTAATCCTTTACTCATTTTTTTAGAATAAAGAAATACAAAGATTTTTGTGATGTATTCATTTTTGCTGTCATAAACTTGATAATTTGTGTGGACCTATTATCTTTTGCGCACCTTGGTTTTTAGGTACAGATAATAAGTTTGAGAGATCCAACATGTTTGCTCAGAGGTGATGTGGACGTGGCAAATATGGGATTCAAATGATGGAATCTTCCTACTCAGAGGTGTTATGGATGTGGTAGGAATGATTCTGGGGGATATACGGAACTACTCAGAGGTAATGTGGACGTAGAAGTTCTGCAATCAATGTACGGCAACGCAGGGGTTGTCTGTACGGGATGTTTACTCAGAGGTAATGTGGACGTGGTAAACATGATGGGTAGCGTAGTCTCACGGAGCGTAAGACTCCGCTTTGTAGGGCGTAGGGGGATAACTCAGAGGTGATGTGGACGTGGTTGTCCTTCTACTGGAGAATGCTACGGAACAGCTGGGTTCCGGAAGCGTCTGATTTTGTGGAAGGGACTTGTATGTGAGCCCTGATGATTGGGTCCACGGACTTCCTTGTTGGGTAGAGATGGAAGTACATGTCTGAAAGATGTCAGGAGTAGTACTTCTTTAGGAACTTGCCATTGATGGGCATCATGAACAAGTCCCCATTGGGTCTAACGAGGCGGTAAGCACCGTTTGAGTATACCGTCTCTATGATGAAAGGTCCTTCCCACTTGGGCTCGAACTTTCCTGGTGTCTTGTGAGTCAATACCATCGGCTTCCTGACTGCCAGAACCAGGTCGCCTACTTGGAAAGTCCTTTGCTTGACCTTCTTGTTGAAAGCCTGTAATATACGGGCTTGGTAGAGTTCGATGCGTTATTGAGCTAGGAGACACTTTTCGTCAAGTGCCTCCAGTTCTCGCAGACGACGACGTTGATTGTCCTCTTCTGTGAGTTGGTTTTTGATTGCTACGCGGAGTGAGGGTATCTGGATCTCGAGAGGTAGTACCGCTTCGCTTCCGTAGACCAAGGAGAATGGTGGGTTTCCTGTCGGGGTCCATACCGTTGTGCGGTAGGCCCAAAGGCATTCGCCGAGCTTTTCGTCCCAGTCGCGTTTGTTGGATGACACGACCTTTTTGAGTAGCCTGACGATTGTCTTGTTGAACGCCTCGGCCAATCCGTTCGCTGCCGGATTATAGGCGATTGAGGCCACGTTTTGGATGCGATTCTTGTCGCAAAATCTGCTAAAAACATGGCTGATAACCTGAGGACCATTATCGTGGATAATCCTCCGAGGTACCCCGAAATGGTAGATGACATGGTGCTTGATGAAGCTGATCACACTAGAGCTCTTCACTTTCGCCAGTGGAACTGCTTTTGTCCATTTGGAGAAGTAGTCGGTGATGGCTAGGATGAAGCGGTGTCCTCTCGATGAAGGAGGGGTGATCGGTCCTACAATGCCCATGCCCCAAGCTTCGAAGGGCCAAGAGGCGATTATAGGATGTAGTGGTTCTGACGATGTATGGATGAAGTCTGCGTGAAGCTGGCACGCATGGCACTTCTTAGCATAGTCAACAGCGTCAGCGGCCACAGTTGGACAGTAGTAGCCCATGTGTCGCAGTCGATCCTGTAACTTAGGGCCAGGTTGATGGGCTCCGCAGGTTCCATCGTGAACTTCTCGAAGGGCTTCGGCTGCTTCTTCGTTTGACAGACATCGCAGGAGAAGTCCATCATAGGAGCGTCGGTACAGCATTTTAGTAGCTGTATCGTAGTAGAATCGAAGGGAGCGCCTCCTGACTGAGACGGCTTCTTTCGGGTCTTCTGGGAGAATTCCGTAGACAGCGAAGTCGATGAACGGAAATCTCCAGTCTCGGACATTAACACCAGCACTTGTTGACATGGCATGGGCTACTCATGAGCACAGGTTGTTTTTAGGACAGACCAAGTCTCGACCAACTACCGTGACGTAGTGTTGAGTCCCGAGGGGTGCTGCTAATGAGGCTGCGAGGCCAGCCAGGGCGTCAGCCTCCAGATTTTGTAAACGAGAAACATGTTCGATGAAGAACTCGGCGAAGGTTGAAATGATGTTCAACGCAACTTCATGGTAAGGGATCAGGTCTTCATGGCGAACCTCGTATTGCCCTCTGATATGGTTTACGACGAGTTTTGAGTCGCCGTAGGCTTCCAGATGGTCCACCCCCAGCTGCCGTACCAGTTGGAGTTCTATGATGAGCATATTGTATTCGGCAACATTGTTGGAGCACGGCTTCGAAAGAGAGTAGGCACACTGTATGACCAGCTGATCGGGAGAGACCAAGACTACCCCCACTCCTGCGATGATTTGGCCTTTGGGGCTTGTTCTTGAAGCGCCATCAAAAAACATCCGCCAGACGGGACTTTCCTTGGTGACGTTTGATTCTTGGACCTCATCCGGGATGTCTTCATAAAGTCTTGAGGACTCGGGGATGGGGTGTGCAGCTAAAAAGTCGGCCAGAGCTTGACCCTTGACGGCTTTTTACGGAACGAACACCATGTTGTATGGCGTTAGCAGGATCGCCCATATAGCTAGTCGGGAGTTCAAGGACCCTGGCTTCGTCATGAGAACTCTGAGTGGATTGACTCGGGAGATGACATGAATTGTCTGGCCTGAGACATAATGGTGAGTCTTCTGAATGGCAAACACCAACGCCAAGCACTCCTTTTCAATGGGGTTGTACCGGTGTTCGGCCCCGATGAGTGTTCGACTGAGGTAGTAGATGGCTTGCTCATAGCCTGTATCGCTGTTCTTAGCCAGCAAAGCGCCGAGGGAATGATCCATAGCACGGACGTAGAGGAGGAATGGTTTACCGGCGATGGGTGCCACTAGGACTGGCGGACTCGTCAGGTAAGCTTTAATGTCGTCGAAAGCTTTTTGACATTCCTCTGTCCAGACGTAAGAGACTCCCTTCTTCATAAGCTGAGTGAAGGGTCGACATTTTCCGAAAAAGTTTGCTATGAACCTCCGGATGTATGCCAGACGCCCCTGCAGGCCTCGAAGTTCTCGGAGGTTCTTCGGAGGGCCCATGTCGAGGATGGCTTTGGTCTTCTCGGGATCGACATGAATGCCTTTCGCCGTGATAATGAAGCCTAAGAACTTTCTGCTAGAAACCCCTAAGAAGGATTTAACGGGGTTCATCTTGAGTTGATGCGCCCGCATGAGATCGAAGACTGTCTTCAGATCTTGTAGGTGATCTCCTTTGAGACGGCTCTTGACTGCGATGTCATCAACATAGAATTCAACTGTCTTGCGAAGATGCTGATGGAAAATGGTGCTCATAGCTCGTTGGTATGTGGCACCAGCGTTCTTCAAGCCGAAGGGCATCACTGTGTAGTAGAAAATGCCCTTTGGAGTCCTGAATGACGTATGTTTTACGTCATCGGGGAACATCTTTATCTGGTTGTAGCCCGAATAACCATCCATGAAAGACATACGTTCGAAGCCACATGTGTTGTCGATCATCACGTCGGTGATGGAAAGCAGGAATTCGTCCTTCGGGCAAGCGGAGTTGAGATCCCTGAAGTCGATGCAGACTCGAATCTTTCCATTCTTCTTGGTGATAGGGACAACGTTGGCCACCCAATCCGGGTGTTGTTCTTCACGGATGAAGCCGCTGGTCAAGAGTTTGTCCACCTCCTGATCGTTGGCGTTCATGATGTCCGGACGAAAACATCGCTGTTGTTGTTTGATGGGCTTGGCATCAGGTAAGATGTTAAGCCTATGCATTGCGATCTGGGGATCAAGTCCTGGCATGTCTTCGTAGCTCCAGGCGAAGACATCAATATATTCTTTAGCCAGCTGGATTAAGGATTCTCGATCTTCTCCTTTTAGGCTTTTGCTGATGAAGATGGGTTTGGTAGAAGATCCATCCCCAAGGTCGATCTGTTCGACTTCGTCTTCGGTAGGGGGTTCGCGCAGCTCAAAATAAGACTCCCATTGTTCTCCTAAGCGTTGCGCCCAGGGTTCTTCTTCGAAGAATTCTGGCGCTTGATCTTCGCCTTCATCTTCTTGAGGTTGAGCGAATGTCATATTGGCTGACAGCACTCTCTTGAAGACTGAGCCGATACTGGTATCAGAATCCCAAGTTGATGCTTCAGATGAATGAGAATGTTCTGCTTCTTCTGCCTCCGAACTCTCTGGAGTTGATGGCGGCGTGACATAGCCTATCCCCCGTCGAGTCCGATTATAGTAGTCCTGCGGCTTTCTTTTAGGTGTTGGAAGCCGGAGAGGAAGACGTCGACCCTTGCCGTAGTTCAGGCCTTTGTTGCTTTTTAGGTCATAACCCATCTTTTGGATGAGGTACTTTGCCTTGTCCGTGTACCGATAGACTTGTATTCTGCCGGTATCTGGTTCTGGCTCGAGTGGCGAAAGGTCTTGTTAACGCTCAACTTTGCCGGAAATGATGGATTCTTCGTCTCGACTCCGCGGTGGGACTACAAAACAGACCCCTTGGAACGGGACTACTCGATTTACATGATGGACAGTCGTTATTTGTGTTTGTAACGACCATAGAGCGTTATCTAATATATACATGGCATTCCAATGTGGAAGACTAGAATAATTAAAAGACACTCTATTATTGATGAAATACGAGATTTTATCCCGCGGAATTACATTGTCCAGAGAGGGTGCATCTATATCAGCAGAGATATATTCCCCTAGCTCTTCATCTATGAGTACCGGGATTGGATCGGGAGAGTCCACCACAGCTTTGATCCTGGGGTCCGAGAGGGCTATGTGGGCCTTCTCCGGCAGCTTGGAAGATGGTTACGGCGGCTTGCCCTTAAGACGCACCTTCAGAGGTGCTTCAACTGCGCCTTCGGGGATGGGTGCCTTCCCCTGTAGTTTTGCCACGAGGAGAACCGATGTTTGATGCGGCTTTCCCTTGAGTCGTATCTTCAGGGGGGCTTCAGGAGCAGTTGGTGCTTTCCCAGGTAGCTTGATCGATGTTCATGGGAGGCAACTTCTGAGGCGGTTTGCCTTTGAGTCGAATCTTCGAAGGAGCGTCGGGAGTCATCTCCGGCTCCATATCCGACTCTGCTGCCATTTTTGCTTCATCTTCAGCATCATTGGCTTCCTCCTCGTCAGGTGACTTGTACAAGGAGGAATCAGTGAAGTAGGCTTCAACCCCTTTGAAAGGGTCAATGTCCGTGAACTCCGTCCGGATGACGTCGTTGGTGGACACGTACTTCATACATTGGTGGAGTATGGATGGCACCACCATGTACTCATACAGCCATGGACGACCCAACAAGAGGTTGTAGTTGACGTCGGCGTCCACGACATAACAAGTCACCTCAGTTCTGAGGTTACAGATATGGCACTTTAGTCGTATCTTGCCCAGTGGCTCGCTTTTGCTAGCGTTGAAGCCACTGATTATTGTGTTGGATGGCGCCAATCGGTACATTGGGATCCCCGGTGTTGAGAGTAGCGTCTTCAGGATGATGCTGAGGGAAGACCCCGGATCGATATGAATCCGCTTTACCTTGACAGAACTGATATAACCTGTATAATACAGCGGCTTGTTGTGTCGGTTGTGCTTGAGCAACATGTCTTATTGGGTGAAGGTTATATTGGGGATAACCTCATTCGTATAATGACAGTGCGCACAAGTAGTTGAAAGATCTTCAGGCTGCTTGACCTGACTAATGAAGGACTCAGCATCCTTCAGGGCTTCACAGAGAGCTTCGCGAGTGTCTTTGGAAAGACGAAGGAGCTCAAACAGAGAAAGGCGGGCAGGAGCACTGGCAAGTTGTGCCAGTATGTCGAAGTTGTGGGGCTTGGCTAGCCCCGAAGCATTCTCCTTTCGTAGAGATCTATCAAAACGAGCCTCTACATTCTTCTGCTTATTAGCTGCTGGAGGCTTGGACGGACCCCCTTCTTCGGTAGCAGGGACGGTGCAAGGAGGCACCACCTCGATGGCAGCTTCGTCGGGTTGGGCGTTCTGTTGTGAACGCGTTTGTATAGGAAGAGCCTCTTCTGCGGAGGAAGAGACCATGCGACAAGACTTGATCTTCCTGTCTTTGGTTTTGGAGGCAGAGCGTACCTCCGGTTGAGTAACCTCGGAGACGAGATCAGGGTGAACCCATAAGATCTCTCCCCGAGATGTGGTGAGTAGGATGAGTCCACTCACGTTGTCACGAGTAGGTAGTAAGTTAACCACCTCCATTGTCGCCTTAGGGATGGAGACGACGCCATCTTGTGTTGTAGTTGGCGGCAAGGTACCGAACTGGAGCGACACCACGTTGGCCGAAATCGTCTTCTCCTTGTAGTCGACGGAGATAACATCCGCATTGATCATACGCTGGATGTAGTTTTTGAGGACGTAGCAGTCCTTGGTTGGATGTCCGATAAACCGATGGTAGTGACAGTACCTCGGATTGTCCACTTTTCCAACCTCGTCCGGACACTTCGGGTCCGATAATTTGATCTTGTCACCCTGCTTCAGTATCTCAAAGGGTTGCAGGGTGTCTTCATCGTTGAAAGAATATACCTCCTTTGGTCTTGGTGCAAGTGGAGGTTTCTGAGTAGGTGCTGATGCACCTTTTGAGGCATTGACAGTCAATGCCTATTTCCCCTTCGTCTCTCGTCCGGGGTTGTTGGCTGCAGGCCGCTTCCCCTTGTCCTCAAAGACAGGGAAACTAACTCCCAGAAGGCGAGCATTGGATGCCTTCTTTTCTGCTGCTTCAGCTTCGATGATCAAAGAACTCCAGTCGGAAGGAGGAGTAGAGTTAAGCCAGAGTTTGACTGCAGGCACCATGTTCATGCTGCAGGAGGAGAGGAGTGCATGTTCTGGCATTCCCGGGGGCAGTCTGAAGCAGGCCTGTCGGAAGCGTTCGATGAATACTCGAACTGTTTCCTTCTCCTTCTGGCATATCTCTATGAGAGACGCCATTGTCATGTCCTTCCCGTCGTCGTAGAAACGGTCAAGGAAAAGGCGCATCAAATCGTCGAAGGAAGATATGGAATTGTCGGGGAGGCTGCAGTACCAGTCGTACGCCACTCCTTTCAGTACGCCGACAAATATGCTGGTGAGTAGCGCATCCTCCTTCGGCAGATGTCCCGTTTGGGACTGGAAATACGTCAGATAGCGACGCGGAGGGTCCTTCCCGTCGTATAGCGTCAGTATTTGTGGTTTATATTTAGGAGGATAAACCACTTTATTCTATTCGAGGGGATAAGGTTGGGGGATGCCCATCTTTTGGCGCTCCTCTTGTCTCGTCTTGGACTCAAAGCGTTCGCGCAGGTCCCTGATCATCTCGACCACGTCTTCCGTGGAGCTGGGAGTCGGGGAAGGTGGTACCACCTGGAGTTGAGCATTTGAGGGCTCCGACGTTCGAGGGGCTTCGCGACAATCCGTATCCAAGGATACCCGTTGAGGGGGTACACTTGACTCTCCATTGGCCCCTGGGTCGGGACCGATAGAAGGTGTCCTGGCCAAAGCTGACCGTATCTTAAATACTGCTTGAGTCAGTGTTTGCATAGAGGCAGAGAGGGTTTTGAGTCCTCCCTCCAAGGTATCCATGTGCTGGACGAGGTCTGGTGGCGGTGCATCAGACTCGGTATCACCTTCAGCCATGTAGACTGTCATGACATGGCTGGAGTCGGACGGTTCAGTTGAGGCTTCGCTTTCAGCCTCACTCTCCTGTAGAGGAGTTGTTGTTCCCGGAGCTTCATCTTGGCTACCCTCAGCTATATTCTTGAGGACTTTTTCGTCTTCGAGACTCGGATCCGCAGGGACTAGACTACCCCCAGCTGAGTTGTGGAGGACGCCTTCGTCTTCGGGAGAAGTATCCGTAAGGGCCTGATTACCCCCAGCCATGTCTTGAAGGACTTCTTCATCTTCGAGATGCAGGTCCACAGGGGCTAGACGACCCTCAGCTATGTCGGGGAGGCTGACTTCGCCCTGAGGATGAAGATCTACCCCAGCTGTGCTTTGGAGGACACCTTCATTTTCGAAAGGAAGATCAACAAGGGCTTGACTACTCCCAGCTTCCTCCAAGATCTTCTTCCTCCCCCGAGTGCCTTCGAACACTCCGGAGGACGAGACGGTTGTTTTGGATTTCCTCGGCTGGCTCTTGGACGAGGAATTGTCAGTCACCTTTCGGACTGACAAGGAGTTGGAGATTACATTGCATGAAGCAACCTTTAGTTCTGGTTCCTCTTTTGTTGACACTTTCTTCCCGAGGCGACGTCGGAGAGGTGTCGATGACTGCAGCCGCTGGAACACCGACTGTCTTGGTGGGACTGCTGACTTGCAACAGCAGTTGATGATGACCACAGTACAAGTGTGCCCTGTGAGGGACGCATCGTGCTTGTCAGTCGACTCTCCTGATCGGCGCTTGTGAGTGATCACGTTATGCAGATCGTTGGAGGAGAGTGCCACCTTCGCAACCCCTTTAGGCGCATGACAAGGCCAAGCACCGGGGTGGTCAGGTGAATGCTGCGCCCCCTGATCCCATACCAAATAGGTGCTCAGATCAGTAGTGGGGGAACAACATTTAAAGTGACTTGAACGAACCTCAGACGTACAACCAGAGGGGGCGCGGGAGTTCAAGACCACTGGGTTTGCCTTACTCGACTTGGTTACGAACGCAACAGATGCGCCCAAGTGAGATAAGGACTTTGAAGGTCAGCTCGTTTCTGGCACAGAAGCACCTGAATCGACCTTATACAGCTTACCATCAGCAGTGCGCATGATTGTGAGCGCATGCTTCTGGCTTGCTGCTGGCATAGCACGTTTGGGACGCATGGCCCGTGCTGTCTTAGACTTCTTCGTACCAGGCCGCTGGGGCGCGTAGTACTCAGAATCCAAATTTTCCTCGCCATTACAGCGAGTGAGTCTGTCAAAGACAGAGACCTTCTGTGGCGCATCGGAGGTGATGCGCGGGGCATTAGCTGTGCCCCTGCTCCATCGACGCATCTTCCTCGCCTGAGAGGGAGATGGCTGGAGAATGTGGTCAGCTGCACGTTTCCCTGAGGGATGCGCTACACCGGTGGGCGCATCTCGGTTGCTGAGGACGTCAGCAGGAAGGGAAGGCTGGATCGGCGCATCCCCTTCGGTGGTGGTGCCAGAGGCGTCGACCTTGCACACCCAGACTCGGCGGGTCTTCTTCGGCTTTGGCAGCCGCTTCGAAGGACTCGCACTGCCTTCAGAGATGAACTCCTCATACGCCTGTTGATTGAGGCATACGACCAGCGTCTTGTGGGAGGAGCCTACCTTCACATCGTCGGATTACGACACAGCTTTCTCGGTGGAGGAGAAAGAGGTCCCCAGCAGAGTCGCCAGCTTGTTTGTCATTAAAATCCTTTGGTGAAAATTTCAATACAAACAGAACAGTGTTACAATATAGGACTTAGACGTAGTCCTAGGAGTACATTTTTGTTTAATCTGGGTCCCTTGTACCAATGGAGCGAGTGGTAATACGTTGACTCCGTTGACGATCTGACGACGGTTATCGCTTCTCTGAAGGTCTGAGTTGCTCTAGGTGCTGGAGCTGATGGAGAGGAAGAAGACGTTGAGTGTCTGTAGCTGCCTCTCTGGTTGTGCGACATCTCTGTCTGTCTATGTATGTTCGTCTCTGTGTGTGTGGAAGAAGGAAATGATCCCTCTATTTATAGCTTGCAGACTGGCTGCTCATGCGCGTATATGTAGGATACGCCTGGATGCGGAGATGCCACGTGGAGATTGTTGATGGAGGCGCACGGACGATGCGCCCTAATTGAGGGGTTGAATTCTTCATACTGCTGTTGTGGGCCGACACGTGGCAGAGAAGAGGATTTTTCTGTTGCTGAGATCTTGGGTGAATCGAGTCAAAGGACATGTGTCATTGGCCCATGGCTCGGAGATCTCGGATTTGGTGAAGAATGATCTGGTAGGATGCGCTTGGGATTGGGCGCATGAGGAGACTTTGGCTCGTAATCTTTGGGAGTCACGAACCATTTGGTGCGCATGGCTTTTGAGGCGCATGCAAGCTTCAGTAGTGACTTTACTTCTATCTTTTGGGATCAGAGAGAAGTCTGGGATGTATGGCTTTTGAGGCGCATGCAGAGCTTCAGTAGTGACTTTACTTCTGTCTTTAGGGATCAGAGAGAAAGTCTGAGACGCATGGCTTTTGAGGCGCATGCAGAACTTTGGGCGCATGGCCGCGGAGGCGCATGCGAGTGGTTGGGCGGCCACGTGGCTTGTAACCGCCGGAGGAAAGTAATGATGATGCTGACGTTGGCGACGCTTCATTTTCTGAAAAAGCTGTCAACTGCAGTCTATGGGGGACGTGCTGCCAACTCTGTCAGACTTCAGCATTTAATATTTTTGACAGGTGATGGACTGTTGGAGTGGGCACGTCGATCGGCGTTCCACTAGGCGTATGGGGCCGCATGCTTGTGAAGCGCTTGGTGCTGAGGGGGGCGTCTGTGTGATGCGTGGTCTGGCCGGCGCATCCGCTTCGCTTGCCACGTCTTTTGGTGCGACTGTTACGTTCTTCGAGTGCTTTAAATAGTCGTTTTTGACTTGGCTGAATTAGAAGCGTCAGGTTCATCCATTTAATGCAAATTCATTGCACGGGATTCGAAGAGCCATCCACTTGGCGCATGGGTTTGATTTGCCCGACCTATAAATAGTGGCATAGAGAGGGTTTGCTTTTCGTTCTCTCACGTCCTTCCGAAGTGAACTTGTTTACTCGAGTGCATTCTGTTGATGAGATGCTCCCGAGGGTGAAGATGCGACACATTGTCTTCATTGATGCACTTGAAGGTGACTGTTACATCCAAAAGTCGGAGTCGAGGGCTTCTGAGGCAGGCGGAAGGTGCCTGTTGCATCCAAAGATCGGGATGCTCGAGCCTCGTCTTCGCTATATGGAAAGAACCGCAGATCGGAATTGCGGTGCTGCGGCTTTGGGGGCTCTTTCTTTTGTCAGAGTGGATGTAGCCCATTCTGGTTGTATTGAAAGCTGCTCCTTTAGCCGCGGTTTCGATTGCGTTCTTCCTTCGTCTTTGGAGGCTCTTTCGAAGCCTCCCCTGGCCACAGGTTGGCTTGCGGTGCTCTTCTCTTCCTTGGTTTGGGGAGCTCTTCCTCCAGCAAGAGGGTTGATTGCCACCCGCGTTCTGCTCAATAAATGCTTCATAAGTCGATGCATTTAGACGGCGGTGAGCCTGCCTGGAAGAGTGGCACATAACTGAGCTACTGAAGGGATGCACATAACTGAGGATGCACATAACTGAGCTGCTGAAGGGATGCGCCCGGCTGGGAGCGCATGGTGGGATGCGCCTGACTGAGTGCGCATGGTGATATACGCCTGTTCGAGAGCGCATGATGATGCTGCGCCTGGCTGTAGACTTAGGGTCTTTTCTTTTTGTAGAAGTTCTCCTTTGTACAGCCCTTTTTAAGACATGTAATAGACTTTTATATGAAATAAAAATCTTCTTTTAATGTCTATATTCTTGTTTTGCTGTGTCAAAGTACTTTGTCTGAACTTCCTGGCGCATGTAGTGTTTGGCGCATAGGATTTCTGATCGTGAAATTCCATGCTTCTACACGGCCGACCTGTCCAACATCAGCCAAGAGGCCGTCGTCGGGTTGCAGCAAGGATTAAACGCGGGAATTAACTCTACCGAAAGTTTTTTCGAGGCGGTGGCTAAAATTACTGGAGAAGAATATATTTACCTAGACGAGGCGACCGATAATCTTGCCATGGAAGCCGATATTGCTCCTTAGGAAGTCCAGAAAGTTCCCACATCGGGCAAAATGCACAAAGGAAGCAGTTCTAAAGATGTCACAACCATGATCACTAGGTTGGCCGAAAAGCTCAAAAAAAACCCCAAGATAATCTCTCCAATGCTTAACATCCTATCCTAGAATATTAGGGGTCTTGCCAATAAACCTACCTTGAGAAGATTAATCAGTCTCAAGAAAAGTCACAGAATTGACATCCTAGTTATCATTGAACCTAAAATCCCTTCAAAAAATTCTGATCCATATAGCTGCAGTTGGGATTCTCATCTGCTATAGCCGGCTGTCACGATATCTGGATCCTATGCACTAACGACGTGAAGATCGGTACTATTCATAACTCGAGACAAGCGCTCTCCTGCTGGATTGAGCATCCTATGTTCAATACGCGCGCCCTTATCTCGGCAGTCCATGGCAGCTGTGACATCCCTGATCGCAGACAGCTATGGGAAGATCTACATAACACCCATCTCAATAATAGCAATCTTTCATGTCTATGAGTAGGAGACTTCAATGCTATCACCTGCAGGGAAAAAAATCGGGAGGTCGACCCCCACCCCCTTCGGCCATCCACGACTTCACAAACTTCATCTTTAACGCCCATCTGTCCTCCTACAGTTCAAAGGCAGCGCTTTCACTTGTTGCAACATGCAAGAGGGCGACCGTAGGCAGTTCTCTCGTCTGGACCGTATCCTTATCAACTCGAAGTGGTTAGGCTAGGAAATCATCTCCAATATCTCCCACCTCAACGCGACCGAATCGGACCACTCGCCCCTCCTCATCAAGATAAGCAGCAAAACCAACCAAATCAAGAAAAACTTTCGCTTTCTCGACTTCTGGAGCTACCACCCGCAGTTCAAGAACACCGTCGCTACAGCTTGGAACAGTACTGACACTTGGGTCACCAACAAGCTCATGGCGACCAGGAAAGCTCTTACCGTTTGGTGCAAAGAGGTGTTCGGGGACATCTTTCAAGCTGTCCGCTCTGCGGAGTATGATGTTACCCGCGCTGAGGCGCTATTCGTCCTTGACAGATCTCCCGCAGCCAGGTCCTCCTTAAACCTGACTATAGCTATGTTGAAATTCAGACTAAAGGCAGACACCAAATTTTGGAAGCAGAAAGCTAAACTGAATTGGGACATTGAAGGAGACAAGAACACTAGCTACTTCCACGCCTGTGTTAAAGGCCGCAGATAACAGCTCAACATCCATCAGATTGCAGATGACAACGGAAACATTACCAAAGATCAACAGGGCATCCAATCAAATACCGCCGACTTTTACTCCAGGATGTTCACTAAAGAAACCGTGCCTAGGGACAAAAAATTCCTGGCAGTGATTCCCCACCTGATTGAAGCGGAAGACAACGAGCTCCTTGAGCTCATCCCATTGAAACAAGAGGTCAAAGATGTTGTGTGGGTCCTTGACAAACACAGCGCTCCGGGACCTGACGGCTTCAATGGCGTGTTCATCAGGTCGTATTAGGATATTATTAAGGCAAAAATTCTCGAAGTGGCCGTCACTTTTTTCCAAGGTGCCAGATTCCCAAGAGCTATTTCCTGTGCTAATCTGATTCTCATTCCTAAATAGGAAAACCCAGTTACATTCAAAGACTTTCGCCTTATAAGCCTATGCACCTTCATGAACAAGATCATCTCCAAGATCAGTGCCAACTGCATGATCGAGTTCCTGCCCAAGATTATCTTCGAAGAGCAGAACGACTTTGTTCGTGGCTGGAACATCATCGACAACATTCTTATGGCTCAAGAAATGGTCACATGCCTGAAACTTCCTGTAAGAGGTGGGAACATTGTGATCAAACTCCACATAGAAAAGGCTTATGATCGATTAGACTGGCAATTCATGATCTGGGTTTTCAGGGCCTTCCGATTTTCGGAAACCTCGACCAACATCGTGTGGAGATCGATCAACAACTCGTGGTTCTCCATGATGATCAACAAGCAGGAATGGGGATTCTTCAAATCTAGTCGCGGAGTCAGATATGGAGATCCCCTCTCCTCCACTATTTTCATCATTACAGCAGAAGCTCTTAGTAGAAACCATAACGGAATGGTTAACATCCATAATTTCCACCACTTCCAGATGCTCCGACCAGCGCGTCAACCCCAACAAGAGAGTCATCTTCGTCCACCATAAGACCAACAGAGATCACGCCTCCACTCTCTCTATTATGACTTCCTTCACCATCGCATTTCCACCTTTCTCATACTTAGGCTACCCATTGGTGTTCTTTCGTTCCAACGTGGGCATCTTCGATGGCCTGGCGGACAAAATCAGGAAAAAACTCGAGGGGTGGCACAACGCCACCCTATCGCCAGGTTGTAAGATCATTCTGATTCAACATGTTCTTACCTCTATCCCCATCTACACTTTAGCCGCTTGCTCTCCCCCAAGAAGGTGCTGACTTGCATCAAAAATCTTTTCGCCAACTTCTTTTGGGGCCACTACGACGGAAAAGACAAACATAATTGGGCGAGTTGGGACACCAAGGCCAAATCCACTGACAAGGGGGGAATTGGTTTTAGCAGGCTGTCGAACGTCATGGATGCCTTCTCGATGAAGCTGTGGTGGAAGCTTCGTACAAATCGTGGCTTATGGACGCGGTTCATGAACGCCAGATATTTTAAGCACACCCATCCCTCGAGCGCCGACTCCAACTACATATCCTCCGCGTCTTGGAGATGAATCCTTCATGGGTGCAGCCTCGCCGAGCCTATAATTCGCCTCCAACTGGGCTCAGGCGAATCTTCCCTATTCTTTGAGCATTGGGTTGGAGAAGACCTCCTCCCCCAACATTCGACAACCCCCTCCAATAGCACGATCAGAGAGCTTTGGGATATCGCAGGCAACTGGAACTGGGATAAGGCTTAGGAATGGCTTGGACAAGAGGCAGCTGACTCGATCCTCGCCAACGAAAAGAAGATCGTCTCGGTCCCCGACGCCCTGCAGTGGTCCAATGTACCAAGTGGATCATTTCCGGTAGCATCGACAAGAAGGATAGCCCGCGGTAGAGGGGCGCCTTCACCCATCTTGAGTCCTTTCTCGTAGGCATGTATCACTAAAAAATGGTCTGTCCTTGTGTGGAGAGCCTTCTGTCAAAAACTCCCCACTAATGACGCCCTCAACTCTATAGGCTTAAGCCTAGCGTCGGCATGTCATTGCTGCTCGGAGCAACAACAAGAAATGGTGGACCACATCTTCTACTATGGAGAATCACCAACAAGAGTTTGGGTTGCGCTCTCTCATCGATGTAGAGTTCACCAGAACGGAGGGAGCTTCCACGATCTTCTGGCCATTTGGGCTTCCGTCTCACATGGACACCAGATCGTCGCAGCCACCATCATATGGGTTATCTGGAAGAACCAGAACAAATTTAGATACAAGGAACAGCAGTATTCGTTCGACCAACTCATTCGGGAAGTCCTTCGCCAAACCCTCAGAGCCAACAGACAATACAAGCAAGTACGGACTACAGCTCTTCTGGCAGTCAGTTCTCCACTGACCTCCAGCCTCGTCTCTTCCTCCTCCTTTCTTTCTTTTGTAAGCGCTTGCTTGTATAGGCTTCGGCATTTTGTGCCTTTTCTTGTGTTTGCTCTTTTTGTAAAGGCCTCGGCATTTTCGCCTTATATAAATAAAATGGGGGGGGGGTGTTTCCATATATATATATATATATATATATATATATATATATATATATATATATATATATATATATACACACACACACACACACAAAAGCTATGGAGTTCTTCTCATGGCGATTTTTGGAGTCTAACGAGTTCCTCCGGCAGGTTCTGCCGGCCACCCTCCGGGTACGGTCGGTCCCTCTGAATTAGGTTAGTCATCACGCCCTCCTACTCTTCCGCGGTGGCCACCGGCGCTGGCCCCCCTCCAGCGTACCGCTGGCCCCACAGCTGTTCTCCCTCACCCTCGGATCGGTCATCTGGACCTCGGCCTCGTGGCCATGACAGTCCGTTCGGGCAAGCCAGACCCCATTTCTTTGCTCCTCACGGCTGGGGCGGCTAGAGTGGCTGCCACAGGCCAGATGACCAGCAGTCGCCCATCGGACTGCATGGCCCGGTGGCTGTTGCTACCACTCAGGTGCTCCGATATATATCTCCGGCGGAGCTCGCCTGGTTCTCTGCGGCAGGGCCTCTTGTCGGGGCTGCGCCCTCCTACCCTCTGGCGTTGGGAGCCTCGGTGGTTGCTCTGGCATCGGGCTCTGTGCAACCTCCTTCCCGCTTCCCTTCTACCATTTGAAATTTGAATTCTCCTTCAAATTTTAAATCCCTCCAGAAGTAGTCCTTCTTCCCTGCGCCATTTAGTATTCGCGCAGGACCCCTGGCGCCACTCTCTAGTAGCGTACCGGCACATGCTCTCTTGGCCCCCATGCGGACCCACTGTCTTGTGCCTAACAGCCCTGGCGAAGGATCCCTCCCTCCCTACTCGATTTCGGGCCACCAGTAGGCTAACCCGACGCCTTCTGGTGGCCTCTTCCCCACTGGCACGCGCCTCGTGCACTGCACGGACCCAGTGGCTCCAATGCCATCCGTAGCCTTTCCTACCAATTCACCCGCCCTCGTGCACTCCCTGGATGCGAGCTCCCATCCTGGCGCATACTCCATTTTAGCACTATTTTTAGTGTAGTAGACTTCAAAGCAGATCTCTACCAACCTCATTAGTAAGCCGGGCCCGGATGCGGGTCCCACTTTTCTACCTTCCTTTGCAGACGTGGTCGATGTCGACTTCCCAGCGCTAGTTGGCACCCCCCTGGCCTCAGCGTATGGCAAAAAGACCACTCTGCTTGTGGGCTCCCCTAATAGCGCACTGTTGCCTACTAATCGCGCACCCCTACGATCGTGCGCAACTCCTTAGGTGAGCAACCCCCCTATCTGCTCTCCTACTCTGAGCATACCCCCCTGCATTAATCAAGCGCGGGTCCATGTCTCAACCGGCCCCGGCTCCGGGCCCCTTAAACCACTCTAAATGTACTTTTGCTGACCTGGTGAGATCAGATCATGATAAGAAGAACTCCCTGATCATCTCGGATATTGAGCTTCCGGAGTTAGTTTATCCCGCCTCGCAGATAAGAATGATATCAATATACCTTTCTCGCCCGAGGAAATATCCTCACTCTCAGCTCAATTCGCCCTCTCCTTCATCCTAAAATTCCTCTCTGGATGTCCGAAGCTCGTACGCGTCCAAGAAGTAATAGCGACCTGGGGGCTCACTTCCGATTATAGGGTCACACCTTTGGACCCCAAGCACATACTTTTGCACCTTTCATCAGAGATAAATCACATGTTCATCAGGACCAGAGGTACTAGCAGGATCGACTCTCACTTCATGAAGATCGTCAAATAGGGCCAGAACTTTAACACCAAAGAAGACTCGCCGATAGTCTTGGCTTAGGTCACTCTCCCGAACCCGCCGCTGATATGCTTCGTTCCAGCTGCCATAAAGAGAATAACAAACTTTTTTGGTGCCTTCGTGGCGATGTCAGAGGAAACCCGCAACTTTACCAAAGCCAATTGCGCCAAAATCTGCATGGAACTCGACTTGTCGAAGGACCTCTCCAACTTTATTCAAATCTCGCTCGGCAGCAAGATGCACACACAACAAATTATCTATGACAACAACGTCACATTCTGTAAGCATTTTCATAAGCGAGGCCACTCCGTCGAGCTATGTTTCAGATCTCACCCTGAACTGAAGAAAAAAGACATCCAGGAGAGGACAACACATCGTCCGCATCAAAGTCACAAGTCTGAAATCAGACCTACATAGGACACCACTAAAACTTTGTCACGCCCCAGATCCAGAATACTGAAGAGTGGGGGAATGACTCAGCCAGCTACGTATTACGGGTAGATGAATAGCGTATAATACGATCAATGCTGTCTATAAGACAAGGGGTGCATACTACATACATGTCTCACTAGGGTTACTTAATATCTATTGTCTCAATCATTCAAACAAGAAGCAGTAATAGAGAACATATAAGATAAAGCAGTAAGGCATCCCAAACGCTCAATTAAAATGTTCTGGAGATCTGGCTTTACAAAACATAGCCAGATGATATAACAAGGTATACACAATCGTTATCCGCTGCAATCTGATTTAGTTACAATTATGAAAAAGCAAGTGCAAGACAGTCCGACTAACAGGTCGATGCCAAGTGACAAAAGTAAAGTAAGTAGTAAAATGAGCAGGGAAGCACGGAACCCACTCGTGTCCTCCAGCGGCCATACTTCTAGTATTGACCATCTTGGGTGTAGAAGTAAGCTGGATCCTTAGGAACTAGCTCTAAATCTGGTCATACAAAACCAGTGAGGTTAGACCCAAAATAGCAAGTACTACAAGGAAGCACGATATACAGGAATAAAACCAGTAAGAAGTAAATAAAGCATAAAAATATTAGTCTCTATTTTTGCTACTGGGGTTTACGTGACATCATGACACTTCGAACCAACTCCCTAACCAAACAAGGACAGAAGTTAATCCGTCATGTCATAACATTCTGCTCACCGTAGTAGTTAACATAATAGGATATAGTGCACAAACAAATCAAATTAAAGCGGCAATACAACTACTACGGCTTGCTAACTATAAGTTCCAAGTTATCTTGGAAAGATGCATTATGGAATTCCTCAGTTCTTACCATGTACAAGCAAGGCTAGTCGATCCGTAATCAATTGCGCCAATCATGAATTATATGGGTCCTTATCAAGACATCCGTCAACAATATTGCAGAAATGTAAACATATACCACTCTCTGCCCGTGTGGCAGATTTGCAGGATCCGCGGGGACCAGCCGACATGTCGGGACACTATTTGTCCCAAAGATGACTGTCATGTAAGAACTCGGGAATTCATTTCTCTCCATACAGTAGTTATTTTATGTTACTTAGTTATCCCTACGTTAATTGAAATCACATGCCGTGGGTCATGATCATTCTGAATGCGTACATCCGTACGGGGTACCATATGCATAACTCTACAACGATACCAGTGCAGTTAGGTTGTAGGTTTTACATAGCGTAATGCAGCAAACAAACCTAGCCACGGGATAATCATTCCTTGAATGTAAGATACATGTGCTAATTTTGTAATAAGAAAATATTTACCAGTGTATTATCACATACTCAATATTGCGTGAATTGAAAGTAATTGCATAATTGGAAATATCATTACGAGTACACATGTCAATAATCGGGGTCGGCTAGTCAGTCGCAATAGTTTACTGTATAAACAGGAATGTGTCTCATTCAATTCAATATGTCGACTAGCAAGTCCCTTAGTTCCAAATATATGGAACGCATGATCAATGTCCAATTAATATAGCAATAGTGCGACTGTGAATGGCACGAGCATCAAATGGTTTACGCAACAAATGATGCAACAACAATTGGCACAAATAATGAATCGTGTACGCAGCAAATGGTGCACGCAATGAATGGTGCACGCAACGAATGGTCCACATAGCAAATGGTGCACGCAACAAATGGTGCACACAACAAATGGTGCATGCAACAAATGGTGCACGCAATGAATGGTGCTTGCAGCAACTGTGCATGCAATAAATGGTGCACACAATAAATAGTGCACGCAGTAAAAGGTGCACACAATGAATGGTGCATGAAACAAATGGTGTACGTAGCAAATAGTGCACGTAACAAATGGTGTACGTAATAAATGGTGTATACAGCAAATGGTGCACGCAACAAATGGTGCACGCAATGAATGGTGCACGCAGCAAATGGTGCACGTATTGAATGGTGCACGCAATGAATGGTACATGCAGCAAATGGTGTACACAACAAATAGTGCATGCAGCAAATGGTGCACCCAATGAATGGTGTCCACAATAAATGATGCATGAAACAAATGGTGCATGCAATGAATGGTGCCACAGTCAATTGGCGTAGACCACGAATGGTGCAGCAGTCAATTGGCGTAGACCACGAATGGTGCAGCAGTCAATTGGCACAAACCACGAATGGTGCAGTAGTCAATTGGCACATACCATGATTGGTGCAGCAGCTCAAGAACTCGAGAACCCATGAAATACCAAAACATCAAATGATCATAACTTTTAATCTATAAGTCAAAATGAGATGAAACAAAAAACAAACTTGCTAAAAATTGAAACTTGCTGAACATAGAACCATTTGTTTCCAAAGAACAACAAGTTTTGAAGATCAAAACCCCATTTTTCTCAAAGAACCCATTTTTCTTCAGAGTAATTAAAACACAAGAAAACAAAATTTAAATGCTACGTCCACAACATTAATCATGCTAAGAATGAAAAGAGGAAGAAAATAGAACAATAAAATTAAAGTTTGAGGAATTCCTCCATATTTTTGCAAGATGTACTTGCCTCTCTCTAATGGCTAGGGTTTGGTAGAAGAGAAATAAATGAGAGTGAATGAGAAGAGAGAGAGAAATAGTGGTATATATACCAAGCCCAAGTAATCTCCACCATTCATTCTTCTCCACTTAATCTAAGACATTCATCCCTTTTGATGATGAACCAAGCCAAACCAAGTTGGTTCAACATGAACCGAAATGAACCAAGAGCTAGGCAAGAGCAGTTAATAAAATACAGAAAAATAATTAGTAGGTAATTACAAGAACTAAATACAAAATAAATGTATGACAAATACTAAATAAATACAGGCAAGCAGTACACGTATTAAAATACGTATTTCGGGAACGAGGAGTAACATTCTATCCTTCTTAAAAAAATTCCGTCTTCGGAATTTCAAATCCAAGCAGGCTAGAAATATTAGGACTAGACTAAGATAACTACAAGCAATTCTAGCAAGCAAACAATCATCCTACAATATCAATAGCAAGTAATCAATCTATATTACCAATCTACGATATCAAGCAATCTCTACCCATCGGGTGATAAGCATGCGAAATCAAGACAATCAAAGTATACAAAAAAATATACTTGTGAGTCAAATAAGTGCGGATACCGTGATTGGATATCATCCTCACGTTCCCACGTTGACCCTCCTAAGGAGTGATGGCCCCAAGCAACACAGACAAGGTTAATTGTTCGGTTCTTGAGTATCTTCTCCCTTCGGTCCAAAATGGACACAGGCTGTTCCTCGTAAGACAGGTTGGTACCAACAACCAGCTCAGAATGATCAAGGACATGGCTTGGGTCCGATACATACCTATACAACTGAGACACATGAAACACATCATGCACCTCTCGTAACAAAGGCGGAAGGGACAAACGATAAGCAACATCGCCTACCCTATCAAGGATAAAAATGGGCCCAAGTATCGCGGACTTAACTTTCTACGAACCCCGAATCTAATGACTCCACGAGTAAGTGAAATCCACAAGAACACGTAGTCTCCAATAGGAAATTCTAATGGCCTACGATGCTGGTCTGTCCAAGGACGATGCCAATCTTGTGCAACCCGAAGTCGCTCTCTAATCTCTTTGACAACTTCAACCATCTAGACAATCATCTCTGGGGCTAACATCTTTCTCTCCCCAATATCATCCTATGCTAGCGACGATCTGCACTTCTTACCATACAGTACCTCTAATGGTGCCATCTGGATACTTGCTTGATAACTGTTGTCGTACGAGAATTTAACTAAGTACAGGTGACTCTCCCAGGATCCTCCAAAATCTAGGGTACAAGCTCACAACATATCTTCTAAAGTCTGAATTATTCTTTCTGATTGCCCGTCCATCTGTCGATGATAAGCTATACTGAACCTTAACTTGCTACCCAGGCTCTGATGTAAACTCTTCCACAAATGTGACGTAAAATGGGTATCTCTATCTGACACAATACTGACAGAAACTCCATGCTGCCTGACTATTTATTGCAGATACAACTCTGTCAGCTTTTCTGTAGATTGTCCTACCCGAAAAGAAAAAAAATGTGCCAACTTTGTAAGCCGATCCACTATCACCCAAATAGCATCCTTACCACTTGGTGATCTCGGTAAACCGGTCACAAAGTCCAATATGATGTGCTCCCATTGCCACTCTGGGATAGAAGCGGTTGTAGTAATCTTGCTGACCTCAATTGTTCTGCCTTCACTTACTGACATATTAAGCAACAAAAAATGAATCTAGCTATCTCCCTCTTCATTCTGTTCCACCATAAGTGTTGCATGATATCTTTATACATTTTGGTGCCTCCAGGGTGTATAGAATACTGAGAACTGTGGGCCTCTGTCATAACCTCCTGTCTGATATCTCTACTTGGCATATATAGACGTGATCCAACCTCATAAATTTCCATCTCTTTCCTGAGTCCTGACTCACATTCTGCCCTAAGCTTCTGAACCCTTGGGTCCTATGCCTGAGCTGCCTTAATCCTGTCTATTAAGTCGGATTGAACTTGTAGGCTTGCCAGAATTCCTATGTCACTAGAAAGTATAATCTTGATGCCTATCTCTTGAAGATCTTCTAGAATGTGTTTCTATGATGTCAACATAAATGTGCCACCTCTCCTGCTGAGAGCATCTGCTACTATATTTGCCTTGCCTGGATGATACTGAAGCTCCATGTCGTAATCCTTGGTCAACTCTAACCATCTTCTTTATCTCATATTCAGCTCATTCTGAGTAAAAATGTACTTCAGACTTTTGTGGTCTATGAATATGTTCACACGATCACCGTACAAGTAATGCCTCTATAGCTTCAAAAAAAATACTACTGCTGCCAACTCCAAGTCATGAGTTGGATAATTCTTCTCATGGTCTCGAAGTTACC
Organism: Iris pallida; assembly: GCA_029216955.1. NCBI lineage: Eukaryota > Viridiplantae > Streptophyta > Magnoliopsida > Asparagales > Iridaceae > Iris > Iris pallida. The sequence goes on along the minus strand of JANAVB010000399.1, from coordinate 2,000,161 downwards.
TTGATGCGTATGCTATCACCTTTCCATGTTGCATTAGGACACATCAATGTCCCTTTCCTGACGCGTCACAATATACAGTAAAACCTCCGGGTCCAAATGGTAATGTAAGAATAGGTGCCGAAATCAACTTCTGCTTCAAGTTTTCAAATGATGCCTGGCACTCGGCTGACCAAAAAAATGGTACATCCTTTCGTGTCAAACGGATCATGGGTGCTGAGATTCTTGTAAAGTTTGATACGAACCTTCTGTAATATCCTGCCAATCCCAAGAAACTTTGACATCTGTATACGGTCTTAGGAATTGGCCAACTTTCTACTGCTTCCACTTTCTTGGGATCCACTGCTACTCCAGCCCATTATATGATGTGCCCCAAGAATGAAATGCGATCCGACCAAAACTTATACTTACTGAGCTTGACGCACAACTAGTTCTCTCTCAGAACCTGCAACACTTTTCTAAGGTGATCTTCATGCTCTTCTTTACTTGCTGAGTATACGAAAATGTCATCGATAAACACTACGACAAATTGATCTAAGTATGGCAAAAAGATGCGGTTCATCAAATCTATAAATATTGTTGGAGCATTGGTCAAACCAAATGGCATAACTAAGAATTCGTAATACTCGTATTTTGACCCGATTATTGTCTTGGGAATATCCTCTTCTCGAACTCTAACTTGATGATATCCTGACCGAGGATCTTTCTTGGAGAAAACTCTTGCTCTGCTCAACTGATCAAACAAGTCGTCGATCCTTGGTAATGGGTACTTGTTCTTCACTGTTACCGCATTAAGTTTTCTGTAGTCAATGTACAATCTTGTTGACACATTCTTCTTTCCTACAAGTACTATTGTTGCTACCTATGGTGATTCGCTGGCTCGAACGAACTTCTTTGCTTTCAGTTCTTTGTGCTAGTACAACTTGGCCTACTCTGAATCCGACATTCTGTAATCTTGATCCGAAATCGGTTTAGTTCCAGGTGCCAATTCTATATCGAACTCAATATCTCTTACAGGTGGTAGACCTGGAAGTTCTTCAAGAAATACGTAAAGAAACTCTTCAACTACTTTCGGGACTTGAACTTCTTCCAATGCCACTACTACTCCTTCTTTTGTTGGTCTGCCTTTGATCTGACTAAGGTAAACTGCTCCATGCCTATAATATTAAAACATACACTCCCTCCATAACAATCTATTGTTTTATGATTGTCTTTCAGCTAGTCCATGCCCAAGATAACGTCAAAATTACCCATAGGAAATTCTATCAACTTGGCGGGTAAGGAACGCCCGCATACTACGACTTGACACGCTACAATAACTCTACTAACTCCTATGAGCCTATTACCAATGAATATATTCAACCTCTCTGGCAATGTCTCGAATTCTATTCCTAGTTGTGTCGTAAATCATGCAGATATAAATGAATGTGATGCTCCCGAATCAAACAATGCTACTGCGGGATATGAGGCGACGAGAATGTTACCTGCTACAACATCTTTCGATGCCAATGCCTCTTCCAAGGACAAATTGAATGCCTGTCCTCGGCCTCCTTGTTGGTTCCTACGATGCGACCTAGCCTGGTGTTGTTGCTGGCCTCTACCTTGGTGATGCTGGGGTGGTCTATGTTGTTGTTGCTGTATCGACGGTCCCCACTATCGAAACATCTGAGCCTGCATCATCAATGGACGTTGTGCCATGGGCCTCACTGCTATTGCAGGTCCTCGATACTGGCCTGCCCTTGATGCTGGCAGTACAGGAAATTGTTGTACTAGCCCTCCGGCCTAAAATTTATAGGACAGGTGAAAACTCGATGACCTGGACTCCTACATATCAAACATTGTCTGTTCAATGCCCGACACACACCTATAGTGTGCCCTGCCTTCCCATAATAGGTGCAGCCCATTGGGGGTTGCTGGTTCTTCCTTGATTGTTGTTGTTGTTGTCTTGCTGGTGATGCTGTCCCTCGTATTGCCACATCATGAATGCGAATGCCAGGGGATGGTACTGTTATTTGGGGTGTTTCTCCTCTCCTCCTTCAATCTGATTGTGAGACCACTTCTGGCCTCCAGCCCTTGATGTCATCCTCTGGATGGTGATCTCATGCCTTCGGGTTGCCATTAATATATCATCGAAAGTCTGGTAGTTGTGCCCCTCTATCAGTTGTAAGAGTTCAAGATGAAACCCTTGTTGAAACGTTATAGCCCTTTGGCCCTCTGCTTCTACCATCTTCGGGGCAAACCTGCTCAGTCTGCAGAACTCCGCTACATAAGCATCCATTGTTTTACCAGCCTGTTTGAGGTTGATAAACTTCTGTTATAGCTCAAACTGTGCCACAACTCTATAGTATTTTGTCTTGAATCTCACAGTAAAATCATCCCAAGCAATAGGGCGTCTGGTGCCCACTTCCTCTGATTCCCACCAATCACGTGCGAGATCCTGAAGTAACAGCTTCACTTGATCCACTAGTTCTTCAGCTGGAGCATTAGCCACTGTCAGAATTGCCTCGATGTCCTTAAGCCATGCATCCGCTGAAATAGAATCTTCTGTGCCTTCGAAACACCGGGGTTGTACTTGCATAATCAGGTTGACGCCCCCAAATTAGTCCTCATACCTCTTTCTAAAGCTGTTTGCAATCCTTGGTTGAGTAATATATTCTACTATTGCAGTTGAGTGTGCATGTGCTGTTGGATTAATATCTAATGTCGTTGAGTAGCCATCATCCCTCTTATGATTTCCAGAAGAGCTGTTGTGTCTACTACCATAGGGGTGGGTAGAACTGTTGGTGGTGTTGGAACCTTCGGATACTGCGATCCAGCTGCTGGTTCCACTATCACCTCTTCTTCGATGTGCTCTTGAGCTAGCACTGGCCCTTGTTGCTGACCAACAGGGTCCTGCTGTTCATGTTGTCGTTGTTGTTGTTGTCCAGCTCTAACAGATGCGGACGAAGAGCCCGTAAGAAAAGGGACAAGAGAACAATCAAACAACCGGACAGAAAAGATCAATGATGTTAAATGATACTAGAATGTCAAGCTAGGATCGAGAAAAACGAATCACGAGATCAAGGGAAAACATGTGTGATTGAGACATCCTATAAATCAAAACACCCTACAAGTCTGAAATCAGACCTACATGGGATACCACTAAAACCTTGTCACGCCCCAGATCCAGAATACTGGAGAGCGGGGGAATGACTCAGCCAGCTACGTATTACGGGGAGATGAATACCTTATAATACGATCAATGATGTCTACAAGACAAGGGGTGCATACTATATACATATCTCACTAGGGTTACTCAACATCTATTGTCTCAATCATTCAAACGAGAAGCAGTAATAGAGAACATATAAGATAAAGAAGTAAGGTGTCCCAAACGCTCATTCAAAATATTCTGGAGATCTGGCTTTACGAAACATAGCCAGATGATATAACAAGGTATACACAATCGTTATCAGCTACAGTCTGATTTAGTTATAATTATGTAAAAGCAAGTACAAAATAGTCCGACTAACAGGTCGATGCCAAGCAGCAAAAGTAAAGTACGTAGTAAAATGAGCAGTGAAGCTAGGACCCCACTTGTGTCCTCCAGCGGCCATGCTTCTAGTATTGACCATCATTGGGGTAGAAGTAAGCTGGATCCTCAGGAACTGGCCCTAAATCTGGTCATACAAAACCAGTGAAGTTAGACCCCAAATAGCAAGTACCAGAAGGAAGCACGATATGCAGGAATAAAACAAGTAAGAAGTAAATAAAGCATAATAAATATTAGTCTCTATTTTTGCTACTGGGGTTTACGTGATATCGTGACACTTCGAACCAACTTTCCAACCAAATAAGGACAGAAGTTGACCCGTCATGTCATAACATTCTGCTCACCTTAGTAGTTAACAAAATAGGATATAGTACACAAACAAATCAAATTAAAGCGGCAATACAACTACTACGGCTTGCTAACTATAAGTTCCAAGTTACCTTGAAAAGATGCATTATGGAATTCCTCAGTTCTTACCATGTACAAGCAAGGCTAGTCGATCCGTAATCAATTGCGCCAATCATGAATTACACGGGTCCTTATTAAGACATCCGTCAACAATATTACATAAATGTAAACAGATACCACTCCCTGCCTGCGTGGCAGATTTGTAGTATCCGCGGGGACCAGCCGACATGTCGGGACACTATTTATCCTAAAGATGACTTGTAGAAGCATGGAAAAGAACAGAAAAATCCATGCGGCTCAAAACAGAGAGAGTCTCGTACAGTTTAAAGAATCTCTCAGAGCTTCATACGGCTCAAGAGTTTTATGCGGCTTAAAAGTCGCCAACATAGCCATGCGGCTTGAGTAAAAGCTACGTGGCCTCATGCGGCTCGTCTCTACAGCTGGCCATTAAGCAGCGGCCTCATTTAATGCTCTGACACAACAAGGCAGCTCTGACATAAAGGTGAACTGACAGCTCTGATATAAAGCTGCAATGATGACTCTGACATAATGGCATGCTCCTAGGGAAACAAAGAAAATCTCTATAGCTGGCACAATCCATCAAATCCCAAAGTCTTCCATACAGCTTTGACACGTGGCCAGCCGTATGCGGTTCAGGTAGAGGCCACCCCTATGCGGCCGCTACTCTCATACGGCTCGGATCATGGGGACCATCTCCATACGGCTCAAATGCTGAGAGGCCACGCCCATGCAGCCTTGACACGTGGCCAGCCTTATGTGGTTCAGTTGGAAACCACCCTCATGCGGCTCAGATTTCGGAGGCCACACCTATGCGGCTACCACCCTCATACGGATCAGATTTCAGAGGCCACACCTATGCGGCTGCCACCTTCATGTGGTTCAAATCCTGAGAAGCCACCCTCACGCGGCTCTGTCAAGACACCCTGTCCCTGTGGCTCGCGGTTAGGACACGTGGCAGAAGATCAGTTTCTCCCGTGTCCCTACGGCTCGTAGCATAATGATGGTTGGACACGTGGCATCAAATCAATCAAGATTTATCAAAAAATCCCAACAACCAGATTTAGTGCAATCATCATAATTACCTGGATCAAATCAGATTTATTGCAATCAAGCAGATTGAACACGTGGCAGGAGATCCGAGCTTGTTACGAAGATTCATGGTAATCAACATTAATTGCCCATACGAATTTGGCACAATCAACAATAACTGTCCAGATTTATTGCAATTAAGATTAACGGTCCAGATTAATTGCCAACAAAATAGGATCAAAGAAAATGGTAATTAATCCCCAAACTGTCGACTTTTTAAGGAGGAATCATTGCAAACCCTAATGATCACACCCCACTCCTATAAATAGCAAGGTGCCATTCCCTTGTAAACCCCTCGGCTGGATACACAGAGAGACAAAGGCACGCACAGAAGAGTCTCCCCACACATTCTGAGAGCATTTCTTCATCAGAGCCAAGGCTACGTCCGATCGTCCAAGGAGTAAGGCAGAGCTGCCGTCGCTTTCCCGAGACTCTACCGTCACCCCCCAGAATCAAAAATAAATAATCGTACTTAGATTGCTGTACCTAGGTTTTTATTCCTAGGCTTCTTTTGTACGAGCGAGTTTGTATTGTGAGTCTAAGTTCAGTCCTCCTTTAAAATTGTTCTGCACTTTTACAATCAATGGCAAACACGATGGCGACTCTGCTGGAGACTAACTTCTCCACGGCTGAGGAGTTGGTGACGCAATCGGACGCAGCCAAACTTGGCTCCACTCAACAAATGCAGGTCGCCCGATTCGACCAGCAGGCGTTTGAAGAAATGCTCTCCGACGGGGGTGCTGGCCCGATCCTGCGGCGAGCCCACACGAAGAAGGCCCGCAGGGAGTGGAGGTCCAAATCATTCGCTCCTCCCCAAGCTCTCGAAGAAGTACTCTCTGTTGCCCAAGATGGCGGGAAAGACTCTCATGCGGCCCCACTTCAGGTTACAGAGGACTCTGCTGTTCCCAAGTCCGGTAGAGAAAAATACTACGATGCTGGACTTGCAGGGGCAAAGAGAAACTCTGTGCGGTCCAAGAAGAAGTCGCATAAGGGCGCCAGCCACATGAAAACTCATGCGGCCACAGAAGCCAGCCGTATGCAGGAGGCTCATGCGGCCAGAACATCCAGCCGCATGAAGGAGGCTCATACGGCTACGACAGCCAGCAGTATACAGGAAGCTCATACGGCCACGACTGCCAACCGCATGCAGACTGCTTATGCGGCCACCGCTCCTAGCCGTATACAGAAGGGTCATGCGGCCTCATATACCAGCCGCATGCAGACAGCCTGCACGGCCACCAAACCCAGCCGCATACCATCTGCTCCATGCAGCTCACGATCAGTCTTCGACCGCCTTTCAGGCAATTCTGACCCCAAATGCTCTCATTTTGCCAGTCTCTGTGGACTCTTCCTACTATGCACTCTCAGGTGTTAGAAGGAAGAAGTCTCGGGCAGCGCAGGCTCGTCGAGCTCAGACAGCTGTCCTAACTTCTGACTATCAGGGCGTCCCGCTGACTATTATGCGGGCCCCCGATAGAAAGTTGTATAAAACTATCCGTGTCCAGCTCCCGGCAGTCAACGAATGGGATAGTTATCTAGAATCTCCCAATAATGATCAGGGGCAAGTACTCGTACTACTCCCACATCAGGAAGCAGGCAGGATACCAATACACTCATGTGCTCAAAACTCCCGGGCCCACAAAATGGGTGACTTGCGCAACGTGATTCTTCACAAACGCAAGGAAAGAGACGAAGATTTGGTGTTTAGAGAGTCCTATCAGGGACATCAATTCACCCAAATCATTGTCAACTACTGCTGCAACAAAGCGGTAATACAAGAAGGCCGGCGGTCCGTCTTCCAACAGCTGCAACACCCAAGCTCAGAAGACGAGGCGCTTCTCGTCGCCTCCTGCAATTCTGCTCACAAGATCCCTGGCAGCGGAAGAGGGAAGAAAACAAACATCTCCTGCCCAAAAATCTCAACTAAGAAACTCTCTTCTAAGTGGTTGACCACGACCGTTACGGAAGGAGTTTTCCAGGGTACTCGCTCAAAGACGAAATCTGCCACACTTGGAGATTCGTCGTCCATATCTCTGGAAGGCGCTGGAGCCGGGGGTAGCACTCCTCCAAACATCTACGACAATTCGGTGTTCTAAGAAGATAATCCAGGGGAAACGGTTCCCCCAACAGATGTAGCAGATCCCGACGTCCCCGAGGACGTCCATAACTCTCAAGTCGAAGCAAGCTCTGAAGCTGGGGGTACCACTCCTTCTGAGTCTGAACCAGAGGGGAACATTCCCACATACCCTGACGACTTCTCTGTACAGGGGTATGACTCAGAGGGCGCATCCTCCACCGTTCCTTCCATCTCTCCTCATGTAAGGACGGTATTTATGACGGACAGCAACCAAGACGGTCCCAGTGATCGCCAACGCATCGACACTCTGGAGGCTATATTGTATGCCTTGGTCAAGTCCATGGACGGGATCAAAGTGGCCCCTCCAACTCTGCAAGGAAGGATGCCCGGCCAAACAAGCTTGGGTTCTGCGGTCAATGTGGACTCAAACTCAGCTACACCAAACCCGGGTGATAATCCTCCTGAAATATCGGCTTCTACTGCTGCAGACGAGGCCAGAGAGGCAAGACAAGAGGTCCTGGAGCCCCGGGCCATGTTCCACGCCCGAGAAAATTGCCAGGACCTCAGGATACGACAACCGTATTCTGCTACATGGAGAGATGTGCCCTTCTCACCAAGATATAAACCATTCAACATCAATCCGTATGATGGAAAGACATCTGCAAGCAGGTACATCACCTACTTCGAAATCACAACTGACCATCTTCTTTATGACGATGCTATCCTTACGTGATTGTTCATCGGGGCACTGGAGGGGGTCGCCTTCGACTGGTACCGTAACTTGCCGGACAACTGCATCCATTCCTTCGCTGGCTTCAAACGTATGTTCCTAGAGAGGTTCTATGAAATAGGACAAGACGTGACAATGTCCACCCTCATGGACGTCGTTCAGGGAGAAAAGGAGCTGACAAGGAACTATATCGAGCGGTTTCGTTAAACTGCGATGAAGTTGCCTTCTGGTAACCCTGATTCCTCCTTAATTAAAATTTGCCAAAAGAGGCTGCTTCCCACAATCAGCCTCTGGATGGACGAAAGTCAGTTTAAGGATTGGATGACGTTCATCATCAGTGCCACTAGCACAGAAGATAAATTGAAGAGAGCTCGCCAACTGGGATTGTACGTTACGGAGGGAGAGGACAAGGGCAAATGCCCTAACGCCAACAGCAACAATGGTGGTAACCCCTCCAACAATCGAGACAACAAGGGCAAACAAGCTATGGTGGCCGATACAGCTCCGAAGCCTGAACCGAAGCCGGCAGAGAAGCAGTGGCCTCAGATGACCTATTCCTTCGAGGACGGCCATGTCAAGCCCATCTTGGACATGCTCATACAAGGAGGTCGAATTCAGCTCCCTCCTCCAAGGCGTGAACCTCGTCCTACAGAAATAGAGAGCCCCAAGTACTGCCACTACCATCGCTATGTCCACCATGCTACACAAGACTGCTACCAACTGAAGCGATACATCCAGCATCTCATCGATTCTAAGGCCTTGGCTATTGATTTTGAAGAGGTGACCGTAGCAGCCAACATGGTGTCAGTATAATTTGGCAGCTTCCCTCCGACAAAGACTCAAGATGGAGTAGTACCCATCCCCAGAGCAAAGATGGAGGTCGCTAATCTTCCACCTCCCCGAGACCAGGCTGCTGGTCTAGTGCCCCTTACCACATCACGAGGGGAGATCATATGGGTCCATCCAGACCTGGTACCTGAAGTGATTCAGTCCGCACCTCCCTCCACCAGCAAGAAGAAGAGTAGGAAAGTCAAATCATACCACATAATCTCGGCAGAGGTCGAGGAAGCTATGGCTATCGTCACCCGGTCGGGTGCACAATCCCAACCTACACCGGGTAACTCGGCTGAAGATCATCAGCCGACAGCTGCTGATGTAACACCCAGTTTTCTAAATGAGGGTAATTTTGAAATTTTGTGTTTTTAATTATTTAATTATGACATTTAAATAATAATATAATTTTTGGTGATTTTTAATCATTTTAAAACTATTTAAATATCATGACTTGTGCAGCTAGTGAAACCGTAGAGACTGTCTGCCCTAGAGTCTAGCCATGTGATTAGGGTATTTCATTTATCATTTTTAGCTTGAGGGTATTTTGGTTATTTTTAATTATTTTAATTTAATATATATTTTATTGGAATTTAATATGATTAATGGGATGGTGTGATTTAATCATTAATAAATCAATTGCCTTGTGTTGTGTTTAGCCCTAACCTAGATTGACCTAACCTAGATTAGTCATACCTAGACTTAGCTAGCCATGGTTAGTGATGGTTAGTATTGATTTGTTTTGATTTAGTTATGTTAGTTAGAGTTAACTAGGTTGCATTTAAGTCATGTGTGAAACCTAGGTTGTAGGCCCTTGATTTGACTAGGAGGAATGATAGCCCTAGATTAAATCCCAAAAAACCCTAACCCTAGAGTTTTGGTCAGCCAACATAGGGAATCCCACCCCTATATAATGCCTCTTCCATTAGTTGTAGCCTCCTTAAGAAAGTTTCCAAGTTTAGAAGAAGGAGAGGTATAGAAATCTTCCTCAAGCCCTAGTTTCTTTATTTTAATTCTTTTTCCACTCTAGTCTTTTGCATTTGTTCCTAATCCAGCTCTATTTCATGTCCATGGAGAGAAACCTCAGCTTTGGAGCAATTTGGGGCATTGGGCTAGCAAGGAGGAATCCTCATTTTAGGAGTTTTCTTGAGGAAGAACAACCAATAGGTAACCCTATCTAAACTTATTAGATTTTCAATTTCTTTGCACATTTGCATAGCCCTAGGTGTCCCCTAGCCGTAGGTATTGGATTTGTGTCGAATCGTGTCCATTTTGTGTCCGTATCGGACACGAATCAGTGTTAGGGTGCATGTGTTCGATAAAATACTTGAGTGAATAAATTCTTCTTATTTTAGAATTCTATTTGAATAGATTTCTAGCCCTATGTGTGTGTTTCACGAATCCCATGCTCTGAGCACATTTCGAGCCGTGTTCGTGTCCAAATCGGATACGAACTCGCTGTACGACGCACGTACACAGTCCCCTGCTAACGTACCCCTCGTGCTCGCTGCACACGCCAAGTGGGCAGCTGCTATTTGGCATGAGGAAGGGGGCAGTGACTGCCAGTGTACCCCTCGAGTTTGACATAAAATTGTATCGTATCGAGGGAGCACGGACACGCGTATTGGAATTGTACTGCGCAGTATCAGTCAAGAAATTGCGTCTGATACGCTCTTATTACTCGAACACGACACGTCCCCAACCCGATTCAGGGTGATAACACCCTAGCCCTAGTCCTGGCGAACCTAGGGACACGTGCAGCACGTGGCTTGCCGTGTCACGTGTCGTGTGTACGAGGTTGTGTCCTCGCTGCACGAGGCCAGTCTATGTATGTTGGCTGACACTTGCGTTTTTAAGTTCTGGACACCTCGTGTCCATTTTTTTGGACACGAGACACGTTGTGTGATACCATATTATGTACACGACACTTCTTCGACACGTTCCTATGGTTTATTGCATGTGATTTGCTTCGAAATCGATTTTCCTCTATGTGACTGATACGTGCACAACTGTTTTCAAGTTTCTAAAATTGATTTCACATTTAGACTGTTTGTAATATTTTAATTACCAAGATTAACTCATCTACATGTGTATTAGGTTACCTTAATGTTGGTTAGGGATTGGTGTTTGAGAATGGGATCTTCAAATTAGTTTGGACTGATTATGTGTAACTGTAAACTGTCACTGCCCTGTTGAACTATTTGAATTCCTGAGATACAAATGAGTTTCAAACCATTTTTTTACCATGTTTAAACCACTATATTAGTTCATATACATGTAAAATTACATTACTTGAATGTTGGGTTATAGTTATATTAGGAATTGGATATTGGTTTTCGAAATGGGTCTGTGAACTGTTACCCTGAAACAGTCCTGCTACTCACTGTTAGTTTAATTTCCTGAATTTAAATTCTTTTTCTAAACTAATTTTGATGTCAAATGGTCATGTTAGATTCAGCCACATGTGGGTTAGTTCGTTTAGATTTCTTTTTCTGTTGAGTTCTTTAACTGAAACCTGTGACATATTTACACACATTTGGGTGTTATTTTGAATGTAAACCTGAGTACACACCGTACACATTTATACACCCACACATGAGCTGATGTTGCCCACAATCACTGTTAAGTCTGGGACTGATTTCATACTGATTTGAGTCATGTAAACCCTGTCACACCCTGTTTGTCATTCACCCATAAACTCTGAGAACTAATGTTCTGTCACTCCAATTCCTGGGACCTATAGTCTAATCCACTGCACGACCCGCACCCTAGAGTAAGGGCACGAGACGTGGGTACGTCCAGCCTACGCCGCAGTGTCGGCGGTAGAACGCTGTCCTAGGTCAATATCTAATAATATAAAGGTACCTGTACAGTTTATACTCTCCGAATGGAGGTGACATCACAATATACAGTCTCAATCACATCTAAGGTAGAAGAATGAAAGACAGATAGATAGATAGTAACTCAAAGAGAACAGTAGCATAGATAAAATAAGTCTAAGTGTCTAGGATACATAACATCCAGAATGTCAACTCATAACACAATAAGTCTAAGGGTCTATACATCTCAAAATACAACTCAGAATATGAGACAAAATACAAGTAGAAAAGACTGTCTAGCTAAACTGGTCTAGACTACTGGAGCAACATCCTCAGCTGGTGGTGGATCCTGCTGAGGGTCCTCAACACAAGTGTCATCTAGTCCTGCTCCATAATATGTAGTCACCCATGCCTCATCCTCATCCTCTGTAATATTTTCAACAGGTCCAGTCAGGACAGGAACGAGTACAATATATCTCACACAGTTCATATCAGGTTAGGAAATACGATACAGGCAATAGAGTAAAATACAGAAAATGCTGAAAGGAAATATACGCTATAAAAGAGATAGCTGTAAGGAAATATCTACTGTATATAGAGAACTGTAAGTGATTAGTGATGTAGAGTACAAGATAGGCATATGAATGGCTAGAATTTATACATGATTACACTACTGAGTTTGCACATGATTATACTACTTTAGAATTATTCACATGTCCACTTCTACTCCCCCGTTTTCCCCAATTAATACACAAGGATCGAGACAAGTTATGTTATTATACATTACTTCATATGAGGCTCATAAATGAGTATACGTAAAGTTATACATGAGGGCTCAGTGAACATGAGAGTACATGATCACATGAGTGCACATGCATGATAGAAGCATAGGAGTATATGATGAAAGTGAAACACACGTAACATGAAGTACCCGATGCTCCCGAGGGGGATAACATCTCATGTAAAGATCCATATAGTACCAATCTGTGTTACCAACGTGACAGCATCAAGTAAAGTAATCTAGAGCGAGAAAGTAAAGCCTGAACAAGTATGAAACGGTCAGAGAATGTACGCACCTGCTGTATGAATGTCTGTAGAGAATATGCTGTCTGAGGAGAGGTGTCTGGCTCCTGATCAGAGCAACACAAGTCACAATGTATTCTAAATAGTAAAAATGAGGTTTACTATGCATACTACATGATTCTAGGTCAATCTGGTCAAAAGTCAACTCTAAAGTCAAACTAGTCAAAGTTAGGTCAACCATAGTCAAACTAGTTAGGGTTTTAGTCAAACTAGTTAAACTAGTCATTTTAGGTTAATCCTAGTCAATTCTAGGTTAATTAGGTCAAGTTTGACCTAAGGTTGACTTTGGTCAACTCTAGTCAAACAAGGGTCAACTAGTTAGGGTTTGGGTCATTAGGTCAATTAGGGTTAGCCCCTAATGCCATAGGCTAGTAACTTAGGCCATAGGCTAGTTGTCATAGGTTTCCATATAACCTATATTTAGAAAGTCATATATATATATATAGATATCTATATATATAGATATACACAAGTCTATCTACTACCTATATATATCAATATATGTATACCCTATATATAATACAAATCACACTCACATATAAATAATGACACCTATGTATATAATAACATATATACATATATAGATAGTGAGAGAGGGAATAATGAGAGAGAGTGAAAGAGAGAAAGAGAATACTGGACACGGGAGGGGGGTTCCAGATTTCTGGAAACCAGAAATCAGACCCACACACACACACAAATACACACACACACACACCTATATATATACATATATGTATATACACATGTACACACATGTATATACCCCAAAAATCTACCTACACACACACACCTATATACACTACGTATACATACACTGAAAACATGGAATTATATGTATAAAACGTAACAAAAATTGTTTTGAAATTCGATTTGGAAAACTGGAAAACATTCCAAATTTCTGGAAATGTGCACTGTGCACAGGAAAATTGGGTAAACCCAAAATACGACCCAAACCGAGCTAAGTCTCGAAACCAATAGTTGGTAACACTAGCCCCTAGTGTCCTCTAGTGTCCTAGGTGCCTGACACGACACCAGGACACAATTTGATGTGTCAAAAACTCACCAAAACCCAATCGGGTAAACTGACACACACACACGAATACGCTGCGTCGTGCACGCGTGCAATTCATCCTAGGACACGACACACACGTACACATATCTCGTGCTCGTGAACGATGGTTCGCCTAGGGGTTGTGCACGTGTCCAAGTGACTGCCCTGTGTCCACGTTGCTCCAGGACACGATACGAAGTCCGTATCAGTCGTAAAAAACACGACTGATACGCGTGTTTAGACCGCGTCGTGCACGCGTGCAACTGCCTCGTGTTCGCGACACAGAACACGACACGTCTCGTGCTCGTGTCCATATGTTCACCACATGATGGGCTACCTCCTCGTGTCACCATGATGTGCCCAAGTGTCGTGTTCGCGCGACACGACACGCACGAAGTTGGCCCCCGCACGCGTGTGCGCTGACAGTGCACGACCAGTGCACGTGTCCGTGTGTTCTCGATACGACACAAATGTGTCTCAAACTCGAGGGGGGGTATGACAGAGGTTGCCCCCTCCTCTGTGTCAATTTGCATGTGTCCTCATGGCGTGTCGTGTCCGGAATTGGGGTCGAGTAGCAGGGGATTTTTCGTGTCTGTGCACAGTATAAAAATGTGGGTTCGTGTCCGATTTGGACACAAAAAAGAATCTAAATTGTGCTCATTCAACTAGGTATATATTCTACTAGTCTAGGGCTACAAGAAAATGTAATTAGTTTTATATTTTAACAAAATCAAATCCTTTGTGGCATTTCATCAAACAAAGTTTAATAGCCTAGGATACGTGTCCGATACGGACACCAAACCAACCCTAAATTTTACCAAACTTGACCCACAGTTAGGGTAGACCTATATGCATGCATTTATGAAGAAAAAACAGAATATTAGCAAGGTTTATGGGTATTTACCTATTTGTGCAATTTTAATGGAAAATCAAAGAGAGGGGGGTGTTTGTCCTTCAACTTGGTGATGTCCAAAGCTTGTAAATTCTGGATTGCTAGCCTCCTTAGCACCCTTGATGTTGTAGGGTCCCAATGCAAAAGACTAGAGGTGATTTGGATAAAAAATGATCAAGTTATGGAGGTTTGAAGGAAATGGAATTTTGTAGGCTTAAAATTCATGTAAATTGATCATGAATGAATATAATAGGATTATATAGAATGGTGTAGTGCTAGGGGGTGCCCTATGGCCGGCCATGGCAAGGGGGGGTGTCCTTGACCTTCCTTCAAGGTGAAGGCAAAGACTTTGGTGCCAAAGTTGAGATATTTTGAGGGTTTTAAGCAAAATATCAATTATATAAATATCTAGATATTTACATTACTTTAACCCTTGACTAATTATCCATCCTCAAGCTTCTAGGTTAGTAGCTAACCTCTAGATTAGGGTAAGATAGGTTAGGGACTAATCATGGTACTTAACAACAATTAAATAATATTTAAAACATATAATCTCAATAAAATTTAGTAAATTATCAAAATACCCTTTTAGGCTAAAATCACTAATTTGATGTTCTAAGCCTATGGCTAGGCTCACATGGTCATGGCAACTTCTAGGTTAAGGAATAACTAGGGTTTACACTAGGGTTATACTAGTAAAATCACAAAGTCATATGTCATGACTTAGAAATAGTTTTAATTACACTAATAATCACCAAAAATCATATCATGACTAAAACACCGTTAATAAATAATAAAAATAATAAATTTTCAAAAATATCCTAATTTCAGAAAACAGGGTGTTAAAAGTCTACCCTCCTAACAATAATTTCGTCCTCGAAATTTTAAGACGAAACTGAAACTGATGAGAAGGATAGAAAATCATACCTCAAGGTACAAATATATAAGGGTATTGCTCGCGCATCTCATCCTCCCGTTCCCAGGTGGACTCTCCTGGAGAATGATGCCTCCATGCGACACGAACCAATGGTATCGTCTGGTTCCTCAATGCCTTCTTCCGTCGATCCAGAATCTCAACAGGCTGCTCTGGATAACGAAGAGTAGGACCCACCTCGATCTCGGAATGATCAAGTACATGGCTAGGATCTGCCACGTACCGTCTCAACTGCGATACGTGAAATACGTTGTGGAATCCTACCAATGCTGGTGGTAAGTCTAGCCTGTAAGACACGTCATCGACTCTCCCGCTGATAACGAAAGGGTCGATGAAATGCGGGCTAAGCTTCCCACCTCCACCAAAACGTATCGTACCACGTGTCGGAGATATCCTCAAAAATACCTGGTCTCCAACCTAATCACAAGCAAGGTCTCAATTTAATTATGATAATCAACATAGTTAACAAAACACAAACAAGACAACCTAATTCTAATCCTATCTCTAAACTGTACCTCAAACTCCAAAGGTCTGCGGTGGCTGTCGGCCCAATGCCGATGTCTGTCCTGCGCCACGCGAAGCCGATCTCTGATGAGCTTCACCTTCTCTGCTGCATCCACAACCATCTCAGGCCCCAATAAAACTCGCTCCCCAACATCATCCCAAGACAAGGGTGTACGACGTCTACGCCCGTACAGTGCCTCGAAAGGGGACATCTCAATGCTGGCCTGAAAGCTGTTGTTGTATGCAAACTCTACTAAGTGCAGGTGACTCTCCCAAGATCCTCTAAAGTCCAGGACACAAGTCTGCAACATATCCTCCAGTGTCTGAATGGTCCGCTCTGACTGTCCGTCTGTCTGAGGGTGGTATGCAGTACTAAACTTGAGCTGAGTGCCCAAGCTAATATGCAAGCTCCTCCAGAAATGTGAAGTAAAACGACTGTCCTGGTCCGATACAATACTCACTGGAACTCCATGAAGTCTGACTATCTGCCTCATATACATCTCTGATAGCTTCTCGGTAGACAAACCCACTTTGAATGGCAAGAAGTGGGCCGATTTGGTCAACCTGTCGACGATGACCCAAATCGCGTCCTTTCCTCCTGGAGTACGCGGCAATCCCGAAACAAAATCCATCGTGATGTGCTCCCACTTCCACTCTGGAATGGGCAATGGCTGCAACAGTCCTCCTGGCCTCTGTCTCTCTGCCTTTACCTGCTGACAGATCAAACACCTGGCTACGAAGTGTGCTACCTCACGCTTCATCCCACTCCACCATACATGCTCTCTCAGATCCCTATACATCTTGTTGGCTCCCGGATGTATAGAGTACTGAGAACGGTGGGCCTCCTGCATAACCTGCTCCCGAAAGTCTCCACTGGGCATACACAGTCTGGAACCGTGCCTCAATGCGCCATCCCCTACAAGAGTGAACTCATCGTCCGCAAATCCTGCTCTGACCTGCTCCCTGATGCATCGTAGAGAAATGTCATCGAACTGAGCCGACTTGATCCTATCAATCAAGTCCGACTGAATCTGGAGGCCCCACATCTGCATCTGCACTCCCGGCACAATCACCTCGATCCCAAAGCTCTCCAAGTCGGCTAACAAGTGACGATCCATCGTCAAACACATAGCTGTCGGATATCTGCTCAAAGCATCGGCAACTACGTTGGCCTTTCCTGGGTAATACTGCAGCAGAATATTAAAGTCCTTCATCAGCTCCAACCATCTGCGCTGCCTCATATTGAGCTCCTTCTGCGTAAACACGTATTTCAAGCTCTTGTGGTCTGTAAATATCTCCACGCGCTCTCCATACAAATAGTGTTTCCACAGCTTTAGAGCAAAGATAACTGCCGCCAACTCCAAATCATGGGTAGGATAGTTCTTCTTATGGGGACGTAACTGCCTGGAAGCATAGGCAATCACCTTTCCATGCTACTGCAAGACACAACCCAAACCCTTTCCTGAGGCGTCACTGTAGATAGTGAACCCGCCTGATCCTGATGGCAATGTCAGAATCGGGGCTGTCGTCAACCGTTTCTTCAACTCATCGAAAGCGGCCTGACACTCCTCTGACCAGATAAACTCCGCGTCCTTCCGGGTCAGCCTAGACAACGGCTCTGTAACTCGGGAGAAATCCTGGACGAATCCTGTAGTAGCCTGCCAATCCTAGGAAGCTCCTGATCTCTGCCACTGACGTCGGTGCTGCCCAAGCCTCAACTGCTGATATCTTCCTTGGGTCGACTGAGATCCCATCTCCAGTCACCACATGACCCAGGAAGTCAACTCTGTCTAGGAAGAACTCGCACTTCGAGAGCTTGCCGTAAAGCTGCTCCTTCCTGAGAGTCTCCAGGACCACTCTCAAGTGCTCCTCATATTCCTCCTATGTCTTCGAGTACACCAGGATGTCGTCGATGAACACCACCACGAACTTATCTAAGTACTGGTGGAACACCTTGTTCATCAAGTTCATGAACACCGTCGGGGCATTAGTCAACCCAAACGACATCACCATAAACTCGAACTGGCCGTACCGCATCCTGAACGCCGTCTTGGGGATATCCTCCCTCTTCACCTTTACCTGGTGGTAGCCTGACCTCAGATCGATCTTCGAGAATACCCGAGCTCCGCTCAACTGATCGAAGAGATCGTCGATCTGCGGCAGTGGATATCTGTTCTTGATCGTCAGACTGTTGAGTGCCCTGTAGTCGATACACATCCGTACCGACCCATCCTTCTTCGGTACAAAGAGTACCGGTGCACCCCATGGTGAAGAACTAGAGCGGATGAAGCCCTTGTCCTGCAACTCATCCACCTGCTTCTTTAATTCCACCAACTCGCTGTTGTTTACTCGATAGACATGCTGAAAAATCGGTTCCGCACCTGGAACCAAGTCTATCGAGAACTCAACGTCTCTGTCTGGTGGAAGCCCAGGCAATTCCTCTGGAAATACGTCCATGAACTCAGCTATCAATGGATGTGGAGCTGGCTGCTCCTCGACCGAAACTTCGCAGAAAACTCCGCAAGTCTGCTCTGCCTGCCGTCGAGAATATACAAACTCTGGCTCTCCTGGCGCTCTGAACAGAACTCTACCCCTGCGACAATCTATGCTGTCATGGTGCATGCTCAACCAATCTATATCGAGTACAATATCGTAGTTCGGTAGTGGCATTATGAGCAAACACACATCCAACTCTCGGCCTCCCAAAACTACTCTCCGTCCCTTGTAAACATCACGAACGAGGATAATGCCACCCCCGGTCGTGATCTTGCAAGTCCTAGGCAACGATTCAGATATAACATGATGTCGAATCGCAAAAGATACTGATACAAAGCTATGGGAAGCCCCAGAATCGAACAATGCAAAAGCTGGAATAGAGTCGAGAAGAATAGAACCTGCTATCAGCTCTCCAGTAACCTCAGCATCCTCTGCTGCCATGGCGTAGGCTCGCCTCTGCTGTCCACCCCTGGCCTGATGCTGGTGCTGGGTGAACCTCTGCTGCTGAGTCGGCAAAGGTCCCTTCTGCTGCCCTGCCGGAGCCTTGGCTCCGCCTTCCTGAACTGGTCGTCCCGAAGACATGGGACACTCTCTCAGCTGGTGGTCTCTGAAACCACGTAGTAGACACCTGCCAAGCCTCTTTCTGCAGTCATTCCATCCATGACCCTGCTTTTTGTAGAAAGTGCAACTGACGACCTGCTGTCTGGGTGCCTGTTGTTGGTGCCTCGGCTGCTGCTGCACCTGTTGGAACGGTCTCTGCTGCTGGAATGGCCTCTGCTGCTGGTGCTGAAAATGAGGCCTCTTGGCCTGTCCTCCACTGCTGCCAGCTCCCTGAGTGTCGTGACCCCTCTTGAGCTTCAGCTCAAGATCATCCTCAGCCGCCATCGCTCCTGCCAGAATCTCCTCAAAAGTAGCATTTCTGTCACTCTTGGTCAAGGACTTGACCTCCTTGACCAAGCCCTTCCTGAACCTCCTCGCCTTCGCTGTCTCGCTAAGGCCCTCCACGAATCTGCTCAATCGGTAAAATTCACCAGAATACTCCTCTACAGTCTGGTTCCCCTGAACCAGGTTCTCGAACTGGGTCTCCAAAGCATCGACTGCCTGATCCGGGAAAACTTCTTCTTGAAGAGCTCCTTGAAAGCTCCCCATGTCTGCCATGGAGTGCCTACTCTCGGGTCCGTCTGATACCAGGTACGGGCAAGATCCCGTATCTGGCTGGCTGCTGCCTCTATCTGGAGTCCGGCTGGTATCTCCGCCAGTCGGAAGATCTCCTCAATGTGCTCAATTCAGTCATCAGCATAAAGAATCCCCTCTGTCCCCAAGAAGTCCCTGGGGTTCATCTTCTTGAAGTCTTGAATGCCCGGAATCCTCTGCTGTCGCGGCTGTCCCAATCTTCCATGTGGTTGGACAGCCAACCTCTCCACCGTCGCTCTAGCCAGCTGATGGGCCTCATCTATGCCCTTGGTAAACTCCGCTGTCTGACGCTGCTGCTGGGCCTGCTGCATCTCTAGAAAATGCTGGAAGTATGAAAACATCTGTGCAGCATCCACTAATCTAGATGGCATCGGCGGCTAGAACTGCGGCTGGTGCTGCTGAAACTGTGGCTGACGAAACTGCGGGAGAGGCATGTCTGGGGTAGCTGGGATGGTCCCCCAAATAAGTAGAGGTGCACCCCCAAATATGGCAGAAGCTCCCACATGAGCTGGAGTAAGGGGAGCTACAGTCCCCGGGTCCTGATGAGCTGGACGAGAGGTGGCAGACCTCTCAGTGGCGTCACCTGGACCGAGACGCTGTGATCGTGTCTCCACCATCCTGAAGACAGATCAACAAGAAAATCAATACGGAGAAGAAATGATATAGTCAAAGGGGACAGTTTATTTTAAAAGAAAGACAATATCAGCAAGAATTTAGATAGCAGGGATTTAGATAAGAGTTTTTTCCTAATGTGATTGAGTACCTCATACATCCTATTTCCTACCGCAGGCTGTGGCGATACTCTAGTTCGACTACCACCACATAAACACGACCTGCATGGGCCACCACTAAAAACGTGTCACGACCCGCACCCTAGAGTAAGGGCACGAGACGTGGGTACGTCCAGCTTACGCCGCAGTGTCGGCGATAGAACGCTGTCCTAGGTCAATCATCTAACAATATAAAGGTACATGTACAGTTTATACTCTCCGAATGGAGGTGACATCACAATATACAGTCTCAATCACATCTAAGGAAGAAGAATGAAAGACAGATAGATAGATAGTAACTCAAAGATAACAGTAGCATAGATGAAATAAGTCTAAGTGTCTAGGATACATAACATCCAGAATGTCAACTCATAATACAATAAGTCTAAGGGTCTATACATCTCAAAATACAACTCAGAATGTGAGACAAAATACAAGTAGAAAAGACTGTCTAGCTAAACTGGTCTAGACTACTGGAGCAACATCCTCAGCTGGTGGTGGATCCTGCTGAGGGTCCTCAACACAAGTGTCATCTTGTCCTGCTCCATAATATGTAGTCACCCATGCCTCATCCTCATCTTCTATAATATTTTCAACAGGTCCAGTCAGGACAGGAACGAGCACAATATATCTCACACAGTTCATATCAGGTTAGGAAATATGATACAGGCAATAGAGTAAAATACAGGAAATGTTGAAAGGAAATATACGCTGTAAAAGAGATAGCTGTAAGAAAATATCTACTGTATATAGAGAACTGTAAGTGACTAGTGATGTAGAGTACAAGATAGGCATGTGAATGGCTAGAATTTATACATGATTACACTACTGAGTTTGCACATGATTACACTACTTTGGAATTATTCACATGTCCACTTCTACTCCCCCGTTTTCCCCAATCAATACACAAGGATCGAGACAAGTTATGTTATTATACATTACTTCATATGAGGCTCATAAATGAGTATACGTAAAGTTATACATGAGGGATTAGTGAACATGAGAGTACATGATCACATGAGTGTACATGCATGATGGAAGCATAGGAGTATATGATGAAAGTGAAACACACGTAACATGAAGTACCCGATGCTCCCGAGGGGGATAACATCTCATGTAAAGATCCATATAGTACCAATCCGTGTTACCAACGTGACAGCATCAAGTAAAGTAATCTAGAGCGAGAAAGTAAAGCCTGAACAAGTATGAAACGGTCAGAGAATGTACTCACCTGCTGTATGAATGTCTGTAGAGAATATGATGTCTGAGGAGAGGTGTCTGGCTCCTGATCAGAGCAACACAAGTCACAATGTATTCTAAATAGTAAAAATAAGGTTTACTATGCATACTACATGATTCTAGGTCAATCTGGTCAAAAGTCAACTCTAAAATCAAACTAGTCAAAGTTAGGTCAACCATAGTCAAACTAGTTAGGGTTTTAGTCAAACTAGTTAAACTAGTCATTTTAGGTTAATCCTAGTCAATTCTAGGTTAATTAGGTCAAGTTTGACCTAAGGTTGACTTTGGTTAACTCTAGTCAAACAAGGGTCAACTAGTTAGGGTTTGGGTCATTTGGTCAATTAGGGTTAGCCCCTAATGCCATAGGCTAGTAACTTAGGCCATAGGCTAGTTGTCATAGGTTTCCATATAACCTATATTTAGAAAGTCATATATATATAGATATCTATATATATAGATATACACAAGTCTATCTACTACCTATATATATCAATATATGTATACCCTATATATAATACAAATCACACTCACATATATATAATGACACCTATGTATATAATAACATATATACATATATAGATAGTGAGAGAGGGAATAATGAGAGAGAGTGAAAGAGAGAAAGAGAATACTGGACACAGAAGGGGGGTTCCAGATTTCTGGAAACCAGAAATCAGACCCACACACACACAAATACACACACCCCCCCTATATATATACATATATGTATATAAACATGTACACACATGTATATACCCCAAAAATCTATCTACACACATACACCTATATACACTACGTATACATACACTGAAAACATGGAATTATATGTATAAAACATAACAAAAATTGTTTTGAAACTCGATTTGGAAAACTGGAAAACATTCCAAATTTCTAGAAATGTGCACTGTGCACAGGAAAAATGGGTAAACCCAAAATACGACCCAAACCGAGCTAAGGCTCGAAACCAATGGTTGGTAACACTAGCCCCTAGTGTCCTCTAGTGTCCTAGGTGCCTGACACGACACCACGACACAATTTGATGTGTCAAATACTCACCAAAAGCCAATCGGATAAACTGACACACACACGAATACGCTGCATCGTGCACGCGTGCAATTCATCCTAGGACACGACACACACGCACACATATCTCGTGCTCATGAACGATGGTTCGCCTAGGGGTTGTACACGTATCCAAGTGACTGCCCTGTGTCCATGTTGCTCCAGGACACGATACGAAGTCCGTATCAGTCGTAAAAATCACGACTGATATGCGTGTTCAGACTGCGTCGTGCACGCGTGCAACTGCCTCGTGTTCACGACACAGGACACGACACGTCTTGTGCTCGTGTCCATGTGTTTGCCACATGATGGGCTACCTCCTCGTGTCACCACGAGGTACCCAAGTGTCGTGTCCGCGCGACACGACACGCGCGAAGTTGGCTCCCGTGCGCGTGTGCGCTGACAGTGCACGACCAGTACAGGTGTCCGTGTGTTCTCGATACGACACAAATGTGTCTCAAACTCATGGGGGGCATGACAGAGGTTGCCCCCTTCTCTGTGTCAATTTGCACGTGTCCTCATGGCGTGTCGTGTCCAGAATTGGGGTCGAGTAGCAGGGGATTTTTCGTGTCTGTGCACAGTATAAAAACGTGGGTTCGTGTCCGATTTGGACACGAAAAATAATCTAAATTATGCTCAGTCAACTAGGTATATATTCTACTAGTCTAGGGCTACAAGAAAATGTAATTAGTTTTACATTTTAACAAAATCAAATCCTTTGTGGCATTTCATCAAACAAGGTTTAATAGCCTAGGATACGTGTCCGATACGGACACCAAACCAACCCTAAATTTTACCAAACTTGACCCACAGTTAGGGTAGACCTATATGCATGCATTTATGAAGAAAAAATAGAATATTAGCAAGGTTTATGGGTATTTACCTATTTGTGCAATTTCAATGGAAAATCAAAGAGGGGGGTGTTTGTCCTTCAACTTGGTGATGTCCAAAGCTTGTAAATTTTGGATTGCTAGCCTCCCTTAGCACCCTTGATGTTGTAGGGTCCCAATGCAAAAGACTAGAGGTGATTTGGATCAAAAATGATCAAGTTATGGAGGTTTGAAGGAAATGGAATTTTGTAGGCTTAAAATTCATGTAAATTGATCATGAATGAATATAATGGGATTATATAGAATGGTGTAGTGCTAGGGGGTGCCCTATGGCCGGCCTTGGCAAGGGAGGGGTGTCCTTGACCTTCCTTCAAGGTGAAGGCAAAGACTTTGGTGCCAAAGTTGAGATATTTTGAGGGTTTTAAGCAAAATATCAATTATGTAAATATCTAGATATTTACATTACTTTAACCCTTGACTAATTATCCATCCTCAAGCTTCTAGGTTAGTAGCTAACCTCTAGATTAGGGTAAGATAGGTTAGGGACTAATCATGGTACTTAACAACAATTAAATAATATTAAAAACACATAATCTCAATAAAATCTAGTAAATTACCAAAATACCCTTTTAGGCTAAAATCACTAATTTGATGTTCTAAGCCTATGGCTAGGCTCACATGGTCATGGCAACTTCTAGGTTAAGGAATAACTAGGGTTTACACTAGGGTTATACTAGTAAAATCACAAAGTCATAAGTCATGACTTAGAAATAGTTTTAATTACACTAATAATCACCCAAAATCATATCATGACTAAAACACCGTTAATAAATAATAAAAATAATAAAATTTCAAAAATACCCCAATTTCAGAAAATAGGGTGTTACACCCACACACACACAGGCCTCCTCTACAAACACACACACACAGCCACCTATATCCACATCACTGTTTCCTAACAACCACACACACCATATGTACACACTCACTGAGAAATCTGGAACCTGAGAGCCTTTTAAAACTTGGGAATGAATGAGGTTGGTTTGTTCACAGTTTATTAGAGATTCTAAAATATTGAGAACCTGAGTTGGTTCTCAGCTTGACTAAATATCCACTTAAACTGATTTTATTCCTATTTACACTAAACTGCCATGTTAATCTGAGCAACTGTGACCCTATCCATACATGTATGACTGAAATTGATACTACTTGCTGCCATGTACAGACCTAAATACCCTGCTTATCCACACAAACTGAAAATATGAACCTAAGAACTGTTTCCTAATATCATTACACACACACAAGATTAATAGTCTACACAGTCAAATCTGAATTTTCTATTCCCTGTTTTCCTGTTTACACATCCACACACATGGTTTTGGTTTTGATGTTCATTATTGCTAGTTGACTGAATGTTGATTTCCGGTTTTACATGGCTTTGTGGTGTTTATTTGTTGAGCTATTCTTAGGTTGGTTCCCATGTAATTCAGTTCATGATTGAACTTGGCCTTATATTTTGAATTTAGGTTTGGATTATCATGACATTGTATGTATGTTATATATTTTGTTTGAGACTAAATAAATCATAGCGGTTGAGTTGTTGCTAGATACCATGTGGGAGGGTAAGTTAGACTACATGTTAGGATATCTATATATTATATAAATATATATATGATGATAAGATGATTGCCTATATATGTTACATACTTGAGTGTATATATATATAAATCTGGGTTGATACCTAGTGTTAGCCTTGTGATTGTGCTTGGGTGCTAGTCTAGGCTTGGTTAGGCCTAGTAAGACTTATTAGACTTGTTGGGTCTAGGACTTGACCTAGTTGACCTAGTTTGACTAATGTGGTTGACTAGAGTTGACCAAGTGTTGACTTTAGCCTAGTTTGACCTAGATAGCATGCAGATGCATAGTAGATTATATTATCATCCCCTGTATACATCTTGACTTGTGTTGCTCTAACTAGGAGTCCGGTATCTCATCTCGGACAGTACATTTTCACAGCTATTCAGATACCAGGCGAGTACATTCTCTGATCATTTCATAACTTGCTTAGAATTATATTCCTGCTCTAGTTTACCTTATTTGATGCCGTCACGATATTATCACGGATTGGTACTATATGGATCCTTTCATGCGATGTTATCCCCCTCGGGAGCATCGGATACATCATGTCATGTGTTTCATGTACATCGTGTATTTCTCGCTCTCATGTTATTCATGTTTCTCATGTGCTTCATGCTCGTTCATGCTCGCTCGTGTACTCCCATGTGCTATCATGTTCGGTCGTGTTTCCCATGTATCTCATGTATAACCTATACTTCATGTGTACTCATTTATGAGCCTTCATGTGAATTTCATGTGCACCCATTTATGGGCCCCCATGTGAACTTCATGTGCACTCATTTATGAGCTCTCATGTATACTTCATGTGCACACATTTATGGGCTTCATGTAAAAACCATGTACGTAACATAACTTGTCTGGATCCTTGTGTATTGATTGGGGTATGGGAGAGTATAAATAGTCATGTGAACAATTCCAAAGTAGTATAGCCATGTACGCCTCTTTAGTATAGTCATGTGCAAATCAAGCTGTTCACATGTCGACTTTGTACTCTAAATCACTAGTCACTGGTAGCTCTCTACTTATAGTAGATATTTCTATTACAGTTCTCTCTCTGTTTACATCATGTACTTTCTTTCAGTTTCATGTATCATACTCTCTTGCATGTTTATATTCTCTAACCTATTATGATCTGCGTGAGATGTATTGTGCTCGCTCCCGTCCTGACTGGACCTGTTGAAAATTTTACAGAGGATGATGAGGAACCCTGTACCCCTTATTTTGGAGCTTGCCTAGATGACACTCGCGACCTGGACCCCTGGGGAGGTTCAGGCAGCTGCTGAGGACGATACCTTGCATAGTGTAGATAGCTTAGACTTTTATTCTTTTCATGTTTGGTTGTTGTCCTTGATTTCAGAGTTGTATATTTTAGAGATGTTGAGACTAGTAGTTATTAACTTTGATTATTTTACTTCTTATTGTACCTCAGTTTGAGGATTTTCTTATCTATTTCCATCATCCTATATTCTACCTTAGATATGATTGAGACTGTATTCTGCTATGTCACCTCCATTCGGAGTGTCTATACTGTACAGGTACCTTATATATTGTTAGATAATTGACCTAGGATAGCGTTCTACCGCCGACACTGCGGCGTAGGCTGGGCGCTGTTACGAACTCGTACCCTCACAGTGGGTGCGGGTCGTGACAGCTGACGTTCCAGGACCTTCGCAGCCTTCGACGACCGACAAGCCTAGGCCGAAGGAGACTCGCTTCGACAAACCACTCTGAAAAGAGACGCCTCATGGACTGGAGAGGCCCTACAACTTTGACATCTTGGCACAACTGGCAAACACACCGGCCAAATTGTCGCTATACGAACTCCTGAGGCTCTCCAAAGATGTTCGTGTCACACTAAGCGAGGCACTCCAGAACGCCGACGCATATCTGGCTCAGTCCAATCTCACTGGGGATAGCTCGCCTGCAGATCTCTAGGACAGCGCTTGCACAGGCGCAATGCCCAACATCGTCTTCACTCCGCAGAATATGCTTATCAAGACCAACCTGCACGATTGCCCTCTGTATTATACTGGATACATTGGCGATATCAAGGTAGATCGGATGCATATTGATCCCGGTTCTTCCATAAGCATCATCCCGAAGAGCTTACTACACTATCTGCTCATCCTAATGCATCGCCTGACGCTGACAAGCACTGCCATCAGCGGTTTTAATTCAGACAGAAGCTATCCGATTGGGAAGATTTGCTTGAAGTGCCAAATCGGCAACCTTCAGTCAGAAGTGACCTGTTATGTCATAGATGCAGACACTTCCTACAACATTCTCCTGGGGCATCCTTGGATACACGATTATATGATCGTGCCCTCCACACTGCACCAGTGCTTCAAGTACGTCGACAAGCACGGCTTCGTGAGGACAGAATTTGCCGACATCGATCCCGTTAAAGGGGTCGAATCCTACTACTCAGATTCATGCTTGTACGAGAAGTCGAAAAAGTACCTTACCGAAGGAGATACTCAAGCTCAAACTGAGGCGGCATCTAGATCAGAAGAACCGCTGACAATCCATCTCCAAGCCCACAAACCTGGCAGAACTGCACCCCTTACGGCCACTCTGCGTAAGGACGCAATCAGCCTCTCTACACAAGAGGAGCAGATGATAATCCGACTGCCAAGGTCTGGCCAAGCGCCAAGACCCACGATAGAGCCACTGACAATCAGGCTGTCGAGCGCTAAGCCAGGGACTGCTAGTCAGCAACAAATAGAGGAGCTCAATCCCTATGTCAAGCCGATGACGATTTGTCTTCCCAGAATGAATCGGTAGCCGAGCGCTAAGCTGGGGACTGCTAGCCGGCCAACAACTCCCTGCCCATTACCGAGCACCAAACTAGGGGTGGCTAGTATGCCAACGACTCCACGTTCTGCTTCACCCATGGAGCCCCTGATGATTAAGCTGCCTAAGTCATCCTCTCAGTCTTCATTTACACAGGGGGTAGCTGAAGAAGAGTCAGAACTGGCCAAGTATGTGGCTGTTCACACCGATGTTCTATCCGCAAATAATGTAATCCTACTGGAAAAGATACCTTACTTCATCAATAAAGGACTATCTTTGAATTATCTCGAGCTTAATAAGCTTTGTACAATGTATGCTATGGAACACGGTATAGGCACCCACATGCACACACAGGTAACAAATGTCTACACCGCAAACCAACTTACTCCAGTGGAAGACGCTTACCGTATAATCGAGGAAGAGGATCATCTAATCATCTTCGGCCGAAAGAATGATCCACAACCCTTTAGGATAGAAGAAATTGATCTCGAACCCGACACCGGGAGACTGCCCCATTATCTGTATAGTTCCCGATCCAAGTACCTCATGCAAAAACAGGGGTATGATCTGGAAACTACACCAGGCTTGAACTACGGCACTGGACGGCGGTTACCCTTACAATTGCCTGTCCCGGCTGGAAAACCACGAGACTATTACAACAAAACCAGATGTGGGCTAGGTTATGTTATACCGGCAACGACCCCTGAAAGCTCAGATGAGTAATGCGACTGGCATTCACGCTCAACCGGATCACCCATTTTCGATTCGAATGTCAGCATTGGGGACATGCTCAGGCAAGTCTGGCCCGTCAATATGGCATTTGCCGACACCTACGAAGAAGATGAAGACATTCTTGAACTTCTTGAGTTAGATCCGTGGGCACAACAACTTGATGCGCAATGGAAGAAGCAGTTCGAACAAAGAGAGCCTCCCACCGAAGATAAGGTTGTGCAAGTTGATCTCGATGATGAGTCCTCTCCAAAGCCCATCTTCGTCAGCAAGAATCTGACAGACAAAGAACGGGAATCGCTACTGCAACTCGCCAGAGAATACATCGACGTGTTCGCCTGGAGCTACGAAGATATGCCAGGACTGAACCCCGAGGTTGTACTTCACAAACTCAACATTCGTCCGGACGTAAAACCGATCAAGCAACAGCAACGACGGTTCTGCCCTGACATCATGAATGCCATTGAAGCTGAGGTCAACAAACTGATAGCCAGCAGCTTCATCCGCGAGGAACAACATCCAGACTGGGTCGCCAACATAGTACCAGTCCTCAAGAAGAATAGAAAGATTCAAATCTGTATCGACTTTCGCAATCTGAATGAGGCGTGTCCTAAGGATGAGTTCCCCCTCCTTATCACAGACATCATGATTGGCAACACCTGTGATTTAGAGCGTATGTCATTCATGGATGGTTTCTCGGGGTACAACCAAATCAAGATGTTCCCTGATGACGAAAAGTATACATCATTTCGAACACCAATTGGCACATATTGCTACACAGTCATGCCTTTCGGTTTAAAGAATGCTGTCGCCACCTATCAAAGAGCTATGAGCATCATCTTTAGAGACTACCTGTGCAAGACAGTGGAATGCTACGTTGACGACATCGCCGTCAAGAGCCGCTCTAAAGAAGATCATCTACATGATCTGAGGACAGTGTTCGACCTGATACGAGCGCACAATTTGAAGATGAATCCCACAAAATCCTTTTTGGGCGTATCCAGCGGGAAGTTCTTGGGTTTCATCATTACTTTCCAAGGTATCCACATAGACCCCAAAAAGACGAAGGCAATCATGGAGATGGGTCCCCCAAGAAATCTCTGTGAACTCCGAGGTCTCCAAGGGAGGCTGGCCTACATCAGGAGGTTTATCTCTAACCTCTCCTGACGATGTCAGCCATTCATCCACTTCATGAAGAAGGGCATTTCATTCGTATGGGATAAAGAATGCCAGCGCGCCTTCGACAACATTAAAGAATATCTGTCGAACCCTCCAGTCCTGGTGGCCCCGGTTGCTGGAAAACCATTCCTGCTCTATGTGTGTAACACCCAGTTTTCCAAATGAGGGTAATTTTGAAATTTTGTGATTTTAATATTTTAATAATGATATTTAACTCATGATATGATTTTTGGTAATTTTAAATCATTTTAAAACTATTTTAAATCATGACTTGTGATTTTGGTGTTTTAATAGTGTAACACTAGAGACAGCTTAACCTAGAGCCTAGTCCTGTGATTAGGGTGTTTCATTTATCATTTCCAGTTTGAGAGTATTTTTTCATTTTTTTTATTTAATTAAATTTAATATATATTATTGGGAATTTAATATATTATTAAGAATGGTGTGATTTTAATATTATTTAATTGATTGCCATGTTTTGTGATTAGCCTAACTTGGTTTGGACCTAACCTAGATTAGTCATAGCTAGTCTTAGCTAACCATGGTTAGTGATAGTTAGTATTAATTATATTTATTAGAATTTTTAGTGATTTTTAGTATATTTGTTTTGGTGCTATAGTTGACTTTGACTAGTGTTGACTAGGAGACTAACCTAGGTCATGACTACTTGGTTAGGTTAAGTAACCTTAGCTTGACCTAAGTTAGTGATGATTAACTCATTAGAATTAGTTTGGGGAAATTAGGAATTAATTTGATTAAGGAATGGCTTGCGATTTCACAAGTCATTATATGACTAAAAGCCTTTAAGGCCCAACCCAACCAAGTGAACCTAAACCTAGCCCATTCCAGCCCATGGCAGCCACACTTAGGTCATTTCCCCTATTTAATCCCCTCCTAGAAATTAGGGCTAGCCTCCATTGGGATTATTGCAAGTTTGGAAAGAGGTGAGTCCCCATCTTCCTTAAATCATAGAAATTCCTATTTAGCTCCTTTTCCACCCAAACTAATTGCATTAGGTTCTGAATTTTCTGTTCTTGCTGTTGGTATTTGTAATGCCTGTGGTTCGTATTACGTATTTTGGAAATACGTGTACGTATTTTCTTGTATTGTTCCTTGTGTAGTTTTCTTGGCTTGGTTTAACTCTCGGTTTGGGTTGGTTTGGTTTGGCCGACTGGTTGCTTGGTCCATCATGGACCAAGGTGAACCCCCTACCTACCACCAACCCATGATATTTATTTCCCCACTAACCTTCTCTCTCCTCCATAACTCTCATTTATTTCTTCTTCTTCTTCTTTCTTCCTCTCTACAACTCCCCAACCATAGGCAAGTGCAACTTGCTTCCACAAGAGAACTCATTTTATGGTTCTATTAGCTTCTTCTCATGATTCTAAACCACATTAGAACTTGTCATTTTCCATTTTGAGGCTTTAATTCTTATAGATCTAGAGTTTTGCTATTTTTGGATTTTTGGTGTTTTGATCTATCAAACTTGCTTGTTTTCAAGTTTTGATGGTTCCATGTTTTAGAGCATCTCCTTCTACCCAATTTTGACCTTTGGAAAGTTGGATTCGGACTTGTTTTGACCAAGTTATGAGCATTTGGAGTTTTGGGTTCCATCCTTGGAGTTCTTGCAGTTCTTGCTGTTCTTGCCATTTGGAGAAGACTGTGAACAGTGAGCTAGCTTTTTAGCTTATGCCGCTGAGTCGTACGCTGCTCTTTAGCGAGCGTATGCTAGCCTTCGTACGCTGCTCTTTAGCGAGCGTACGCGTGCCTTCGTACGCTGCTCTTTAGTGAGCGTACGCTCACCTTGATACGCTGCCTGTTGGCAGCATGTCTTGAGCGTACGCTAGCTTGAGCGTGCGCGTGCCTTGGTACGCTAGCTTGAGCGAGCAAGGCGTACGCTGGCTTTGAGCGTACGCTGGCTTGAGCGTACGCTTGCCTATCTTGTCACCCTGGTTCAACCCGAGAGCCTTGTGACCCCCATACGCTGCCTTTTACGCTGCCCTTTGGGAGCGTATGCTTACCTGAGCGTATGCCTACCTGAACGTATGTCCTTTGGCAGACTTGATCTTATATTAGCATGTCAGTTGGTTTTATTTTCCTTATCCTGGATTTATAGCCCTGTATATTGATATTTTATTAGATATTTAACGTCCATTTTATATCCTTACGCCTTTTGTCATGAACTTGATAATTATGGATTTGTTTAATATGTTTGGAAATGATACCTGAGCATGACACGACAGTGACCCATAGTGGTGTACTCCTGACATAATGACCTGACTTGACCTGATAGTGGCCCGTCGTGGCGCACTCCTGATAAGTACACTTGACATGATAAACCTGACATGTTATATCTTGATAAGCTGTTGCGACGGCTACCTGACTTGACATGACTTGACAAGAATGAACATCCTGGACACCGTGGGTGATTGTGCTTGTACAAATAAACCAGTCCTGTCTTGCATCATGTCTAGGATGGGACTCCTGAGTACCACGGTCAGGAGTACCTACTAAAATGGACTAAGGTTAACAACTAGATTAATACATTAGTCATGAAGAGATCTCCCAGCTACAGGCAATCCCGTTACCTGGGCGCGCCTGGGATCTGTAGCCTGCCGTCGAGTAGGGCACATTTCCAGCACACTGTCATGTGTTGCACCCTTCAAGCTACTTAAGGGTACATGCGTTTCCTGGACGATGTACCCACCTGAATTCAACCCTAATCTCTCGACCTGGGTAACCTGGATGGTCTGCAGGGCTTGTGGCTGTGGAATAATCTCATTGCATCTTGTTAGTAATTAGGTTTGTGATAACCCTAGTTAGTTAAAGTATCAAGCCGTAGGTCTTGCTTGGCCGTGAAATGATTGGATGGAGTCTAACCAGTCTAGTCTTGCCCTGATCTTATTCCAGACTGTTACCTGACCAGCATGCTTGTATTTATTTTCTCGATAAATGGTGAGAAACCAAGCTCCGTTCAGACGAAGGGTTACAACCCCGGTCCTTGTTTGGTTTACGGGTTGTAACCTGGATATCTGAATAGCTCCATGGTTGTCTCGTCGTATATCATCCTAGTATGTTTTCCTTATTTCCAGTTTTATCATTTATTTATATTCCTGTCTTTTGTTATATTATTTTATATTACTATGCTGATTGCTGGTTTTAGTTCTTAAGTGAAGCTCCTTTGTGGCACTTGCTCTTTCTGGGGTCTGACCCAGCTGGTTTTGTGTGGCCAGATTTTGGAGCAACTCCAGAGGATCTACCGATCTTCCAGCCAGATGGTGGCCACTAGACGAAACCCTGGCAACGAGTGGGTTATCTTTGGCTCTCCCGCTCTATTGTGAAAATATTCTTTTGAGACGTTTAGCCGATGAGCACCTATTTAGCTCGGTTGCATTTTACTTACTGTCTGCCTACGGGCTGTAACATGATTAACAGATCCTAGGGTTGATCATGTATGACTAAACTCTTGCTAGTCCTGACATTTTGTAACGACTAGCTTCATGATCAGCTGAATATGTAATATTTGGGATGCCTTATTATTGTACATTTAATGATCATACATCTTGTAACTTTTACTTACTTGCTTGTGATTGAGACAATAGGCGTGTTCATGACCTTAAGAGACTGCTGGCTTGTAGATAAACCCTCATGTATCCTAGACAGCCGTGACCGTATAGCGAGATGGAATCCATTTTAATATACGTAGCTGGCTATGTCTGCCCCCGCTCTCCAGTATTCTGGTTCTGGGGCGTGACAGTATTGAGTATTTTCAGAGTTTGAACAATTTGGAAGGAGTTTGGTGGCTTGAGGAGCCATTTCATTTGGGGCTTTTGTGTGGATTTGCACCATAGGTAAACTTCTATTCTACTCCATAAATTCCTGATTTTATTTCATATTTAGGGAGCCCTAGGCCTAACCTGGCTGTAGTTATAGCTAACCCTAGAATTTGAGTCCATTACGTGTCCGTATCGGACACGTATCAACCCATATGTATAGGTGTTTGGTGAAATGCCCCAAAGGGTATTTCGGTTGATTTTGTTAATTGTATTTGAATCGAAAATTAGGATTTGATCTCGCTTGTGTGTTTCTTGTGTTCTGAGCATGTATTAGTGTCGGGTCGAGTCGACACAGACACGTGGACACGTGGTCGTGCACGCGCGCGCGCTGGCAGGATTATGCCCTGCTACTCGGGCTTGATTTCGAGCTGGACACGACGTTTCGGCTCACAAAACTCGACACACATGTTGTGTCCATGACTGACACGGGGTTCCCCAAGTGGCACGACCCTTCGTGTCGTGTCGGACACGCATTTGCGTGTGCACGAGTTATGCACTGTGTGTACACAATATGTACCAGTGTGTGGAGTTTGGTTCTCTGTGTTAATTCATTTTAAATGTTTTAAATTATGTTTTAACTTACTAATTAGATCCTAAATGTGATGTTTAATCTCTGTTAGAATTAGATTACACATTAATTTAGGTTAATGAGGAATTTTGGTTCGAGTGGGGGTTTGAACTGCATATGGCTGATACCCGATTCTGATACTGGGTTCTTAGAACTCTGTGAACTGTTAACTCCTATTTTATTGATGTTCTTCACTGAGAAATACTCACCCACATAATTTGGTTGTTATGTTAGCTTAGTAATTTACTTTCGAATTTAACTTTTGGGTGTGATAATGGGATTTGGCATGTGAAGTTGATTCATTCATGTTAACTGTTATTTGGGTTCCTCCTTCTAATAACCTGAGATTTGGATGAATGGGTAACATTCACATTTGAATTGGTTCTTTCCTATATGTAAAAAACCTGAGATTACTTCCTTTTTAAACTGAAATGATTCTTCCATGTTTTTCTATAGGCCAATGTGTACTGTTTCCAGATTTCATTGTTAGTCATTTACTGTTTTTTTTGCACACATGTTTTTCCAAAACCTGAGACTTTACTTCCCCATAACTGGTATGTATATGTGTTGATGTCTAACTGTCAACAGGATTGGGTTAAATGGATTTGAATTTCCTATTGAAACTGAGAATTTAGGGGTTTGAATGTCATGAATTGTTAGCTATTAACCTGAGAATGTTCATCCAACCTGAATTGAAATTGTTTGAATTGGTTTCCTTCCCTCACTTCACTGCATGACCTGGGAATTATTCTCCTAATATGGACTGATTTCCTTTCCTTTTCAAATTATGTATGGGATGTTCCTATTAAAACTGAGTTGTGTTCTTCAAAAACCTGAGATTAATTTTCCAGACTTTTAATGTTTATTAGAACACTGTAAACTGAAAGAGAATGAACCATTCATGTGATAGCTGATTCCTGTAAACTGAATTTCCTAATGTCACACTGATTTCAGGTTTTCACAAACACACACACCCACCACTGCCATGTTCTTCCCTACACTGTTTCAGGATCACACCAAATACTCACACACACACATGTTGCATTTCCCTATTTTTCCCAGATTTCACATTATGGTTTAAGTACACTGCTTGCATTGCTTCACAGTATCAAACCATTCACTGATTTCCAGTTTACACTATAGCTAGTTCACTGTCATGTCCTGTTTTCTATTTTTCTTATTAGCACACATTCTATTGACGCTCTCATGCCTTCTCACACTCACACACATCTTCTCATGTATAACACACACAAAAGTTATCATACCCTCTTGACACTCTCACTAATACACACACACACACTCTTGTATTTCACACATGCCACCACACATTCCCTTTTCCCTTTCTCTACATGTATATATATATATGTGAGATGTAATATATATCCTATATTATATAATGTGTGTCCTATCATATATTATATATAAATATGGATGTATGTGTGATATGTATAGTAGCCTATAGGCTATGAATATTCTAAGTTAGATTATAATATATCTTTATGTGTATTATTTTAGATATAAGTATTGTCATAAAGTCATGTGTTATGGTGTGGTTCATAGGCATGATAGCCTATAGCTATGGATATGTCTGTGAGTCAGGTTAGAGCCTAGATTAGTCTTGTTTAGCCTTGATAGGACCTAGAATAGCTTGTTGACCTAGTTTGACTTCTAGGGTTGACCAGAGTTGACCAAGAGTTGACTTTGGCCTAGATTGACCTAGATTCATGTAGAATGCATTGTAGTGCATCTTATTACCATTCTGGACTTGTTGTGACTTGTGCTGTTCGAATAGGAGCCAGACACCACTCTTCGGATAGTATATATTCTCCAGATTCTTAGGATACAGGCGAGTACATTCTCTGATCATCTCATATCTGTTTAGGATTTTATTCCTGCTTTAGATTACTTTACATGATGCTGACACGTTGGAAATACGGATTAGTACTATATGGATCTGGTTGTGCGATGTTATCCCCGTTAGCGGATACATCGGGCATTCGTGTTCGTGTACTTTATCGGGAACATCGTGTACTCTTTGTATTTGTTACATTCGTGTACGAAACGTGTGAATCGTGTATAATCATGTATTCACATGACCTTCGTGTACAATAACATAACGTAGCTGGATCCTTGTGTATTGATTGGAGCGGGGGAGTAGAAGTGGTAATGTATTCAATCCAGTAGATTACTCGTGTACAAACCTCTGTAGATTACTCGTGTACAACATCGTGCCGTCTACATAACCATCTTGTGCTCTGAATCACTAGCACTGTTAGTTCTCTATATATTGTAGCTATTTACTTACAGTCTCTCTCTTTTTATCATGTTATTTCTTCAGATAATGTATCTTACTCTCTAGCATGTTTATATTTCCTAACCGGTTATGATTTTGTTGAGATGTACTGTACACGCCCCCGTCCTGACAGGACCTGTTGAAAATTTTATAGTGAATGATGAGGCTCTGGTGTCTACCCATCTTGGTGCAGTATTAGACATCACTAGAGACATGGACCAAATATCAGTGGATGACACTCCTTAGACTAGGATGTCTTTACTTTTCTGGATCACTGTATATAGATTCTGAGATATTTTGGGATATGTATTTATTTTAGACACTTAGAATTCTGGATTGTAATTCTGTGCTTTCATTCTGGATATTTATCTATCTATTTTTATCCTGTTCTACCTTAGTTGTGATTGAGATATATTCTATTATGTCACCCCCATTCGGGGAGTATAACTGTTTATTACCTTTAACTGTTAGATGTTGTGACCTAGGACAGCGTTCTACCGCCGACACTGCGGCGTAGGCTGGGCGTTGTTACGTCTCGTGCCCTCACAGCGGGTGCGGGTCGTGACATTGTGCGAGCAATGGAACATTCTTTCGGTGCTTTACTAGCACAAAACAACGATGCAGGCCATGAGCAAGCTATATATTACCTCAGCCGAATGATGATGGGGCCGGAACATCGATACACTGCCAAGGAGAAAGAGTGCCTTGCTCTGGTTTTCGCCATTCAGAAGACGCGACACTACGTCACGGGACAAACCATTCATGTCGTATCAAGAGTCAACCCCCTCAGGGTCCTCATGACTAAGCCAGGTGCACTCAGCTCTCGCCTTGCTACCTGGGCGATATTACTGTCCCCCTACCACATGATCTTCGTCCCGCAGAAGGATGTTAAAGGTCAAGCTCTGGCAGACTTTTTAGCAGCTCATGCAGGTTCGGAGTCAACCAGAATAGACGAAGAGATTCCAGATGAGGTCGCCAATTCAAATATGGCCTCTCACGATACTGTATGGCAAATGTTCTTCGACGGCGCCTCTAGAACTGGGTCCAAGGGCAACATCGTCGCTGGAGTCAGAGTGGTGCTGATTTCTCCCTCTGGGCTGGTGATCAATCGGGCTTATTCCCTCACGGAGCCCTGCTCAAACAATGTGGCCGAGTACAATGCTTTGGTCATTGGCCTCCGACTGGCGAAGGAGCTGGGGGTAGAGAACCTTGAAGCATACGGCGATTTGCAGCTAATCGTTAATCAGATCCGCGGCTCATACGAAGTGCGTCATGAAGACATGATCCTCTATCACCAAATAGCGATCGACATCATCTCATCCTTGGAGGGGTTCTTCATAGAACACGTTTCCAGGCTCCAGAACATTGAAGCCGATGCCCTAGCAGGCCTTGCCGCTTCCTTAGCAGTTCCGAATCATGCTCACCACTTGGTTGACATAATAGGCCGTTAATTGGTCAGTCCCAAGGACAATGTTCAATGTGTTGAGAGTTACTCCGCTCTGACTGTCGACGAAGCACCAGACTGGAGACAACCATTCATCGACTTCGTTGTCTACGACATCCTGCCAGAAAATCCGAAGGAAGCCACTTCTATCAGAAGGTGTTCCCTTAGATTCTTCTATGATACGGAGACGAAAATGCTATATAGACGATCATACGATAGATTACTGCTTCGGTGTCTGTCAAATACAGAAGCCAAAGAAGCCGTACGTGAAGCTTATGATGGCATCTGTGGGGCCCATCAGCCTGGCCCGAAACTACAGGATCATCTTCGTCGAATGGGCTATTACTGGCCCACGATGGTTGCCGATGCGATAGACTATGCAAGAAAGTGCAAAGCTTGCCAAGTCTACACAGATTTCATCTACCAGCCATCCGAGTTTCTACATCCGACGGTGGCATCCTGGCCATTCGAAGCATGGAGAATGGATATCATTGGTCCGATCACTCCGCCTTCGTCCCGAGGACACCTCTTTATACTCGCAATCACAGATTACTTCTCCAAATAGGCAGAGGCTATTCCGCTGACAGAAATGAAGACTTCAAACATGATCAGCTTCCGCAAGCATCACGTTATCTACCGCTATGGACTGCCCCGAAGGATCATCCACGACAATGGTCCGCAGTTCGCAAGCCACGCCTTCTATCGGTTTTGCGACAAACACCGAATCTAGAATATTGCCTCAACACCGTATAATCCGGCTGTGATTGGGTTGGCAGAGGCATTCAATAAAACTATAATCAAGCTGCTCAAGAAGTTCGTGTCATCAAACAAACGCGACTGGAATAAAAAGCTTGGCAAATGCTTGTGGGCGTACCGTACTACAGTACGGACGGCCACCGGAAACATACCATTTTCTCTGGTATATGGGAGTGAGGCAGTTATTCCGTTGGAGACTCAAATTCCCTCACTCCGTGTTTCTCTCATCTATCGATTGATGACAGATGATAATCACCAACGCCGACTACAAGAGCTGGAGGCCCTAGATGAGAAGCGCATGTTAGCTCAACAACGAATCGAGCTGTACCAAGCCCGTATCTCCGGAGCCTTCAACAAGAAGGTTAAAATCAGAACATTCCAAGTGGACGATCTCGTTCTGGCAGTTCGGAGGCCAATGGTTATGACTCACAAAATCGCTGGCAAGTTCCAGCCAAAGTGGGAAGGCCCGTTTATCATCGATGCTGTATTCTCCAATGGAGCTTACCACCTCGCAAAACAAAACGGAGACTTGCTCATGTTGCCCATCAACGGCAAGTTTCTGAAGAAGTATTATGTCTGAAACGACATCCTCCAAATATCCCAGATTGTGGAGTTATGTACCCTCTGGTACCGCTGAACCTACATTCTGACTCCAAATATCCCAGATTGTGGAGTTATGTACCTCTGGTACCGCTGAACCTATATTCTGACTCCAAATATCCTAGATTGTTGAGTTATGTACCCTCTGGTACCGCTGAACCTACATTCTGACTCCAAATCACCCAGATTGTTGAGTTATGTACCCGCATGTACCGCTGAACTTACACTCTGGTCACTACAGATGAATCTATATTGCATCTTTTAGGTAGTAAGTTATGTATGATTATACCTCTAAACTTTCTGCCCAAAAAAGCTCCCCCCTCATGATCCAATACCCGCACTTTCAGTGCACAAAAAGGGTAATAGATCCACAAATTCTCCGAAACAACCACGTCGATGTTACCTCTGGGTTGTTTTCCTTCCATCGATCAAAAACAAATCGCCCCTCACATAGAACTTCCACGTCCTCATTACCTCTGAGTTGTTCTATGTACCCTTCATGGAGCCCACTCCTGCCATGTCCTCATTACCTCTGAGTGGGAAGGCTCCATCGAAGAAACCCTCATATTTACCATGTCCTCATTATCTCTGAGTAAGTATGTTGGTTTTTCTCTCGACTTATTATCCTTACCCAAGACCGGAGTACGCCAAGGATAATAGGCCCACAAATGTCCTCTGTTGACCACAAATGCTGTACTAAGTTTCCGAGTACATGCCCCTCATTTCTCATCATGCCCCGGGGGCCCAGCTGCTCTATGACATTCTTTCTTCCGATACCAGGAACGTCCATAGCCACCTTACTATGAAATTGTTCCAAGTATCCCTATCAACTTGTTATCCGTACCTAAAACCAAGGTATACCCAGGATAACAAGTCCACAAACAGTCCCCAAGTGGGGCAAATACCACGACGCCACAAACGCAATAAGCAGTACAAATGAAGGATAGAATAAAACATACTCTTTATTTGAAAGTCAAAAGTACCACATGTTCTGGGACTACGTCCCTCTCAAAAAAAAGGGGAGGGAAAAGAACATGAACAAAAAAAGAAAGAAAAGGCCGACTATGGTTCGGCGATACATAATTCCATGAGACGGTCCCTCAGCAAGACAATCGACCGCTCAAACTTCTGCTTGGCCCGGCGCTCGACTTTCTGAGTCAGCCGCTCTGCATCCTACAGATGCGCATGAGCCCGCCAGCCATTCTCAAGCTTCTTCAGAGCACGCTCTACGCTAGCAGAAGCTCGGGAGACCTTTTCGGCCTCCTGAACGATTAGCTCTTTATCCGCACGGGAAGCTTCGAGCTCGGATTCCAGAAAAGCCAGCTTCCTCTGGAGCTCGAGGATCTGCTCCCTTGTATTGACTATTTCGTGGGAGGCGGCCGCTTCCCGGGCCAGGCAATCCTCGTTCCTGTGGCTCAGCTGGTCATACTGGAGAGATAGGTCGTCGAGGTCCTTCATTACAACCGGCTTAGACTTATCTCGGACAGCCCTTACCTTCTCCAGGACAGTAGTAAGGAAGTCACGCTCCTGATCTATGGCTGCAGACAGATCAGCTTGCCGCAGCACTTGATACTGGGCCACGAGCTGATCAACCTCTAGCAGTTTGGGCTCCAGAAGCGCTACAATCTCTGCCCCACCAGGAAGAGCTTTAAGAATTTCAATTTGGCCATGAGCGCATTGTCGGGCCAAGGCAAAGGGGGTCCCCCGCTCCACAGCAGCTTCAACCCCTCTTTTCAAGTGGCGGTAGAAACTGTCAACCTCATCTTGTGATGTCTCATCCAGAACATCCGTAGAGGACGACGTCAAAGGAAGTGTAGCTGGCAGTGTCGGAGGAGACGCACCAGAAGTTGCCACCCCTGCCACTAGGGAAACAAATTCCGAGCGAAAAGACGCTTGGATAGCAGCAAACACCTCCTCCGCGGTCCGAAGGACCTGGATACTCGACAAGGGGGAGATGTCGACCCCCGAAGCTACATGAGCAGAGGAGGACGAAGGGACCATGGCTCCTTGCCCCGGCTGTGCCGCCATCTGATCTCCCGAACTCGATCCAGCGGGAGGCCCCTCAATATAAGTTGGAAGGGGAGGGGGCACACTCCCTTCCACCAGATTCCCGCTGGTAGAACCTTCCCTGACAATATCTGTCATTGACAGTGAAGAGACAAGGCCTGTATGTCCAGAGCAACCATCAATCAGCATAACCCGAAGGATATGATGATAGAGCAGATGAGCCTCCTCACTAGTCAAGATTTGGCTTATCTTACCAGGGGAGGGTTGTGGAGGCTGAGGTTTGCTCACAGTCGCTATAGTCCTCTCACCAGCGAACT
The DNA here is from genome assembly GCA_029216955.1 of Iris pallida. NCBI lineage: Eukaryota > Viridiplantae > Streptophyta > Magnoliopsida > Asparagales > Iridaceae > Iris > Iris pallida. The sequence continues at coordinate 1,958,442 of JANAVB010000399.1, read as the reverse complement.
CCAAGCCGAATTCAGCTGGCTCATCTGCCCCAGCCGCCCCAGAAGGAGATACGACTAGATCAGCGTCACCCTGCTGAAATTCAGCGGTCTCGGGGACGGGTTCAGTGGAGCCCCCGTCGCCCTGAGTTGAGACCTCAGCAACGTAAGATCCCTCAGCCGCCGCCGAGAGAACCCCGACAAAAATAATATCGGTACACATGTCACTATCAAAGTATTCAGGGCCGGATTGACTTCAGAAACAGTGGCCGGTTCTCGAGAATCCGATTCGTCCGACGCCTACAGAGAAGAGAAAAATGATTAGGACATAGTTCAGGAAGAGAAAGAGCTAAAGAAGGAGGTGGTCGCAATTTAATTCACCTCCGAAACGGCGTCATCACCTTCGCCCCTCTCTTTAATGAGCAGCCCACAGTGTCTTACGTAGCCCGCTTCACGGAGAAGGTTACGCCACTAATAGAACCACGCCTGCCTCGCTTGCGTGATGGGCCAGGTGCAACAGGCGGCTGATCTGCCACCCTCTCATCTGGCACGACAGGTGGCTGATCCGCCGCAACAACTTCCACAGGAGGGAAAGAGTTATCTGTATCATGCTCGTCATTCTCTTCGTCCGTATTAGTGGACTCCGAGTCAGGCACAAGAACGGTGTTCGCCTTCCTCTTCCTTGTCTTAGACCCCTTGGGCTTCTCTGCTAAGCCAGTACCCACAATGAAGCTGGTACTCGGGTCAAAATTAACGGGAGGCTTACTCGCCATAACATGGTATAGGGCCGCCATATACAAAATCTCCCCTGGCGCCTCACCATCAGGAACCGAAAAGGTGGTTTGGGTATGAACCGTGTCGTAATAATGCCATGCCCTGATACCGTCCTGGACGCTACCTTCAAAGCCCAGGCAAGAGCTGCGACTGTCAAAGAACAGCTGGCTATACCCGAGCTGGCGGGAGAACCTGCTGGGCAAGTAGGGCTCCAGGTAGACGTTGTTGCGGTTACGATATACTAGGTGCGCTGGACGGATATTACGCAGCCAAATAAGCATTTTCTCAGGCAAGAGGTGAGGAGGTCCGGTACCATCAACATGTACGCCCCTCACTTCTTCAGCGGTAAAACTTGGAACAGACACAAAAAAGTCGTATCCGTCCACTCTCGCCAGCGCCCTCCAACAGGCTGGCATGATGCTGTACTGCCAAGGCTGATGGTGGAACCGGAAAATGAAAGTATCATCAGCCGTAACGCCGTCTTCTGCTCCAGGCCTCATCAAATACCGGCAGTGTATATAACCGCCACCCCATCAGATAATGGTATGGCAGCCCTATGTGCTCCAAATCTATTGTCGTGTCACGGGCGATGACCTTGGACGAAAAGGCATGAAGGTCGTGGTGTATGCTGCACACCATGGTCGGAAGAAGGGCCAGTCTGACCCCAAAAACCAGCTTTACGGCAGGAAGGATAAAGTAGCGACTTATCCTCTCAATGGAACCCGCCCCGCCTGAGACTACGCAGTTCCGTAGCCACACCATCAGAAATCCTGATTGAGCGCCTTCTCTGACAGTCGCTGAGTACCATGATAAAAATAACTAAAGGAGTCAGTTTGACTTCCAAATGTGTCGCCCGTGGACCTCAATCTTTTGGCAGTCGACGCCAGGTTTTGTACCTCCTCCTGGGTTTAAGGATCTTGGGAAGAAACCCAACGTGAGGCGCCTAGTGTGAAAAGGTATGTGACCCAGGACGTGGTGTGAGGAATGCTCCCTTCCGAGCTACCATCCTTCTTGATGGCCGTCTGGTGACAAGTACTGTGGTGACATAACAATTCCCGATATACGGCAACAAAGCCCGGGAACTGCCGATCCAAATCCTCGAGCTCTTCGCTCGTAGGGGTATACACTTCAAAGACTTCTTCCCCCCAGGGATGCTTGGAGATAACGTACATCTCGTAGAGAGCGAGTCCCAGCTCCCCTCCAGGCGTGAAGAAGGTTCCCGTCCGCCGGTTGTACATCTTCAGGAGAGCCATGAACAACGACTTATTTATAGTTAGACCATGACAGGTGCCTCGAATGGCGTGGTAGAGGTCGATCTCACGCAGGAGAGTCTCATACTTCCGCGGAATCCACGTGGTCAAGTTGGCCCACGCAGGGATAGGGTTTATCCAGTTCAGCAACGCCAACCGGCCGACAGGATAGGACCCCTTCCAAGCAAGCTGGCTCACGAAGGTATCAGCTTGAGAGAACGTGAAATTGGGATCCGATACATTTATAAAGGTACCCGGAGCCAGTCCCATCACGTACCGACTGATCGGTTCCCTTTCCGCATATGCTGACCCCAAATTCCTGTTGTAATAGATGTTTCCCACAAACATCCCCGACCTGCTTGGAGTCAAGGAGTCCACCATTTTTCTGTCTAGCGGTAACATGTTGAACAATGACAGAGGAAAATGACGCTCTATCGGAGGGATATGGATCTCCACCCCGTCAAGAGTAAAGTCCCAACTCTTAGATATATCCAGCACTCGGGGGTTCTTTACAGACAAAGCATCCCCAAAGAGGAACGCCGGCTTCAGGTATTTCCCCTCCAATTGCCCCGAGTTCATCATGACGCAGAGAAAATAGAAGGGCTGGTTCTTGATAGCATTCAGCCTCTCCAAAGGCTCATCTGTGGGAAGCTGGTTCGTCACATATTGGACTAAGTGGTCAAATCGCACACCTATAGCAGACTGGGAGCGACCCACCAGAGGCTCTTCCGCTGGATTGACTGGCAGATTCACTGGAGAAAGATAAAGAGAAACAAGATTAAAAGATGGCTAAACAAAACCACCTAGTGTTTTTTGGCTTATGCGGTCCAGTCCACATGAGCTTATGCGGCTCTGTTTAAGCGCGAGCTTATGCGGCTCTGTTTGAACATGAGCTTATGCGGCACTAATTAGCGTAAGCTTATACGGCCCTATTTAGCATGAGCTTATGCGGATCTGCTTAGCGGAGCATTATGCGACCCAACTCGGAGGAGCTTATGCGGCTCGGTTTAGCGCAGCCTCATGCGGCCCAGTTCATATGAGTTTATGCGGTTCTGCTTAGCAGGGCATTATGCGGCCTAGTCCAGATGAGCTTAGGCGGTCCTGTTTGAGGGGGCTTCATGCGGTTCGATTCAGAGGGACTTATGCGGCTCTGTTCGACGGGTCATTATGTGGTTCAGTTTGCAAAGTGTTTATGCGGCCACTGGACAACTCCCATGCGGCTCGGACATGGGGTATACCCTCCATGCCGCTCGGACATGGGACGTACATGCCGCCCATACAATTTGAACAGTTCGATAAAGACGAAGGACACATTAAAGGCTTGTGCATGAAACATGCAACATAGCCATCTTTGTTAGGGTTTATGAAGCATACGATCCTCCCAAATCCTTACCAGCAATAGTGGGGTGAACATCGGGATGAACTTCAGGCACCGCAGTCGACGTCGAAGCCGCTCCCTTACCCTTCGCCGTAGCCTTGGAAGTCTTGGAGGCCATCGTTGATCGAGGAAGAAGAAGAAGAAGAGGACGACAGTTAGGGCAAGAAGAGCTTAAATCGGGAAAGAGAGTAAAGAGTTTCTTTCTCCAAATTACTCGTATTTATAGAAGGACAAAGGGGGGGCACGTGGACCGATGAATGCTTCGGGTCGTGTGCTGCAGGCAAAACCGACTCCTAGGATTTTGTCCCCTCTCATAAAGGAGATTCATCAAAGCACAAAATCTAACAAATATTTAATGAACCGACTCTTGGGATTCCCCCAAAAGATGGCTCTAAATCAAAAAACGAATCAAGGGCCATTAATGACGCCTACGTGGCAGAAAAGATAGTGTGCGGACAGAGCGATCCATGCTGTCAGAGCGGTCCATGCGGCCAGAACGGTCCACGCGGCCAGAGCGATCCATGCGGCTAGGAAGGCCATGCGGCTAGGAAGTCCATGCGGCCAGGCAGTCCATGCTGCCAGGAAGGCCATGCGGCCAAGAAGTCCATGCGGCTAGAACATCCTATGCGGCCAGAAGAGTTTATGTGGACATAGCCATATTTTTTATTCAAAGTATTTCAATTTTACAAATTAAAAACTTTGAAGGGGGTCTTGTAGAAGCATAGAAAAGAACAGGAAAATCCATACGGCTCAAAACAGAGGGAGTCTCATGTGGTTCAAAGAATCTTTCAGAGCTTCATGCGGCTCAAGAGTTTTATGCGGTTCAAAAGTCGCCAACATAGCCATGCGGCTCGAGTAAAAGCCACGTGGCCTCATGCGGTTCGCCTCTACAGCTGGCCATTAAGCAGCGGCCTCATTTAATGCTCTGACATAAAGGTAAACTGACAGCTCTGACATAAAGCTGCAATGATGACTCTAACATAATGGCGTGCTCCTAGGGAAACGAAGAAAATCTCTATAGCTGGCACGATCCATCAAATCCTGAAGTCTTCTATACGGCTTTGACACGTGGCCAGCCGCATGCGGTTCAGGTAGAGGCCACCCCCATGCGGCTGCTACTCTCACGCGGCTCGGATCATGGGGGCCATCTTCATGCGGCTCAAATCCTGAGAAGCCACCCCCATGCGGCCGCTACTCTCATGTGGCTCGGATCATGGGGACCATCTCCATGCGGCTCAAATGCTGAGAGGCCATGCCCATGCAGCCTTTACGTGGCCAACCTTATGCGGTTTAGTTGGAAACCACCCTCATGCGGCTCAGATTTCGGAGGTCACACCTATACGGCTACCACCCTCATGCGGCTCAGATTTCGGAGGCCACACCTATGCGGCTGCCACCTTCATGCGGTTCAAATCCTGAGAAGCCACCCACATGCGGCTCTATCAAGACACCCTATCTCTGTGGCTCACGGTTAGGACACGTGGTAGAAGATCAGTTTCTCCCGTGTCCCTACGGCTCGCAGCATAATGATGGTTGGACACGTGGCATCAAATTAATCAAGATTTATCAATATATCCCAACAACCAGATTTAGTGCAATCATCATAATTACCCGGATCAAATTAGATTTATTACAATCAAGCAGATTGAACACGTGGCAGGAGATCCGAGCTTGTCACGAAGATTCGTAGCAATCAACATTAACTGCCCATACGAATTTGGCAATCAACATTAACTACCCAAATTTATTGCAATCAAGATTAACGGCCCAGTTTAATTGCCAACAAAACAGGATCAAGGAAAATGGTAATTAATCTCCAAAATGCCGACTTTTCAAGGGAGAATCATTGCAAACCCTAATGATCACACCCCACTCCTATAAATAGCAAGGTGCCATTCCCTTGCAAACCCCCTGGCTGGATACACAGAGAGACAAAGGCACGCACAGAAGAGTCTCCCCACACATTTCGAGAGCATTTCTTTATCAGAGCCAAGGCTACGTCGATCGTCCAAGGAGTAAGGCAGAGATGCCATCGCTTTCCCGAGCCTCTACCGTCACCCCCCAGAATAAAAAATAAACAATCGTGCTTAGATTGCTGTACCTAGGTTTTCATTCCTAGGCCTTCTTTGTACGAGCGAGTTTGTATTGTGAGTCTAAGTTCAGTCCTCCTATAAAATTGTTCTGCACTTTTACAATCAATGGCAAACATGACTGTCATGAAAGAACTCGGGAATTTATTCTTCTCCATGCAGTAGTTATTTTATGTTACTTAGTTATCCCTACGTTAATTGAAATCACATGCCGTGGGTCATGATCATTCTGAATGAGTACATCCGTACGGGGTACGATATGCATAACTCTACAACGATACCAGTACAGTTAGGTTGTAGGCTTTACATAGCGTAATACAGCAAACAAACCTAGCCACATGATAATCATGCCTTGACTATAAGATACATGTGCTAATTTTGTAATAAGAAAATATTTACCAGTGCATTAGCACATACTCAATATTGCGTGAATTGAAAGTAATTGCATAATTGGAAATATCAACACGAGTACACATGTCAATAATCGGGATCGGCTAGTCAGTCGTAATAGTTTACTGTATAAACAGGAACATGTCTCATTCAATTCAATATGTCGACTAGCCAGTCCCTTAGTTCTAAATATAGGAACGCATGATCAATGTCCAATCAATATAGCAATGGTGAGACTGTGAATGGCACGAGCAATGAATGGTGCGAGAACCAAATGGTGTAACAACAATTGGCACAAACAATGAATGGTGCACGCAACAAATGGTGCACGCAATGAATGGTGCACATAGCAAATGGTGCACGCAATAAATGGTGCACGCAATGAATGGTGCACGCAACAAATGGTGCACGCAACAAATGGTGCACATAACAAATGGTTCACGCAACAAATGGTGCACGCAATGAATGGTGCACGCAACAAATGGTGCACGCAACAAATGGTACACGTAACAAATGGTTCACGCAACAAATGGTGCACACAATGAATGTTGCACACAATGAATGGTGCATGCAACAAATGGTGCACGCAGCAAATGGTGCACGCAGCGAATGGTGCACGCAACAAATGGTGCATGTAGCAAATGGTGCACGCAATGAATGGTCCACGCAACCAATGGTGCACACAATGAATCTTGCAGCAGTCAATTAGCGCAGATCACGAATGGTGCAACAGTCAATTGGCGTAGACCACGATTGGTACAACAGCTCAAGAACTCGAAAACCCATGAAATACCAAGACATCAATAGATCATAACTTTTAATCTATAAGTCAAAATGAGATGAAACAAAAAACAAACTTGCTAAAAATTGAACCCTCTTGAACATAGAACCATTTGTTTCCAAAGAACAACAAGTTTAAAGATCAAAACCCCATTTTTCTCAAAGAACCCATTTTTTTAAAGTAATTAAAACACAAGAAAACGAAATTTAAATGCTATGGCCACAACATTAATCATGCTAAGAATGAAAAGAGGAAGAGAATAAAATACTAAAATTAAAGTTTGAGGAATTCCTCCATATTTATGCAAGATGTTCTTGTCTCTCTCTAATGGCTAGGGTTTGGTGGAAGAGAAATAAATGAGAGTGAATGATGAGAGAGAGAAAGAGTGGTATATATACCAAGCCCAAGTAATCTCCACCATGCATTCCTCTCCACTCAATCTAAGCCATTCATCCCTTTTCATGATGAACCAAGCCAAACAAAGTTGGTTCAACATGAACTGAAATGAACCAAGAGCTAGGCAAGAGCAGAAAATAAAATGCAGAAAAATAATTAGCAGGTAATTATAGGAACTAAATACAAAATAAATATAAAAAAAATACTAAATAAATACAGGCAAGCAGTACACGTATTAAAATAAGTATTTCGAAAACGAGGAGTGACACAACCCGTAACAGAGAAAACCCAGCCCAGCAAGTTCCCCAACCCGAACACAGTAACAACCCGACCCCCTATAGCTATATACAACATATATAGGAAACGATGGAGAGAGCGATCAAACCTAAACCCTAAAGCTAGTCCACCCTAATCCTTGGGCGGCCTCCCTGGACAGCCTGTACACCGTTGTACGAGCCGTCGGCCAGCCAAACAGTGGCCAAACTGTGGGGGCAGTGAGCAGTAGCAGCAGCATCAGCAACGACAGCCTCTAACGTGTCTTAGTCGTCCGATTTCTCCGTACACGACTGGTTGTTTTACGAACCGTCTCTTCAGTATGGCCACAACCTATACGATTCTAAGTTCTTTCAAATAGCTTAAATTTTAGTGCCCTAGATTGTCCGAGAAAATGATGCCAAAACTGGCGAATAACTGTTCGAAAACAGAACAGTTTCGTAGTCCAGCACCCTATTTTGGAAGGCTAATTTCGGTCGAACCCGTGAGCAACTTAAGAATCTAGTTGAATACAGAGGAAGAAAACCTAACCGAAATGGAGACCTGTTATTAGTTTTATTTATAGTGGTTTAGACAACAAGATAAATCGAATTGAAAATCAAGAAAAAAAAGGGGAAAAAATCGTTTTCAAAACTTAGGAATTTTTTCGATACGGCGTGCGCCCCGACAAACCGGGCAACGTGTTCGCAACCCATGAGCATCGAAAGATGCGTATGGATGTTGTCGACGTGTGGGTTCGACAGAACTTGATTTCGCTGTGTGTGTACGACGAAATCGATGTGTATCCGTCAAGATACCCCGTATCGACCCCTTAGCAAACTAGTCAATTATTTTGTGCACATTCGTCATCTCTATACGAAACTTGTGTCGACAGGACTGTGTCATTTTTTTGGTCTTGTATACCAAGTTTGGTCCGATTTTGAGAAGGTCGACCGGAACGCTATTTTGGCGGGCCCGCGACCCGATCCAACAGATAAATTTGTACACGGCCTACCGAAATCCAACATTGGACATACGGTTGGGTTCGTATAAATAAACCAGAACCGTAGACATATAGTTTAATGACTTTAGAGACCGTAGGTACTGGCATATTTTTTGGTGCAAAATGGGTCCAACGACGGACATCGTTTTGACCCAAAATTACCATTTTTCCCCTGTGTCCAGAATTGGACTTATAGGTAGGCTATCCTAGCTAATTTGACTATTCTGAAAATGTTAGTAATATCTATTTTAGTCTCCAGAGACTGTTGTGAGAGTTTGAATTTTATGGCTCGTCGATTGACTGGATAGTGTTGGTACTACGTGCTACCACCAGACAAGTATATCTTGCCTTCCTCTACAGTTTATTTACATGTTTATGCTTTTTTCTCTTTGATATATACATTATTTAGTTTTTTTGACTGATCGTTGATATGAGTTTTCCTTTATATTATGCACACTAATTTACTGGTCTTTTTCATATACTGTCATGGTTTGACATTATAGTTCATATTGGATATGTTCTTACTGTATCTTGACTGAGTCATACTGTGTCATAAGATGAGTGCGTTATAACTGAACTGCTACTTTTGTTTTCGATTTCTCTTAACCTGCGAGTCCACACTAAGGACGAGGGTTAATTTCTTGAAACTAATATGCGAGTCTACACTAGGGGCGAGGGTTAGTTATATGTTCAAACCTGCGAGCCCACACTAGGGGCGAGGATTTGAGTATCCGTTCGATTTCTTGAAGCTAACCTGGAAGTCCACACTAGGAGCGAGGGTTGATTTCTTGAAGCTAACCTGCGAGTCCACACTAGGGACGAGGGTTAGTTATCTGTTCAAACCTGCGAGTCCAAACTAGGGGAGAGGGTTTGAGTATCCGTTTTAATTTTTTGTCATATGTTAATATTTTCTTTCCAGCAATTCATTTATGCGTAGTTGTTCACATATTCGTGTTCATAGTTACTTGTCATTCTATGCCTATTTCCTGCTTATTTTCTTTATGTATGATAAACTGTTAGATAGGCATGTTTTATGTATCTTGCTAGTCCCCTGAGGACCTGATGATCTCTTCAGGTAGTTGATTGCACGGAGTTAGTTAGTTGATCATGATAGTAGTTGATTACTTCAGACTCAGGTATCTTTCGTGATTACATATTTACATCCGTTATTTGCACTCTATTTGTTAGCTTAGTTTTATAGACTCATGTTATTTCTTCGGAGTCTAATCGGACATATATGCTAGTAGGTTGCAGACCATGAACCATAATATTCATTCTTGTTTTATATTCTTCTTATGGATTGAGATATAGTTTAACTTACCAAATTAGACATGATACCCTATTCTAGACAGCATATACGTATTCAAGTTGGGCTAGAGTCCGCTTGATACGTAGTTGGCTTACGCACGTGCTCACATCCCGAAAAGCGGGTGCGGGTCGTAACACATCTTTTGGATCTCCTAGATCTCCATCAGATTATCCGAACTGAAACAACAAGTATTTGTTGCATCATTCGGATCATCTTCTGGATATCCGCAGACATCCGTCGGATAATCGGAATTGCCTTGCTGGCAATTTCAAATTCAAATCCAACGACCAGATGTCAGAGCATTTAATACATCAAATGGCTAATTTCTATCCGTTACTATTGGGTCAGATAGTCCATCAGATTTTCTCGAACATCTGTCGAATAATCCAACTCTGTGCAGGAAATGCCTCATGCTCTTGGATTTGTAAAAATAGACTTCTCCTTCTTCATAAATACTTATCCACTTGAGACTTAAATTTTTTTATCTACCAAAGAGCTCCGTCATTACTCTATAAAGCTTTAATTTTTCATCCATCAAAGTGTTAGAGTATTCAAGAGTTGTAACTTAGATCTTCCAAGTGTTTAAGAAGATCGAAACCTTTTTTCTCTCAAGATTGAAGTTGACAAGCCTTCGGATAAAAACTTGTGTGTAAGAAGTTGATGAACCTTCGAATAAAAACTCGTGTGTAAGAGGTTGTAAATCTTCGGATCAAGCTCGTGTTGTACTATTTACTCAAATAGTGGATTAAAGCCGAAGAGAGTTCCGGGATTGGAGTGCCCCACTGGAGGATACCAGGATACATCGAGTGTTTGATTCTCTCTACTACTATTTACTTTGCTTATTATTTTTGGTATTTATTTTTATTACCCTATTCACCCCCTCTATGGTTTTACAATTGGTATCAGAGTTTAGTCTCTTGATTTGGATTTACTTCCTTAGAGTGATCAATGGCGAGTAACCATAGTCTAAACTCATTCCATAATGAGGGACACTCACAAATATACCTCCTCTATTTTATAAAACAAACTATAACTATTGGAAGATTAGGATGAGCATCTACTAAAAATCCCTAGATTTTTTATCTATGGGATTGTGTTATAAATGGTATCCCTAAATCTTTCATAGTTATTGAGGAAGTAGTTTCAGAAACACTTATAGCAAAAAAATTGAAAATGATAAGAAGGTTCTTAGTTGGGATGCAAAGGCTATGAACGCACTCTTTTGTGCTCTCGATAGCAATGAATTCAATAGAATCAGCACTTGTAAAACTTCTAATGAAATATGAAAACATTTAAAAGTCACACACGAGGGGACATCTCAAGTAAAGGAATCTAAGATTAGTAGACTCACACTACGAATCATTTAAGATAAAACAAGATGAGTCTATCACTTTCGTGTTTACTAGATTCTTTGATATAATTAACCCTCTCTCTTCTCTTAGTAAGGAATATCCTACTCATAAGAAGATTCGAAAGATTCTCAGAGGACTTACTAAAGGATGGAATCCCAAAGCTACCACCATCATCGGAGAAAATGATCTCAGAACCATGAACCTTGAGACTCTCATAGGAAAGCTCATGACCCACGAATTGGATATGAAGGACCAAGAAGAAGCATCCATGAAAGAAAAAGAGAAAGAAAAGGTCAAAGATAGAGAAAAATCCTTTGCTATCAAGGTAGTCAAGCTCTCCTTAAAAGATGACTCGGATGATGATGATTCAGATGACAAAGACATCGCCCTCACCTCTAGACACTTCAAAAAGTTCCTTAAGTTCAATAAAGCAAATCATTCAAGAAGGGACACTAATGAAGAACCTGCCTGCTACAACTGTAAGAAAATTGGACACATCAAGAGGGACTGTCCAATGGGAAGAAGAGAACCTAGCAAGTATCAAACGCCCAACAAAGGAAGCTCATCCTCATGGAAGTACCAATACTAGCATCTGGTACAAAAGTGATACTAGTGACTCAGACAACGACAAAGAATGCAGACACACTGTAAATGTCTGTTTAATGGCAACAAAGTCAAATGAGGTACTTGATGACTTCTTTATGAACGCTCTTTCTTATTCTGAACTAGAAAATGTCATTCTTGAACTACACGATGAACACAAAGTGTTAAAAAGTAAGCATAGAAAATCTCTAAAAGAGATTGATGCTCTCAAGCAAGAAATAAAAAGACTCTCTAATATCATTTTTGATATAAAAGGAAAAACTCCTGCTTCTGACACGGATGAGATTGAGTCTCTTAGACTAAAGCTCCAAGAAGCTCTAGACATCATAAACAAAAAGAATATTGAATGTCAATCCCTCAAAGAAGGATATGACATTGCTAAGAAAAATACACTTGTTGCTAACCAAAGGGAATATGCAACTTCTATCAAATACAATAACCTTCTTTCAAAAAGCAAGAAACAAGATGAAAGAAATATGGCCTACACAAATGTACGATGTCATAATCAAAGATACACTAATATATATCATAATACTAGTTACAAGAGTCATACTCACATGAACACACCACATAGGTCCTATCCCTAAAAAGTGCACACACAAAGAGGACACTTTGTGAGAAAGAACACGAATATGTCACATCATGCTTTCTACTATCTTCACCATAAAAATCATGCTAGAACTCCTCGTGCTTAAACCACCTACTTACATTCTCCTAGACCTATGACACCTACTATGTGCCACTACTGTGGTTTACTTGGGCACACATCTCATTACTGTTAAATGAGAAAGCATGTTGACATAAAAATCCTAAAATTGTTTTCTAAAGCTAACAGTCAAGGACCCAAACATTTCTGGGTACCAAAGTCTTCATTTTCAACTTGTGTTGTAGGTGAACCCTCCATTGCATGCTAGAAGCAAGTGTATCCTCGATAGTGGTTGGTCACGGCACCTGATCGGTGATGCTTTACTTTTTGCAATGCTATCGATGAAGAATGAAGGACACGTATCCTTCGGCAATAATTTAAGGGATTACATCATCGGACATGGTAATATCGGCTATCCTCCTTACCCTTGTATTAAAAATATTTGCCTTGTCACAAATCTGAAGCATAATCTTCTTAGCATTAGTCATCACACAGATAATAGCTATGGAGTTAACTTTGTTAAACATAAATGCTTCATTTATGATAGCACAAATGGCTCCACTGTGTATGAAGGGATTAGAGAAGACAACATTTATGTCTTTTATCTCGTTGAAAGCACTAACAATGACAGATGCCTAATAGTAAAGAATGATGAGAGTTGGCTTTGCACATGAGACTTGGATATGCCAACATGGACAATATCTCCCGACTGGCCACCAAGAAGCTAGTTAGAGGACTCCTACACATTTCATTCAAAAAAGACATGATATGTGAGGAATGCGAGAAGAGTAAGTTAACTAAATCTTCCTTCAATCTATCAACTCGGTGAGCACTACTAGACCCCTCCAACTTATTCATATGGATTTATTCGGTCCTACTAGAGTAGCTAGTCTTGGCGGTAAACTCGATGCTTTTGTTTTAGTGGATGATTTTTCGAGATTTACTTGGATTATTTTTCTTGCAAATAAAAATAATACTTTTCGTGAATTTGTTGCTTTTTATAAACGTGTTCAAAATGAGAAAGGCATTATGAACAACAAAATTAGAAGTGATCAAGAAGGTGAATTTGATAATGCCGATTTTAAAAACTTTTGTATTAAAAATGGTTTTGGTCATGATTTTGCTTGCCCTAGAACTCCACAACAAAATGGTCTAGTGGAAAGAAAGAATAGAACCCTCAACGATATGGCCAGGGTCATGTTAAACAAATATCAGCTCTCTCAATATTTTTGGATGGAAGCCATTAACATGGCCTGTTATGTTATAGATAGGGTCTTAATTAAACCTACTTCTAAGAAAACTCCTTATGATTGGTGGTTTGACAAAATTTCTTCTATTGAATATTTTAAAGTTTTTGGATGCAAGTGTTTTATTTTGAACACAAAGGATAACCTAGGAAAATTTGAAGAATAGGTCTATGAAGGTATATTCCTTGGATATTCAATGCATAGAAAGGGGTTTCGTGTCTTTAACAAAAGAAGTCTTGTAGTCAAAAAGTCATCAATCTCTTTTGACGAACTTAATACTTCTATATCTAGCTGCCTGAACGATGTTGATGACATCCCTTTTGGTTTGTAAAATTCTTCTCTTGAAGATACAAATGCGCCTTCATGTAGTAATAAAGTTGAGATTCCTCTACCTAAAAATTCTTCAACTATAGAGACTCCTCAAGGTGATTTCCCCAAAGAATGGAGATTTGTCCCTCATCGTCCCAAAGAACTTATCATTGGTGACCCCTCCTCATGAGTAAGCACTCGATCCTCTATACGAGATTACTGTGCAAATGTGGCTTCTATTTCATAAATAGAGCCTAAAAATATCACCGGTCGGTTTAATGATGAATTTTGGATGCTTGCAATGCAAGAAGAGCTCAATCAATTCGAGCAAAATAATGTTTGGGAACTCGTTCCTAAGCCCCACAACTATCCTATTATTGGGACAAAGTGGCTGTTTCAAAATAAGCTTAATGAGGATGGAATCGTAATTCGTAAGAAAGCCCGATTGGTTGCTCAAGGCTATAACCAAGATGAAGACATTGATTATGAAGAAACCTATACACTAGTTGCTCGTCTCGAATCCATTCGAATGCTTTGTGCTTTTGCTTGTTTTAAAATTTCAAACATTTTCAAATGGATGTCAAAAGTGTATTTTTGAATGGTGTTATTAAAGAAGACGTGTATGTCAAGCAACCTCCAAGCTTTGAAGATTTTCACTTTCCATATCATGTTTTCAAATTACACAAACCTCTTTATGGCCTCAAACAAGCTCCTCGTGCTTGGTATGAGCATCTTAGCTCTTTCCTAATCTCTTACAACTTCTCCAATGGCAAAGTTGACACCACACTCTTTATAAAATCTCATAATGGAACACTCTTATTAATTCAAATATGTTGATGATATTATTTTTGGTTCCACTAACAAAACACTTTGTGAAGAGTTTGCCAAAGCTTTGCAGGATGAGTTTAAAATAAGCACGATGGAAGAATTATCATTCTTTCTTGGGTTGTAAATCAAGCAAGGAGCTCAAGGCACATTCATCAATCAAGCCAAATACACCAAGGATCTTCTTAAGCGCTTTGAACTAGATACATCCAAATCAATGAGAACTCCTTTGGCCACTACAACTAAGCTTGGTCAAGATGAAAATGGTGTCTCGGTCGACATTCATAAGTACCGAGGTATGATCGGTAGCTTACTCTATTTAACTATTAGTCATCCCGACATCATGTTTAGTGTTTGCTTATGTGAACGATACCAAGCAAATCCCAAAGAATCATACTTATGTGCCATTAAGTGCATTTTTCAGTATATGAAAGGCACCATTAACATGGAATTTTGGTATCCAAAATCTCCATTCTTTGAGCTTATCGGTTACTCAGATACAGATTTTACCGAATGAAAAATTGATCGAAAAAGTACTAGCAGTACATGCCAATTCCTTGGGAAATCCTTGGTTTCATAGTTTAGTAAAAAACAAAATTTCGTTGCCCTTTCAACAACTGAGGTAGAATACATTGCGGCTAGATGTTGTTGTGCACAAATTCTTTGGATGACACAAACACTTGTTGATTACGGTATTTCTTCACAATGCATCTCTTTCAAATGTGATAATACTAGCTTTATTAATCTTACTAAAAATTCTATCTGTCACTCACGTATGAAACACATTGGGATTCGACACCACTTTTTGCGTGATCATCAAATAAAAGGAGACATACTTCTTGAATTTATTGACATTGAGCATCAACTTGCTGATATCTTCACCAAACCTCTTGCCGAAGATCATTGCTCGTTCATTTGTCGAGAGGTCGATCTTCTTGAAAAATCTCTTTGATCACTTTTTACCACTTTGAAAAATTCGACGGACTTTCGCGGTAATTCGGTAGATCATCCAAACTGAAACAGCAAGTAATTTTTTGTTTCATTCGGATGATCTTTCGGATTTACACAAAAAAACCAACGAATTTTTCGACATTTATTTCCAGAACATATTCCCTCATATCCGACTACTCGACTCCCCGTATCATTTACGTTTCACCTAACGCACTAAGTGCGTTCTTATCTTCTACCGAATTTTCTGGCAAAAATCTGCAGTTTTTCGTCGGATTTTTCGAACGGAACATCAGGCGACAGAAACCGAACGACTGTGATTGTCCCACTTCTCCAAAAATCTGACTTAAACTCTACATCTTCCCCAAAAATTCATTTTAACTATTCATCTACCCTCCATTAAACCCCACCCTAACCTACTCCTGTAAAAACCCCTTCTTCATCTTCCTCTCTCACCACTCCTTCAAAACCCTCGACAAACTTCTTTCTTAAACTCTCTCGCTCCCAATGTTTTCCCACGATAAAAGATCTTTCAACGATGGCTTCTCCTCTTCCTCCGTACCGCCTTTCATCTCTTTATTCTCTCCATCACCCACATAAGGGTACAACCCTACATTTTCAAGTCTGCCCAACATTCTTGCGACTGATTCTCCACATTCCACAATCTCCCCATATGTCCAGAAAAGCCTATCTTCTTTCTCACCTTCCCTAACCATCAGGAATATATGGAGTTTGCCTGTATCGTCGACCTTCTGGAGCGGCAAGTCGATATCTATCCTTCTGCCATCAAGATGTTTTACTGCAACATGGTCCCTGCTGAGGACGGACCTGAGTTTGAAATCAAAGTCGATGGGGGTCAAAATCACCGTCATCGCTGCCTCTTTCGCCAGTATTCTTGGCCTTACTGAACAGTCATCCTACCAGTCCCTACCACCGACGCTTGAGCATATGAATATCTCCATTACTCTATCCTACGAAGAATTCCTCTACAACATCTGCAGGCGTCTTACTGTTCTCAAGCCTGATAATATGGACCTCAACCCGTTCTTTCATGACCTCCATCGCATCCTTTGCCACACCATCACTCCAAAACATAGCAATATGGATAATTCGACTGTTTGGGAAAACAATAGTTTTTCGAGAAAACTAAGTTACAGACTAAGAAAAAGAGTACAAGTGTACAATTTGATTATGGGGAGGTACAACTGTAGAAATCTGATCAGAAGACGATCACTTTATCCCTTGGATGATGCGATGTCAAAAAAGAGAAGCTCTGAAATGTGCTGCGACAACTTATCAGGAGATTATGATCATTAGTTCTTTGGAGGAATGATTCTGAACTCTATTTATAGAGTTTTGGCATAACCGTTAAGTAGTTATCCTGATTGGCGCATGATGCTGATTGACGCACCATCACCCATATGTACGAACGGTTGGCCTAACTGCATATGACGCATGACATACTGTGAAAGAGATGCACTTAGTCGTGGGTAGTGTGGCATGCACGTTCTTTAAAATTTGTGGCATACATGCCACATCATCTAACTGCTTCTAGATAATAATTGATTAATTGGCATCAATTGATGAATGGGCATACTGTAAATGAGCGCTATCTATTAGAAAGCATTAGATATTTGAATCTGTGAATTGTTTGATTACTTCACGCTAACTCTGCATGGCACAGAGTAAACGACAAAGATTATGATGACTTCTAACGTATCTTTTTCGAGCGCCGCACGCTCGGGATTCGAAGCAATTTTCCTCGACTGATGTGCTGTCAGTCATAATGGCAAACGTTCGGCTTCTCGAGGAAGATTGCCACGTGGCGGCTAGCGCTATAAGATGCTCAGCGTCATCCGATGGGGTGCGCTATTTAATCCTATGTGCAATCTGATAAACATTTCTTGGCGCTATCTATGGATAGCACATAGTAATATTTGATATATTTTGAGCTTCTACAAGACTCCTTCAAAGTTTTCAAATTTCAAACATGTCAAAATTTTAAATACTTTGAATAAGAAGCGGCCTTGCACATTTGGCACGTCATAGAATCCCAACCGACCGTATTTCATGCACGATATGTGCGCCTGTTACGTTTTCGATCTAGGCTATAAATAGCATGTCGAGAAGAAACAAAGGAGTCTTTCCAGAATTCTCAAACTTTCAAAATCTCTTCATCGACTCTTCCTCCCAAGTTCTTCGAAGTTTTCATCCGACCGATATGGCTTCCAAGAGATCTGCCTCCGAGAAAGAGAATAAAGTAGTCAGAGCTGCATCGTGCGTGCCTCCGTTAATGGTGTCGCAGCACGTAGCACCGTCGACGAGAGGCGAGGAAGCAAACCCCGCTCTTGAAAGTGAAAAAACCATTGGAGAAGACGAACAGTACGCTCGCACCATTCATGTGCAGCGTAATCAAAGCCAACATCGACTGCCTCTTTCAGAGTGTTGGTCGGCACTTGTGCTATTCTCAAAATATATTGCCTCTTTTAGAGTGTTGGCCTAAATCATGTATTGTGCATTCTCATCATATCATGCGCCATGTGCCATGATGCACATATTGTCATGCTGTGCAAATTAAATAAGTCAGGATGCATGCGCAAATCATTAACTGTCTAATGTCATGCACAAACTGTAAACTGAACATAGAACTATCATATCTGTCTGTGCCATCTAAGGACTATCCTTGTGTACTATGCGCCATTCATGATTGGCACAAAGTTTAAATAATCACAAAAATTCTTAATTGACTTTATAAGAATAATCTTTAGTGATCTTAACTCTTTGTTCTCTTTTGCAGTTGATCTGAGGGAAGAACCCTATGCTGATGTACTGGTATCTGCCTTTCGGGTGTCAAAGTATCAAGAGAATCTTTCTTATGTCAATTTTTTGTAGTACGACAGGCCACCTGCTAGACGAACTCTTTTGGAAAACCAAGAAGACAGGACTCTACTGTGCCTGATGAATGGCACTCCTTTTCTGACTGCGAATGAGGCTCCTCACAAGAAGCCAGCTTTCCTTTTTGGAGAGGCCATAGATGTCGACTCCCAACCAAAGTCAAAGAAGGAGTTTCGAGCTTCCCTAAGGGGAAACGCATTGGTGTATCACCCTGAAATGACAAGGAATTTGTCTCTATCTCGGTATGCTCATGCCAGCTACCCAAGAAAGATGTCATGGGATCTGACTCCTTTCCAACAAGCTCAAGTTGGAAAGAAATGTCATAAATTCGGGGAACACAGGAGAGACATTCTTCTGTGCTTCCGAGAAGTACAGTACGCACTTGAGGGGTCTAAAGCCAAGTTACGTACCAGCTGATGATTCAACTTTGATGGTACCTGTCTGAATACCCATCTTTACAAATACTTATGCTGCGTCTGAAAGAGAATATCCTTGCTTAACCATGAGGCTGACGGGTTTGATGCACTCGGACATTGTACGTTGGAACAGAATCTTCATGTAGGCTCTGAACAATTTTTGCGAAAAACTGACTGAACTGAGGCCTTATGAAGCTGTTTTGACTACTTCTTGTGGGATCCAGAATAATCTCAACCATTTTTTGGCCTTGGCGGAGAGGTACTACAGCAGGACCGGCACCTTTGCCACTCCTCATAGAGAAATAGGCTTTGCTTTACATGAGAT
Source organism: Iris pallida (assembly GCA_029216955.1). NCBI lineage: Eukaryota > Viridiplantae > Streptophyta > Magnoliopsida > Asparagales > Iridaceae > Iris > Iris pallida. The sequence goes on along the minus strand of JANAVB010000399.1, from coordinate 1,939,277 downwards.
GCAATATATCTCACATCTGTCGATCGGAAAGAACCCCTATGAAGAGTACGTGCCGACAGAGGATGAACTGGAGGCGTTGGCAAGAGAGAATTCTCGAATGGTGGTGGTCTTTGATGAGTTTTTGTGTTATTTCATGATCTGCACTCATATGTACAATAGTAAGCCTCCCGAGACGTGCTACACATCCAAATAGTTGTCATACCTTTCCTTGGGTCATGTCCAGGAGAACAAGGTGCAGGAACAACAGAAATACGATCCTTGCCCTTTTGAGCCGCTCGATGATCAAATTATTTTCAAGTTGATGAAGGACTCCAGCCGCGTCGACTCTAAATTGGTCAAAGGCTGGCATGGTTATGTTGTCGATACTCCTCTTGAAAGCTATATAAGACAGGGTGGCATAACCATGTCCCCAGAGGCCACTCTAGCAGGCTTCATTTCTTTGTGCTGCGAAGGTTTGTAGTTCCGGGAGCCAGTACGGTCGACCGGAAACATCGAGGTGTACTATTTGCCGTCGTGCGTTTAGTATTCGGGTATAAGATAGATATACTATCAGCCATGAAAAGTCGGCTAAATGCGGGACTCCGAGCATTTACGGATGCTATGATGGAGAATCCCAATTCTCGGAAGGATTTTCCTCGCAACGAGATGTCGTATACATATTTATTCGGCTAGTCGGTACTACACCATCCTTCGTTGATGGACCCAGCTCTTGGCATTGAAGGAGCGTTGATAGCAAATTTTATTGGTAGATTCGCAAAGGCAAAATGGAAGATAGAGTCCCTATTTGATTGCAGAAAAGCATTAAATATGGGCGCAGACTGAAAACTTTTCTCCATTACTCCCCCACCTGGGTATGCGGACTTTTTGGCTCCTATGGTAGACTTAGAGCCTCTTGCTCTCCATCCACCTCCAGATGCTTTTTCTTGGCTGAAGATGATCAGGCCTTCTCATCTAGTGTATCGGTTTGAGAATGAATGTTACTTAGAGCCGTATTTGTCAAGCCACTTCGCTCTTCAGTTTGGCTACGATCAGCTGCATGTCGGGAATGCAATGACGGGTCTTAAAGCCTTCGAGCATTTGATTGATGGCACTAGAAAATGGGGATATTTTAGTGCAAGAGGCACGAAAGCTATTTTTACTATGCCCTCCGCCACTTTTGAGGATGGTCCACATATGTTGAGTTCGTACGCACATTTTTATACTTCAGCTAACACCTTCTTTGAAGGTTATTTAATGACAGACAGCTTCGTCGGGGTGAAGAAAGCGTTTGATGGGAATACGGCCACCATTAATTTGACTGAGGCTGAAGAGAATGTTCCTGCCGATGATCCTTTAGAAACTGTGGATGCGGGTTTCCATGACGAAGTTTAGGACCCACTGTGCATCCCCCTCAAGAAACGGAAAGAGAAGTCTTCCACGAAGAATGTGGGCAAAAGGCAAAAGACTGGGACATCTTCAACCCAGTCAACTCATGAAGACCCTCTTTCTCCTGCTGTGGAAAAGAAGAAAATAAAGGAGACAACCGCTATTGAGAGGCCTGTAGCCAGGACCAGACTTCAAATGCGACAAATAAAAGATAGGATTTCACTTGGAACAACCACCTCTCTCAGAAGATCGACCCCGTCCCTCTTTCAGAGAGAGAGCATGGGTGCTGATGAATAAACAAGCAGAGAACAGCTCATTCCTGATGAAGCACAACCTCAACCACCTGTTCCTATTGAGGTAACTACAACTTCTCCTCAACCGTTGCTCAAGCACTCAACCAGGAGGAAATTGTTGGTTAACTGAACCAGGAGAGGGAGGATGCCACCTCTCCTATACCATCCTCACCAGAACAGCCTCCTCATGATTCGATTCCGCCACCACAAGAGGAGATTGTGCTACCATCAGGGGATGTACCTCTTCAGACAGGTGATATTCATGATCTCGTAGTCCTTTCGAAAATAATAGACGTAGATCCAATAGCAATTTGTATTGATATACCTTCATCTCCAGATCTCCTACCGGTTAGTGCTCCAGCTCTAGCTTCTACCATAGATACCCCTCCGATTAATGTTTCAGAACCAGTAGTCGTAGGGTTCACCATTCCTTTGTCTACAACAATATTGGTGGCGTTTGCTTCAGCGGGATTAATATCGACACCGACCACTGATGGCGTTTCAAGAGTCACAGTTCCCAAAGAAATGCTTACTTCAAAAGATGTTATCCTGGACGTCCCAGCTCCTTCGATAATCCAATCTCCTCTTGCTCCTATCCTGGACGAGGTTCTATCCCGAGAGGATGAGGATATGATAGAAGCATTACAGGATTATGACTTTAGAGATAAACCAATTGAGGAGGACCCTATTGATGCGGCCTCTGATCTTGAAGTGGCCTAAGAGGCCCGAGATTTAGGGGCCAATGATGGCCATATTGTTGTTGAGGGTGGAGAGCGCCCTGTTGAAGATAAGGGCGACCAGAGCCCTAATAATGATGATCAGAATATCGATGAACCGCAAAGGCGATAAGAAATCTGACGCTGAAGTTATGGGCGATGAAAGCCCGATGATGATGAGGGTGAAAAAGACTTTGTGGAAGGTCTTGAAGACCCTGCGGGTGATGATAACCCTGATGATGACGTAGAAGGTGATGGAGACCTTGCTAAAGGTCTCAAAGGTGTTGGGGGTGATGAAAATCCTGATATTGATGATGAGGGGATTCAAACCCCTATTGAACAAATTTTTTAAATGGAGAGGACAGAGGAAGCAGCCCCAGGAGGCCAGCTGAATTAGGGACTGGAAGTAGCCGTTTTATGTCATGGGGCTTTGAAGCAGGAAGCAGCCAAGTGGTTGTATCTGTTTCTACGATAGAGAGGCTCATTATAGAACGAGATACCATGCCTCGTGAGACTCCATATATGCCACCAGGCCCAGGTAAATTTCTTACTATATTTACCATTGTTTCTTTATTGATACTGTGTGGTAAAATAATTTTTGACTTTTAAATTGGAGTGGAACATGTAGGGACAATGTTCGAAGTCCCACTGGCTTCCATCGCCTTTAGTCTCAGCCATATCATGGCTCCCTTGGACGTAGGGAGTCATGCCATAGAAGGAAGCTTCTCAGGGACGCCCGGTCAACAAGCTGATGTTTCTCCATTTTTTGCAGAAGGAGGAGTTATTGCTGAAGTATCGACACCTGGTGTATCGGCAATGACAAGTAGCATCGTCGAAACTTACACAAGTACCTTCTTCACTTCCTTGAGCAATCTTATTCAAATGGCCATAGAGAAGAACCATCCTTACGATTTTGTAATAAGAACTTCTTCTTTTCTGATTGAGGCCATATGCGGTCTTGGCGATGCCGAAAGAGCCAACCTCCTGGAACAGATCTTGAACGAGCTCGAAGATTCTATCTGATATTATCAGGAACTGACAAGAAGAAATATATAGAGACTGGTAGATGCGGAGTGCGAGGTTATAGCTCGTGAATATGAAGAACGATGAGTCGCAATAGACAATTCTGTGGTTACCTTCACAATCCGATCTGGAGATAGAATCAAGTATTGCTGAGATTACTTCTTCCATTAAGCTTTACAAGACTGAAGCAGTGGAGAAAGAAAAAAAGTAACTCGGGGTCAAGCTCGCCATCAAGAGCTAGAAGCTGAATTGGCCAGAACTCGTGTATCGGTCACAGCAGCTAGGAAGCGTCAAGAAGAAGTGCTTGAAATATCTCAATTTGCCTCAAGCCGTTTAGATGATCTGATTAGGCAACGAGATAATTTTCTCCAAGTTTGGAATGAAGAGATAGAGCGTCAAGTTACATCAATACAACCATTGCTTCCAGAGTCCAGAAGGGACTTGGCCAGGGCAAGGGTAGTTGCCACCAGGGTTGAGCGAGCCGAGTCTTTAAAACAGATGATTTCTGACCTTAGCACTCAACCTCCAACATGAAGTTATCTTTAGGAATGAATGTAATAACTCTTTTTTAATTAGTTCCTATAACATTTTTGGATAAATGTAATGGTTTTTTTTGTACGTTTGCATGATTTGTATGGAATGACGAACTGATGATCTTTTTATGGCTCTATTACTTATTATGTATCTGTTTAAGACACAAGTAATAGATAGGAGTAAGAAATATGTTCAGAGGTACTGAACGTGATATCTTTTTCGAAAATAATCATCACTTATTATATCTGTTCAGAGGTAATATGGACGTGACAAGTCATAAATGATAGAATTCAGAGGTAATGTGGACGTAAATTCGTATATATATTGATTATCCCTGGGCCAGCTGGGGCTCAAGAATATAAGATCTTTTAAAATGACTGGCTTTCAAAAGATGATGCAGTGATGTTGTGATAAATATTTATGGATTAACCTTTTGAGGATGCACCATAAAATCTGTTTAAGACTCCGCTGGAAATTTCTGGGGACTTATTATCTGCGGGTTTATTCACGAAAATAGTGAATAAAAGATAATAATTTAAAGATTTACTTATGTAAAATGTTTCTTAGAAAATATAGTACACACTTTTAAACATTATATTTTTTAGAAATTTGCCGTTGATAGGCATCATAGCGATTCGGCCGTCCATCCCAGTCAACTGGTGAGCTTCGTTAGAGAAAACTTTGATTACAACATAGGGACCTTCCCACTTTGGCTCGAACTTGACCCTGCTCATGTGTGTCATAGTCATAGGACGTCTGACAGTAAGGACCAGTTCACCATTTTTAAATGTTTAAAATTTGACTTTACGGTTGAAGGCTTTCGAGATACGGTCTTAATATAGCTCATTATGCTGTTGAGCTATTAGCCGCTTCTCGTCGAGTACTTCAAGCTCCTGAAGTCGAAGACGGTCGTTGTTTTCCAGCATTAACTCGTTGGCAATAGCTATCCTCAAGGATGGAATTTGAATTCCAATGGTAAGACGGCTTCGCATCCGTATACCAAAGAAAAGGGTGTACAACCAGTTGGGATACGTACAGTGGTACAGTACGTCCATAGGCATTTTCTAAGATTTTTGCTCCAATTGTGTTTATTAGCAGAAATAAACTTTTTGAGTAGCTTTATGATTGTTTTGTAGAATGCTTCTGCTAAAACGTTAGCCGTGGGATTATAAGCTGTAGAAGCAATATTGTTGATCCGAATGTTGTTGTAGAATCAAGTGAATGCTTGACTCACGAACTGAGGTCCATTGTCATGTATGATTCCTCGAGGAACTCTAAATTGATAAATGATATGATGTTTGATAAAGTTGATGACACTGCTTGTCTTGACTTCGGCTAGAGGAATAGCCTCTGTCCACTTTGAGAAGTAATCGGTTATAGCTAGTATAAACCATTGTCTTCGAGATGATGGCGGATTAATAGGAATGATGGCATCTATACCCTAGGCTTCAAAGGGCCAGGATGCTACAGCAGGATGTAAGAATTCGGACGGTTGGTGGATAAAATCTGCATGGATCTGACATGCTCTGCATTTCTTTGCATATTCAATTGCAACTGCCACCATAGTGGGCCAATAGTATCCCATGCGTCTGATACGCTCCTGTAGCTTGGGACATGCTGATGTGCACCATAAACACCGTTATGAGCATCACGTATTATCTGTTTGGCTTTGTCTCCCATAAGACAAAGTAGAAGCAAACCGTCAAAAGATCGCCGGTAGAGTGTTTTGGTTGAGTGATTGTAATTGAATCAAAGCGACCAACGACGGATTATCGTTGCTTCTTTGGGGTCTTCCGATAAAATGTCATGTACCATGAAGTCGATGAAAGGAGCCCTCCAGTCTTTGCTAGTAGTACAAATTTCAACTGAATTGCTGAATTCAACATTCAAATTATTCTCTATGCAGAATAACTCCCGATTAGGGATGACAATTAACTATTGTCGTTTCATAAAAATTGCTAATACTGCTACTAGATTAGCAAGTGCGTCGGCCTCTGTATTGCATGTTCGGTGTATATGTTCAATAAAGAAACCTATGAATGATGCAGCCAGTTTGACTGCTGCTTCTTGGTATAGGATGAGATCTTGATGTTGGACTTCATACGTGCCACTAACCTGGTTGACAATCAGCTTAGAGTCTCCGTATACTTCAAAATAGTCGATATCCAGCTGTTTAGCTAACTGGAGACCGATGAGTAAAGCATTGTACTCAGCAACATTGTTGGAACATGACTCATACAGAGAATAGGCTCTTTGAATAGCTAATCCTTCTGGGGATACAAGAAAAATTCCTACTCCAGCAATGATGATACCGTTGGGTCCAATTCTGGATGCACCATCAAAGAATAGACGCCAAGCAAGTATTTCTTCTGAAATTATGTTGGTCTCTAGAGTTTTATCTGGAATTTCGTCATAGAGTTTTGAAGTTTCAGGAATTGGATGTGCGGCCAAGAAGTCGGCTAAGGCTTGACCCTTAACAGACTTTTGCGGGACATAGACCATATCATACTTTGCTAGTAGTATTGTCCATGTAGCGAGTCTGGAGTTGAGTGTACTAGACTTCTTCATTAGAATTCGTAGAGAATTGACTTTGGAAATGACGTGAATGGTCTGGCCCGTGATATAATAACGCATTTTCTAGATGGCAAACATTAAGGCTAAGCATTCTTTTTCTACCGGGCTATATCGATGTTCAGCACCGATCATTGTGCGACTGAGATAGTAAATTACTTGTTCATGGTATTCATTGTTATTTTCATCTAGGAGGGCACCCAGAGAGTGATGCATTGCTCAAATATACATCAGGAAGGGTATTCCTGTGATTGGAGGAACTAGGACTGGAGGGTTCATTAAGTACCGCTTTATGTCTTCAAATGCTTGTTGACATTCATCAGTCCAAATGAAAGACACACTTTTCTTTATCAATTGAGTGAACGGTCTACAGCATACAGAGAGATTTGAGATGAATCTCCTGATGTACGCAAGTCGTCCCTGGAATCCTCGTAGCTCTTTTAGGTTGCGTGGAGGACGCATCTCTTGAATGGCTTTGACTTTCTCGGGGTCAACGTGTATACCCTTAGAGATAATTATGAATCCGAGAAATTTGCTACTAGAGACTCCCAGAAATAACTTGGTGGAATTTATTTTGAGTTGATGTTGACGCATTAGATCGAAGATAGTCCTTAAGCCTTGGATGTGATTTTCTTTTAGACAACAATATCGTCGACACAGCACTCGACTATTTTCTGTAAGTGTTCACAAAAAATAGTACTCATAGCCCGCTAATATGTGGCACCAGCGTTCTTGCAACCAAACGACATGACTGTGTAGCAGTAGACTCCTAGAGTACGAAAGGATGTATGCTTTTCATCTTCAGGATTCATCCTGATCTGATTATATCCGGAGAATTCGTCCATGAAAGACATTTGTTCGAACTCGCAGGTATTGTCGATCATGACATCAGTGATTGGAAGAAGAAATTCGTCCTTGGAATAAGGTGCATTAAGGTCTCTAAAGTCGATACAAACTCGGACTTTTCCTGTCTTTTTCATAACCGGGTCGACATTAGCTACCTGGTCGGGATGTTGTTCCTCCCTGACAAAATCACAGGCGATGAGTTTCTTGACTTCAGCTTCTATGGCATCCATCATATCAGGTCAAAATCATTGCTGCTGTTGTTTAACCGGTCTAGTATTCAATAGTATGTTGGGCTTGTGAGTAGCAATCTGAGGATCCAGCCTTGGCATATCTCCATAGCTCCAGGAAAATACATCAATATATTCTCTAATGAGCTGGATCAACTCTTGTTTATCTACTTCGGAAGACTTTTGCTGATAAAGATTGGCCTTGGAGAAGCTTCGACTTCAACATCGATCGGAATTAATTCATCCTCAATGGGTGGTTCACGCTGTTCGAAGCAAAGCTCCCATTGAGTATCCATCCGTTGTATCCAAGGCTCTTCTTTATAAGCTTCGGTTGAGTCGTCATTATCCTTTGAGAAATTAGCTGTCACCATATTAGAAGATAGAGTCATTCGATGGACGTGTCCCATGCTGGTGTCTGAATTCCATGAGGAAGAGTCAGAAAAATTAGACCGTTCTTCTTTATCAGACTTAGAAATATCTGGGGTTGTAATTGGGGTAGTATAGCCTAATCCATGTTTTGTCTTGTCATAATATTGTGATGACTTTCCTTTCGAGGTAGGTATAAGGATAGGAGTTCGTCTACCTTTACCACCATTGAGGCCAGATTTGAAATTATAACCAATCTTCCGAATGATATTTTTGGATTATTGACTGTAACGATGTAGTTGACTTTGCCCACTATCATTGTTTTCAGAGTCGCTATTAAACATGGTCATTTGATTCGATCCTTTACTGAAGAGGATATGATGCTCATCTTTATTTCAGGAAGAAATTAGAAAGAATGAGTTTTATACTGGTTCAAGTGATACCTCATCTTGGAAAGGTTGAACTGCCCCCAAGGTAAGAGGTTCAAAATTATCCAGAATTTCTAAATAATACTGTGTGTAATAATTGACATCAATATACTACAAAGGAGACGTTGCTTTATTGATATTTGCGTCAATATTTACAACAGTGTTTTTAACCTTGGCTGATGACTTACCGAGGTTAATAACAAGAGGAGGAGAAGTAGGAGGCCTGTTACGACGAAGGTCGATAACAAAAGGCTCAGAAGAGGTGAGCCCTCTTTGTTCCATATTTTTAGTAGGGGAGGCTTAGTAGAAGGAGAGAGATTAATAGTTAGCATTTGGGAGGACGAGGGACGAGAAGTGCGTCCCTTAACTGGAATTACCAGGACCTCATATGGATTATTCTTCTGATCTTCTTCGTTGTCCATAGCCAATACAAACTTCATGTACTCTTCTTCGTATATCTTGGAGTCTGTATAATAGGCCTCGATACTTCGAAAGGGATTGAGATCATCCACTTCTTTCTTGACTTCTCTATTGTCATGAACGTATTTAAAACATTGATAGAGAGTGGATGGCATAAAGTTATGTTCATGCAACCACGGTCTTCCTACAACACATTGTAGGAGACGTGATTGTCAATCACATAGAAAGTAACTTTTGTACGAAGATTGCCAATTTGGACTTTTAACGGATCTTTCCTAACGGTTCACTTCTTCTGGAATTAAATCCAAGGATACTCGTGATCGTCGTGGAAATACTATGGACTGGAATCTTCAGTGCATCCAACAGAGTCTTCGGCATAATGCTAAGTGTGGATCCAGGGTCGATCAGAGTATAATCGACCTTTATTGTGTCGACATACCCTGTAAAGTAGAGAGGTCGGTCATGTTAATTATCCTCCAGTAACATGTCATCTTGAGTGAAGGTGATATTAGGAAACAGTTCCATCACGCTATGACAATGAGAGCATGCCACAGGTTCTTCATCTGGTTTCTTGAGATGTGCCAGACAAGCGTCGGCTTGTATCAAAGCCTCACTTAATGTTTCTCGAGTTTTCTTTGAGAGATGTAGGAGTTCAAAAATCGATAATCTTGCCGAAGTATTGGCTAGTTGAGCCAATATGTCAAAATTATATGGTTTTTCTAGTCTTTACAATGGAGTTGTCTTCTTTAGGTTCTTATCAAAGCGAACCTGCTGCTTGCCTTTATCACCTATTGTCAGTTTAGAAGGACCCGAGTCAGCTGGTGGAGCTGATGTTATAGGGACATCAGGAGAAAGAGGAGATGATGCCTGAGGAATATTAGATATAGAAGGAGGAATGACTACATTCTCCTGCCCTTCTGGGTAATCTCTAAGGTAGAGTCTCCCAGATCTGGTACCAGCCATGGCTTCTTCTTCCGGAACAGGCGAGAAAGAAACCATGTTGCAATCTTTCACTCGTGTCTTGCTTCTAGAAGATTTCATCTTTTGAGGAGATGAATGATCTGTCCAAAATCCCAGGCCGACATGGTACTAGTTGTCTTGAAGACGCAGATAAAGAGGTATTGGAGACCCTTTTTTGTCATTCAAGCCATGAGCTTTCTGTAGGTCATATCCCATCTTCATCATCAGTTCGCGAGACTGCTGACTATACTCATAGAATTCTGGTCGGTACTTAATCTCTGGCTTCGGTGACACAGTCGTCGAAGAAAGAAACGAAGTTGCTGCTGGAATGAATATGGTGTTTAGAGAATGAACATGAACATCCAGTGAAGTGAATTCACTTAAAGTCATATGGCATGACTTATACTTGGCCATCTTCTTTGACTTGGCAGAAGAAATAGATGTCTTTAGTTGAAAGTCGGCTACCAAATCCGGGTGAATCCACATAATTTTACCTTTGTCAGTTGATAAAGGAACTAAGCTGTCACTTCTTGCTGGCAGAAGGTTGACAATTTTGGGATAGGAATAACGTCTTGTACCAGCTGAGCAGGGAAGTCACTGAACTGTAGAGAGACAACATTGGCCGTCACCATATTCTCGTCTTGCTGGAGAGTGATTGCCTTAGCATTAATCTGATGGAACTGGGGATTCCCAGGACCCTTACTTTGGTGTGCGTATTGATCGATAGAAAGTTAAACAGATTTAATACGTGTTCTAACCCTTCATAGGCAAAAACTAGGGTTCACGAATTATACCTGCGACGGAAAGAGGACAATTAATTTTGGGCAATCTCGAGCGGACGACCCCAAGATCTTCTGCACGTATTCCTTCCTCGAGTTGGATGTCGTATTGGCGACGATCTTCCAACCTTTTCTTCTCCTTAGCAGCCCTCTCTTTCTCTCCTTATGTGAATCACGAATTTAGAGAAAGCTTCAGATTTCTGATCAATAAATTAGCGGATAGAGAATAGAGGATATATATAGGCTACGGCATAGACCATGAGGAGAAATTAGGATTAGTCCACCAAACGGATCTGGATATCCCGTGTTCAGCCCGAACACACAATCTAGGCCCATTAACAATATCTCAGTCCACTAATGAGCTATTGTTGCACTACCTCCCTAATCCCAAATTATGTTTGTGGGCTTCTTTTATTATATGCTCGTTTGGCTCCCCATGTTAAGATATCGTATGTCCGTCGATCAAATTAAGTTACTGACAACTATATTGATTCGACATCTTTTATCCTTAAGTAGTACCGCTCAACTTTATTTGTCATGTCAGATATAATCCACCTGCAGGGTTTACATGACAATCCTTATGAGCTCCTTAAGGGGACATCATCAACCCGATGTATCGGGACATGGATTCCATTTATAATTAACAGCCCATCATACATACAATATTATTACCCAATTCATAGAGGTTGTTGATCCATAATGAATCTCACTCTTTCATGAGTCAAAGTAATGCATACTGCATATACATGTCTGTTATTATATTCGTATTAAGAGCACAAGCATCCATAATAACAGAGGTATGTGTTCTCTTATGTAGTCAGTACAAAGAGAACAACCTCAAGTGGTCCTATTCAATATACACAAAGTGTATGAGTGTAAACCTATAGTCAAGATAGACTAATACCAGATTATACTACAACCTTTCTAATAGATTGTCCAAGTCCATCTAGGTTGTAAACTATTTATGTACTCCATAGGAAACTGATAATATGATCTTCTGTGTGACACCACACACCATATTATCTACAATATAGAATATCAATCATTTGCATTAATACTTGCAACAAATACAATATGCTAACATTTGTCTATATGATTCTCATTCAAAATTTAAGAAAATAAGGTTACTACAAAAGTGATTCTTTTAGTATATAACCCTAACAATCTCCCACTTATACTCAAAGCATTATTTTTTAGTATACTTTTACAAATCTCCCACTTATACTTAAAGCTATGTTGCTACACATCTGACTCCCATTCCCTCAACATGACTATCAAAAGCCTTAGCTGGTAAGCTCTTTGTAAAGGGATCAGCTAGGTTGTCGGCTGATGCTATCTTGATCACAACAACTTTTCCTTTCTTTACAAAATCTTGTATTAGGTGGTACTTACGCTCAATGTGTTTACCTGTCTTATGGGCTCGTAGTTCCTTCGAGTTTGCAACTGCACCACTATTATCACAATAAAGTGTGATAGACTTAGGAAAACTAGGTACCACATCCAAGTCCAACAAAAAGTTTCTGAGCTAAATCGCTTCTTTGGCTGCCTCAGAGGCTGTCAAATACTCGGCTTCCATGGTAGAATCAGCAATGCATTTTTGCTTGATACTCCTCCACACAATGGCTCCACCTCCCAAAGTAAACACATAACCTGAGGTAGATTTCCTGGAATCCCTATCGGACTGAAAATCTGAGTCTGTATATCCCAAGGGAACTAAACTATCTGCCTGGTAAACTAGCATATACTCTTTAGTCCTTTTCAGGTACTTCAAAATATGCTTTACGGCAGTCCGGTGCTCTTGTCCTGGGTTAGACTGATATCTGCTGACTATGTCTACGACAAAGCAGATGTCTGGTCTCGTACATAGCATTACATACATTAAGCATCCTACTACTGAAGCATAAGGAACTGCCTTCATGTTCTCTATCTCTTTAGGTGTCCTCGGACACTGCTCCTTTGATAGAGCAATTCCATGTCTAAAAGGTAAGAAACCTTTCTTAGAATTTTGCATACTAAAACGAGTTAGTACAGTATCGATATAGGAAGCTTGGAATAAGCCCAATATCCTTTTCTTACGATCTCGTAGAACTTTGATCCCAAGGATGTGACCTACTTCTCCCAAGTCCTTCATATCAAATTGTTTGGATAACCATACCCTTATATCAGATAACACCTTCATATTGTTTCCAATGAGCAAGATGTCATCCACATAAAGTACTAGGTATACCACCACGTTTCCGTCACACTTTCTGTATACACATAATTTATCCTGACATTGATCAAATCCATAGGATTTTATCACCTGATCAAAACATATGTTCCAAGATTTGGAAGCTTGCTTAAGTCCATAAATGGACTTCTTGAGCTTACAAACAAGATGCTCTTGGCCCTTTTCAATGAACCCACCTGGTTGCTTCATATAGATGTCTTCCTTAAGACTTCCATTAAGTAAAGTTGTCTTGACATCCATTTGCCAAATCTCATAATCGAGATGAGCTGCAATAGATAAAAGAATCTGGATAGACTTAAGCATGGCTACTGGAGAAAAGGTATCCTCATAATCGATACCCTCTCTTTGAGTAAAACCTTTTGCTACAAGCCAAGCTTTAAAGGTTTCAACCTTACCGTCTGATCCTCTTTTTCACTTATAGACCCACTTGCATCCAATGGCTTTTACACCAACGGATGGTTCTACAAGCTTCCAGACCTGATTAGAATCCATAGATTCTATTTCAGATATCATTGCTTTTTGCCAAGACTCTGCATCTTTATCTTGGAGTGCTTTATTGTAGGTAAAGGGATCATAATCTTGTTCCTCAGGGACGAAGTCTGACGACTCTTCCAAGAACATATATCTATCAGGTTGTATCACAACCCTCCCACTACGACGAGGCATTATCGGTTGTGGTGTAATATTTGTGACACGTTGTGCAGTTATTTGTGGTTCATCCTCTTGTACTGTTGGTACTGAAGTACTTGGTGTCTCACCTCTCAGTTCTTCTAGAACAACTCTACTTGTGGGTTTATGGTTCATCACATAGTCTTCCTCTAAGAATCGGACATTGGTGCTAATAATGTCCTTCTGATCCTTAGAACTATAAAATAAACCTCCTTTCGTTTCTCTTGGATAGCCTACAAACAAGCGTACTTCTGTACGAGATTCCAACTTATCTGCTTTCCCATTCAACACATATGCTGGACTACCCTAAATGCGAACATGTTTCAAACTAGGCTTACGCCCAATCGACAGCTCTGTGAGAGTAAGTGGTACTGACTTAGAAGGAACCAAGTTCAAAATATAAGCTGCAGTCACTAAGGCATATCCCCAAAACGAATCTGGTAAATCCGAATAACTCATCATTGATCTAACCATCTCCATAAGAGTTCTATTCCTTCTTTCGGCTACATCATTCTACTGGGACGTTCCAGGTGCAGTCAATTGGGATACAATCCCAGCCTCTGATAAATAGTCCCTAAACTCTCCAAAGAGGTACTCGCCACCACAATCTGATCGTAATGACTTGATACATTTTCTATGACGTTTCTCTGTTTCAGCCTTATACTCTTTGAATTTCTCAAAGCATTCAGACTTACGACGCATCAAATAAATGTATCCATACCTTGAATAAGCATCAATAAATATAAAAAAAATATTCAAAGCCACCTCTAGCATGGATAGTCATGGGTCCACACAAATCAGAATAAACCAATTCCAACACATCTTTGGCCCTATACCCCTTTGTCGTAAAAGGCCTTTTGGTCATTTTACCTTCCAAGCAGGATTCACAGACTGGTAGTGCCTCCACTTCCAATAAACTCAAAGGTCCATCTTCAACCAGTCCTTGAATCCTTCTTAGGTTAATATGCCCCAATCGCAAGTGCCAAAGATATGTTTGGTTCATACAAGAAGGTTCTTTTCTCTTATTTAAGTTAGATGACATATTATTCATTTCTATAAGTTTCATTGTGGGCAAAATAGGATTAATGACATACAGATTATCAACCAATGCACCAGAACAGATAAAATATTTATTCTTTCTAATAACAATATTGTCATTAAAATAAATTGAATATCCATCCTTAACTAACATAGAAACAGAAACTAAATTCCTTCTAAGTGAAGGTGCATAAAGATAATCTTTCAATGTCAAAGACTTATTTCTACCAAAAGATAAAGTAACATCTCCTAATGCAACGACCGCTACTTTTGTAGCATCACCCATGAATAAGCATATCTCTCCATCACTGATCCGTCTGGTTTCCTGGAACCCATGCAAAGTATTGCAGACATGATTAGTGGCTCCTGTATCTACACACCAGGTGCCGGTAGATAATACCGTTAAACATGTTTCAACTACTAGTAAATAAGATATACCTTCTTTGTTCCCTTGTTTGAGAAGTGGACAATCAGTCTTCCAATGTCCTGACCCTTTGCACTTAAAATATTTGCCTTTCAGCTTTTTTACCGCGCCTTGAGGTCCTATGCCCTTCTTTGCTGAGTTTGTCTGTTTTTGAATGTTATTCTTCTTCTTACCGCCTTTTGGCTTAGAAGTAGAAGCCTTTTTAGAAACAAAAATATGACCACTCTGCCTAAAGAGAGATTTAGCATCCTGTAGCACTTTTGCAAGTTCTGCCAAACTATACAACCTTTTGTTCATGTTGTAATTAAAGCAGAAATTGTCAAAACTTTTAGGCAGAGTCCCGAGAATGATATCGACCCGGGCTTCCCCATCGATTTCAGCTCCAAGGATCTCCATCTCATTCAGATGACCCATCATCTTGAGAACATGATCTCTTACTGGTGTACCCTCAGCCATTTTTGTATTCATCAAACATTTCATAGCAAATTGCCTAGCTGCTCTACTCTGATGTTCGAAGAGTTCCTTGAGGTTATACATCATATCATAAGCTGTGGCCATGGCCTGATGCTGATGTTACAGTACATTTGACATAGGTACCAGAATGTAACACCGCGCCATCTCATCTATCTTTTTTCACTTCTTATAAGCCTCTTTGACCTCTTCATCAGAGTTAGCATCAGGCTTAGGTGGGCATTTCTCAACAAGTACATATTTGTATTCCTCAGCAGTCAGAACAATGTCCAAATTATGTTTCCAGTCAATATAATTAGGTCCAGTAAGTTTGTTTTCTTTAAGAATCACCATAAGTGGACTGAAAGAACCCATTTTTGAAATCCTGAGAATCACATAAATAAAATTATGTAGGACAAAAAAACTTTTTGAATTAATTAAATATTGATTCCCTCAAAATAATAATAAAAAATTCACCAACACCTTGAACACCATGAATTTAGCATGCCAAGATAGTGTGGACGTATACAAATTCAACTTCGTTCAAGTAGGTTTTTCTTATTAATTTTACTATCATGTCAACATAACTTTATGACAAATAAAATTAATATGTTGGTCTTGCTCTGGTTATACAAATAATAGCAGTGACTCTGATGGGGAGGATACCATTATTTGTATCTAAGTGTACACCATTACTTAATACTAAGTCTATTACCTTGTAATGAGTTCCTTCAGATGGAGAAGTGAACATATACAAGGTAACTTTCTACAATTATCCCTAAGGAAGTTTGTACTGGTGATCCATAATTATACTCATCCGATATGGAGGAAGACACTAAAGCCATCGCGCAAGTATAATTACATCACCTACAAACCAGAAATGGAGACCATAAGATTTATACTAAATAAATATCCTCTCCCACTTAGTTATTTAACAATAAAGGTTTTTTTACTAGTTAATATTATGTCCATGTTGTCTATTATTAATGTAGGCTTAGTTTTTCAAAAAAAACATCCACTCAATAATAAACATACATAATCAGAAAAAGTAAAATGATAACAAATAAGAGAAAAATATCCAACTATTATGGTCGTCTTTCCTGCTTCGTCCTCAACTATCTGAATCCAAAATCTGGCGCTGCACAGATCTATTCGGGGTTCGACCTGCATCGAAAATCATTTGTCTGCCTCTAGACTGCTTAAAACTAGCATCTCGTCCGGCGTAAGAAACAGCCACCACCGCCATCACGATTGATCAAAAATAATCAAAATTACATCAATCATATGCCTCCCGAAAGAGTTCACACATAATCTAGATTGAAAAATTCAAATAATAAGCACGATCAACCCTCGTGATTTTAATTACATCCACAGTAACAACAACATCCACGATATGTCCGTGGTTTAAACAACACAATCAAAAACATGCATTGGACCATAATAGTTGGATCTAAGATGCCTACAAAACCGAGTTAGAACAGATCTACATCTATCGACTATTACACAGCGCAGGTTTTATTGGACAACATGGACGTATCAATCAATACGCAGATCCAAAGTGGCTCTGATACCAATTGATGGAACTGGGGATTCCCAGGACCCTTACTTTGGTGTGCGTATTGATCGATAGAAAGTTAAACAGATTTAATACGTGTTCTAACCCTTCATAGGCGAAAACTATGGTTCACGAATTATACCTGGGGCGGAAAGAAGATAAGTAATTCCTGGCAATCTCGAGCAGACGACACCAAGATCTTCTGTACGTATTCCTTCCTCGAGTTGGACGTCGTGTGGGCGACGATCTCCCAACCTTTTCTTCTCCTTGGCAGCCCTCTCTTTCTCTCCTTATGTGAATCACAAATTTAGAAAAAGCTTTAGATTTCTGATCAATAAATTGGCGGCCAGAGAATAGAGGATATATATAGGCTACGGCAGGGACCATGAGGAGAAATTAGGGTTATGCCTCCTAACGAATCTGGATATCCCGTGTTCAGCCCGAACACACAATCCAGGCCCATTAACAATAGCTCGGTCCACTAATGAGCTATTGTTATACTTTCTCCCTAATCCAAAATTATGTTTGTAGGCTCCTTTTATTATATGCTCGTTTGGCTCCCCATATTAAGATATCGTACATCCGTCGATCAAATTAAGTTACTGACAACTATATTGATTCGACATCTTTTATCCTTAAGTAGTACCGCTCAACTTTATTTGTCATGTCGAATATAATCTACCTGCAGGGTTTACATGACAATCCTTATGAGCTCCTTAAGGGGACATCATCAACCCGATGTATCGAGACATGGATTCCAATTATAATCAACAGCCCATCATACATACAATGTTATTACCCAATTCATAGAGGTTGTTGATCCATAATGAATCTCACTCTTTCATGAGTCAAAGTAATGCACACTGCATATACATGTCTGTTATTATATCCGAATTAAGAGCACAAGCATCCATAATAACAGAGATGTTTGTTCTCTTATGTAGTCAGTACAAAGAGAACAACCTCAAGTGGTCCTGTTCAATACACACAAAGTGTACTAGTGTAAACCTATAGTCAAGATAGACTAATACCAGATTATACTACAACCTTTCTAATAGATTGTCCAAGTCCATCTTGTAGGAGCCTAAAAAGTGCTTCAAAGAAAGAGTCATCTCATTCATAAGTGGCCCGCTTTACGCCTAACAGAGCGGGTAATTTCTTTACGCCCAAGACAAGGCTAATTGTATTACGCCTAAGCAGATTGACCTTTTTACGCTTGGGTATACACCGATGATTTTACGCCAAGGACTGAGCAGCCTCTTTCACGCTGAACAAAAGCTATCAAATCTCGCATTTAATGCAGACTTTGACATGAAGATATCAATGATGGCATTTACCATAGGATTCAATAGAATTTGTCTCATACAAAGACCATTGCTGTCGTTTATAGAGATCGAGCTACTTTACGCTCACTGAATGGTTTCTTTTACGCACGGGGTTTTACATGAGTCCTTACGCTCATAAGAAACAATGTGTGCGTGAAGTCTATTTGAGCCATTTTACGCTCAAGGTTATTCGATAACCACTTTACGCTGGAAACCTATGACAGAGCTAGTTTACGCTCATCTTTTTACGCCCGATTCGTTCTGGCCAGTTTGGAACGTGGTGTGCCTACGTGGTCTTCATGCCACCTATTTCGAAGAACGTGTGTACATGTATCCTATTCTTACTGAAATGATGGGACACGTGTCAGCACATACAGAGGATGATTCTGATCGTGGAGGGCAGTTGTTAGCATAAAGACAGATGTTGATGCTCTTTTACGCAGGAAAGCCCCAGTCTATAAATAGACTCATTTTTCTCATACACACGGACAGATAGGGAGAGACAGGAGAGAATACAGAGATCAGAGCTTCGAGATTTTGATTCTCTAGAGCATCCTTCTTCAACTTTTCTTCCAGAACAAAGTAAAGCAAAGCTGGAAAGCATTCGGCCTCGCCATCAGTGCCCAAGTACGTCAATACCTTTCTGGTGCATTAGTTCTTCCAAGTTGTTCTACTTCAAGCAGTGATCTTCATCATCATCATATGGTCCAAGGAACAAAGTGATCGTTTACGAATCAGACTTCCATAGCAATACTTTCCCAGAATCAAATTTGTACTTCTCGTACTTTTCTTCTTGTTTTTGTTTTCAAAAGCCAATTCCTCCAAGGCATTTTGTTAATCGAAACAAAAATGGCGACTCTGCTGGGGACGACCTTCTCCTCTAACGAGGAGGTGATTGCTCAATATGATGATGTTTCGGTCGGTTCGACCAAGAAGACTCTGGTGGTACACTTCGACCAGACTACCTATGAAGAAATGCTCCGAACTGGGGGTGGTTCTCGCCATTCTAATGTTCAAAAGTCTCGCAAAGCACGAAAAGTTTGGATTCCCAAATCCAAAGTGATTTCTGATCTCTCTGCTGCTTCTGATGACAAAGGGATTCTTCCCACTCCTGTCGTAGGGGCTCCCGTTCATAACGAGGCAGTCCCTACTTCAAAGTTGCACTCGAAGTGTGACGATTTTTCTTCCGTTTGTAACGGTAAAGATAATCAGGTTTCACGCCCACTGCGTAAAAATCAAGTTTCACGCTCAGTGGGTAAGAACCAAATTTTACGCTCAGTTCATAAGAATGAGACTCCCATTCGTAATGGGGCAGACTCTAAAGCTTGTGCTTCTGGGTGTAAGAATCAGTCTCCCGTCGGTGACGTGGTAGGCCCAAATAAATTACGCTCCTCGCGTAAAACAAAATCTCCCGTTGGTAACGTGGTAGATAACAAGATTTTACGTTCCATGCGTAAAGATCAATCTCCTGTCTATGACAGTGTAGATGAAATTCACAATGATGCTCACATGTCGAATGAGAATGTATCTAAACGTGTGCAGCGTAAAAATATTGTTGGTACAACTTCTGTTCTATACCAACAACCTTCTTATACTGCTTTACGCAAGGTACCAAATTTACAAATCACACGCCAAGAAAATGGAGTCCTACGTGCTAAATCTCAAGATTTACGCACACAACTCCAAACGCGTAGAAATGTACAAATTGGTTCTGCAAATGCAGCCAGTAATCTTCTTTATACACAAGGGACTAAACGTTTTTCTACCCCCAATGTAGTAAAGAAGAATACTTCATCCACTCCTTCTGATTTACGCGAATTGCTAATACAAAAGCGTAAGAATAGACAATCTCCGGTGACATTCTCCCAAGAAAAACATCTTTGTGAATACCACCAGGTTGTGATCAACTGTTGTTGTTCGGCTTCAAGACGATCAGTTTTTGATCGATTGAGTTTCAATGTACCTCCACATCAAGCTGAAGACCAAGAACATGAGTTGCCATATGTGTCAGTCAATATGGCATCTCATACTAACAGAGGATGACATCCCAGACGGAATACGTCCCAAACTCCAAGTCAACAATTTTGACACAAAGTCACAGTCAACCAAATATTGACAACATTGACTAAATAATATCTGTATTAATTTAATACGACACACGACGTCTGCATTAAGCTCAAGACAGACAACAGCTCAGCCTCTGCTTCTCAGTTGTATTCAAGTCTGTATTTTACATTTTCTTTGAGTCTAGAAAAATGTAATCTGAGTCATGCTGAGCTCTTGAAACTTAGACTATAGCCTACCCAATAATCCCAAGCTCTACCAAACCAGAAATTGCCCAATGGTCCCCTTTAAACCACTCTGTGCTCTGGAGACAGAGTTCGGGCCGAACTCTACCTCCACACAGAGTTCGGGCCGAACTTTGTCCCCTAGAAATCAGGAACCCTAATTTTAGGGTTAGCTGGTTGCTAGTTGTCCAACGGCCAAATTTTTGAATTTTCCTACCCGAATTCTGGCCGAATTCTGCCTATAAAAACACTATAAATAGGGCATAAATTCTCTCATTTCAAATCATCCAATCTTCTCTTCTCTTCTCTCTTATAGCTCAAATAAGCCATACCCTTCCCATCTACTAGCCACAAGCCTCCTAAGTCTCGAGTGCTCAGCATCTCTCAGTTAGGATTCTTGCAAGAGTTGAAGAAGTCGCTTGGACAATTCCAAGCAAATCGCCACTGCGATCCTCTGTAAGAAGTTGACGTGCTCTTCTGAAGTAAAGGCACGGGTTGTAAACTACTATTTCACAAATAGTGGATTTAATCCTGAGCTAGAGTTCTCAGGCCTGGACTAGTCCTCCACGAGGGAAACCAGGTTAAAATCGCTGTGTTTGCGTATGCTTTCTTGCTCTTCATTTACTTTCTGTATTTTACTCTGATTATTCATAGATCATGAAAGAGTTAATTTTTAATTGGTTATTTTCTATATAAAGTCTATTCACCCCCCTCTAGAGTTGCCAAACTGTTCTTCAATTGGTATCAGAGCTTTGTTCTCTTTACAAGGACTTACATCCTAGAGCTGATCCATGGCAACCACACAATCCTTTATTTCCAATCACGGTGAAGGACAGTCCACTCATAGGCCTCCCCTATTTGATGGAACTAACTACATGTATTGGAAAACAAGGATGAGTTTTTATCTCAAGTCTCTAGACTTCGACCTGTGGACAGTCGTCACTGACGGTTACAAAAAGCCCGCCAGGATAGTTGTCAACGGTGATCTCATTGAGAAATCCCATGACAAATATTCTGACGAAGAGAAGAAATAGGCAAGTCTAGACGCGGGAGCTATTAATGCTTTATTCTGTGGTATAGACAGGAATGAGTTTAACAGGGTATCCATATGCACCACATCTCACGAAGTATGGAAGCTTCTAGAAGTGACGCATGAAGGGACCACCCAAGTCAAAGAATCAAAAATCAGTCGTCTTACGCAAGAATACGAGGCGTTCAAGATGAAGCCTAACTAGACGATCACACAGATGTTTACAAGATTCCTCGACATCATCAACCCCTTGTCTTCACTTGGAAAACAATATTCAAATCATGAGAAGATTTGCAAGTTGCTTAGGGGGCTACCAAAAATTTGGAACCCTAAGGTGACAGCCATCATAAAAAGGAACGATCTCACTACCATGTCAATGGAGACCTTGATGGGTAAGCTCATGACCCACGAGCTTGACCTCAAGGACTTCGAAGAGCCTGCTCCAAAGACTAAGGAGATCGCTCTCAAAGCTCATCGACGAAGGGCTGAGCACGATGAGACCGAAGACGACAACTCGGATGATGAAGACCAAGCTCTCATGGTTCGCAACTTCAAGAAGTTCCTTCGCTTCAATAGAAGAAAGAAGGAACCACAAGAAGACGATGAAGAAGAGCCAACCTGCTATGGCTGCAAGAAGACTGGACATGTTCGAAAAGACTGTCCATTCTTGAAGAAGAGCAACCGCTATGAGAAGCCATACAAAAAGAACTCATCAAAGAAATATGCCAACACAAGCATTTGGCATGAAAGTGAAGCGAGTGACTCCAAGGAAGAAAAGGACTCTCCTCAAGATAAAGCAAATGTGTGCCTAATGGCGACTTCCAACAAGGTATCTAACGAAACTTTAGACGACTTCTCTTTTGATGAACTTGGCGATGCCTTCACTGATTTGCTCGATGATCACAAAAAGGTCATCGGTAAATACAAACATGCCAAGGACAAAATCAAAAGTCTTGAAGACGAGATACAAATAATTTCTTTACTTCTTGATAATGTTAGAAACACGTCACCCACTGATGTCACAAATGAAGTATCCAAGCTTAAAATAAGCTTACATGATGCTGAAGCACGTATTGAGCAACAAACTCAAGAAATCACTACACTCAATACGTTGCTTGCTGAAGAAAAGAGTAGACACAAGATTTCCATGACTAAGATATATGGCTTAAATATTAAGGTTGATGAACTGCAAGCTGTTTCTAAGAGATTAGAAACCAAATTGGGCAAACAGGTTGTTCAACCTCAAACCCAATCATATGGACACAATACCACTCATGCTAGTCAACCACGTTATCCTCATACAGCACATAACCATGCTTTTATATACACAAACTTCCATAAACCACGTGCACGTAAGAATACACCTCATCATACTGCACAAAGACACAACCAACATCACTCTACATATAGAAATCATCACCATGCTATGCCATATAGACAAAATCATCATGTTATGCCACATAGACAAAATCATCATACCATGCCACACCCACATGCCATGCCATATAGACAATATCAGCATGTCACACATCATAGACAATATCATCATGCTATGCCACATAGACACCATCACCAGGCCACTCATTCTATGCATAATCATCATCACCATGCTAACTCTGCACATCATCCTGTTGCTTATAGATATTATTCTCATGCTCCTAGTATAAATAAAAATGCTATCTGTACCTACTGTAGATCACATGGACATATTTCACCACAGTGTAGAGTTAGAAGACTGGTAGACAAAAAGATATATGCATGGTTTTCGAAAACTAACTTTTCAGGACCCTCAAGAACATGGGTACCGAAGGTCACATCTACTCTTGATGTAGGTGGACCTTCCCTCCTCAATTGAGAGTAAGTGGATTCTCGATAGTGGATGCTCGCGACATATGACGGGAGACGCAAATCTTTTTGCATCACTATCGATGAAGAGAGAAGGATACGTATCCTTCGGTAACAATCTCAAAGGGCACATAATAGGTAATGGTATTATTGATCATCCTCCCTCTCCTGTAATAAAGGATGTCTGCCTAGTGACCGAGTTAAAGCATAACCTACTCAGCATTAGTCATCTTGCTGATCATGGATATGATATTAACTTTGGACAAAACTATTGCCTCATCTATGATAGGTCAACGGGAGACATTGTTTTTGAAGGGAAAAGAGAGGATAACATTTATATTTTCTATCTTTCTATAGATACTAACAATGCAGGTAGATGTTTATATGCCCACAAAGACGAACGACTACTTTGGCACCAGCGCCTTGGTCATGCCAACATGGATGCTATATCCAGGCTATCGACCAAGAAGCTAGTGAGAGGATTGCCTGACATCACATTCAAAAAGGACATGGTATGTGTCGAATATGAATTAAACAAGGCAACCAAATCCTCATTTCATTCCATCAACTCTGTAAGTACTACTAGACCCCTGCAACTACTCCATATGGATTTATTTGGTCCTAGTAGAATAGCTAGTCTTGGTGGCAAGCTATATGCATTCGTTATTGTTGATGATTTTTTAAGATTTACTTGGGTTTTCTTTCTCGCTAATAAGAGCGATGCTATTTCTGTTTTCAAAGTTTTTGTAAAGAAAGTTCAAAACGAAAAAGGCTATATGATTACTCGAATCCGAAGTGATCATAGAGGCGAATTCGTAAATTATGATTTAAAAATTTTTGTAATGCAAATGGTTTTGATCATGAATTTTCTTGTCCAAGAACTCCTCAACAAAATGGTGTTGTGGAGCGGAAGAATAGGACTCTCGGCGATATGGCTAGAGTCATGTTGAATAAATTTTCACTTTCGAAATATTTTTGGGCAGAAGTTGTCAGTACAGCATGGCACATTTTGAATAGGGTGCTTATTCGTCCCATTACGAAGAAAACACCCTATGAGCTTTGGTTTGGGAGAACCTCCAATGTTTTTATTTTAAAGTTTTTGGATGTAGATGTTTTATCCTTAACACCAAAGACAACTTAGGCAAATTTGATGCCAAAGCTGACGATGGTATTTTCCTTGGTTATGCCACCAAGAGTAAGGGATATAGAGTTTTTAATAAACGCTCACTAATTGTGGAAGAGTCAACTAATGTGACTTTTGATGAAGATAACAGTGCAGTAAGTACTCTTGATGATGACGTTGAGCCATCAACTTCTACTCCAATGAATACTTCAACCGAAACTAATTCTCTGGAGGGTTTGCCTAAGAAATTTTCTTTCAAACCTTCTCATCCAGAAAATTTAGTGATAGGCGAAGTTTCACGTAGAGTAACTACCAGATCATCACTAAGAGACTCTATTGCTAGCACTGCCTTTATTTCACAAGTTAAGCCGAAAAACATTTCTGAAGCTTTTAATGATGAATTTTGGATTTCTGCTATGCAAGATGAACTCAACCAATTCGAGAGGAGCCAAGTGTGGGAACTAGTTCCTAGACCGGCTAATCACTCGATAATTGGTACTAAATGGGTGTTTAGAAACAAAGTAAATGAAGATGGTTCAGTCACACGCAACAAAGCTCGTCTAGTAGCTCAAGGATACAACCAAGAGGAAGGTATCGACTACGATGAGACGTATGCTCCTGTTGCTAGACTAGAATCCATTCGGATGCTTTGTGCATTTGCTAATTATCAAAATTTCAAATTATTTCAAATGGATGTGAAAAGTGCTTTCTTGAATGGTTTTATTAAGGAGGAAGTTTATGTAAAACAACCTCCTGGATTTGAAAATCACAAATTTCCCGACCACGTGTTCAAGCTAAAGAAAGCGCTATATGGCCTTAAACAAGCCCCAGAGCTTGGTATGAAAGGCTGAGCAGTTTCTTGCTTGAGAAAGATTTTTCAAAAGGGAAAATTGACACTACACTGTTTATAAAATCTTTTAAAGACACCATTCTATTGATTCAAATTTATGTTGATGATATCATTTTCGGTTCTACTGATGAAACCCTCTGTTAAGAATTTGCCAAGTGTATGCAGACAGAATTTGAGATAAGCATGATGGGAGAGCTCAACTACTTTCTTGGTCTGCAAGTAAAATAAATGGCTAATGGAACTTTCATCTGTCAGTCGAAGTATACAAAGGACATGCTGAAGAAGTTCGATCTTGACAACGTCAAACCAATCAGCACTCCAATGGCTACCTCAACCAAACTAGAACCAGATGAGAGTGGCAAACCGGTTGATCAACGTAAGTATCGAGGTATGATAGGCAGCTTACTTTATTTAACTGCTAGTCGTCCCGATATCATGTTTAGTGTTTGCCTATGTGCTAGATATCAAGCCAATCCTAAGGAATCACACTTGACCGCGGTTAAGCGTATCTTTCGATACCTTAAGGGTACGGTTACTGTAGGCCTATGGTATCCCAAGACAACATCATTTGACCTCATTGGTTACTCTGATGCTGACTTCGCCGGATGCAAGGTCGACCGTAAAAGTACAAGCGGCACGTGTCATTTATTAGGAAAGGCTTTAGTCTCCTGGTTTAGCAAGAAACAGAATTCTGTCGCACTATCCACAATAGAAGCTGAATACATCGCAGCTGGGCGTTGTTGTGCACAGATTCTTTGGATGAAGCAAACCCTTGAAGACTATAATCTATCTTTCATACATATTCCTATATTCTGTGACAATACTAGTGCTATTAACTTGACTAAGAACCCTATCTGTCACTCACGCACAAAACACATTGAGATCAGACACCACTTTTTGCGTGATCATCAGCAAAATGGCACGATTAACTTAGAATTTATTGACACTGATCATCAGCTAGCAGATTTCTTTACTAAGCTATTATCCGAAGAGCGCTTCAATTTCCTTTGTCGTGAACTTGGAATTTTAGATGAAGCTGTCATAAATTGAAACTCACCTGCGTAAATATCGATTATATTATGATTCTCTTACGATGGACTTGCTATGGGTACAAGCCGAAAGGGCCCTTCTGACAACAAGGCGTAAAAGCCTAAGCGACACGGTGCACTAGTCCACCGGACTACCACTAGCTGGGATCCGGCCCCTGCAGCTAACCCATGGCAAATTCAAACTATTGAATTATAATATATTTTCTTATTTATTATATGGTTCGTTTTAATTTATTATTGCCTACTTGATATTTTCTAAGTTCATTCTGATGTTAGTATACCTCACTATCTACTTGATTGATTCCATCAAGCTTTTATCCTCATTTCTAACTTTTTTTCAACACTTAACCATTTTTTATCTTCTTGCCCATCTTTCTGTTCTGGAAGACTAATCCAGAACTCGGGCCAAACTCTGCCCCTAACAGAGTTCGGGCCGAGTTCGGTCCCATTGTTCTAGCGTCGGGGACAGCCTCAGCCGTTTGATCATTTTAGATCCTACGGTCCAGATTCCCTCCGACCAAAGAAAACCCTCATCTTATTTTCGGGTTTTCATCTCTCTCGTTCATTCTTACCACCACCTTCACCTCTCCAAACTTTTTCCTACAAACCCTAACCCTAGTTTTCTATCAAGAGTGCTCCATTGCTCATCAAAATCAAGGAGAAGGGCTCATTCCTCATTCTTTTTCACTGTTCCTTGTTGTTTTAAGGTATAACTCCTTCTCCCTTTCTATTTCAAAGTTCTCTATCTCTTGCAAATGGCTCCTCGCATGTTTAACCGTGGGAAGAGAATTCGTCTCGAGGGAGCGTCCTCGTCGAATGCTCCTCCTCCCGTCAAGCAACCCTTTGAACAAATTCAACCACCTCATCCTTTGTTCAATCCTTCTCGTCCACGTGATCCAAACACCTACGATGACCGACTTTTTATATCACTAGCCGTATCCAATGCATGGTTTAGTGATTTTAGGTTACGTTCAGTGTTTGCGGGACACCCCATTGACTTCTCATTTTTCTCTCACTATGATACACTTTTTCATGACCTACATCTTGACGAACTTGTTACTTCTACTTCAGTCATATATCGTAGTGCAATTCAGATATTTTATTGCAACCTGACTTTTGACGATACTCACATCTATTCACGTGTTGCTGGTATCGATATCTCCTTTGATTACTTTGACTTAGCCGAATATCTTGATCTTCAAGAGCCCAATTCTTGGGAAAAGCTTGTTGACGCTAGGTCGTTCCGCTTTCCCGACGGAATTTCCCTTGAAAGCTTCAAGGACGACTTATCTACTCCGTACACTCGTCCTCGCAAGCTTATGGCTAAATATCTAAATCCTTACTTCTTTGACCTTCATCGGATTGTTTTCAGTACCATTTTACCCAAGGCGGGCTCTACCGATGAAGTTACATACTTTGAAATCTTCGCTTTATATCATCTCCACTTTGGTGTTTCTTTCAATCTTCCACGGACCATGATGGACTGGATGATTAGCTGCAGGAAGAAACCACGAGCCCTGGTTTATGCCTCATATCTTCCTATGATCTTTCGTGCATTCCATATACCTCTTCTTGCTTGTCCTTTCTTGTCTGCTCCTGCTTTTCTGTCCAAGGCACGACGTCTTCCGGCAGTCGTCGCCTCTCCTGAGACTTCTGAGCAGTCTGATGATGAGGAGCCTGACGCCCCTCCACTCGGTCAGGATGCACAACCTCCACCTGCCACTCTTGAGTCTATTCAGACTATGCTCCGGGATCGTTTTGCTCTTGAGGACGATCGCTGGACGCAGATGGATTATCGGACTACGCTGCAGATGAGTGCCCTCAGCAACTCGCTGCACGATATCCGGTATTCTATGTCTCGGCACCCCTCTATGCCCATTCCCATAGAGCGGGATCCTGGTCGCGCTGGATATCGCATTGACGACCCCTGGGTCATGCGGTACCTGGATCCGGATGCTGCTATCGTGGACCCCAGCTGCTCTTTCACTGATCATTCAGACTCTGCTGGGCCTTCTCGTGCTCCATGATGGAGATTGGCTACTATCTGCTGCTGCTGATGATTATGATCTTAGTTGATGTATTTTGATTTCTAGTTACTTAGTTCATCTTTGGATTTATGTAGTTGGATATTCTATCACTCTGGTTTGACATTTGGCTCTATGTGATGACATTTTATGCTTATCGTAGTTTTATATTTTATGCCAGTGACTCATTTTGATTATTCATGTACTGTTTCTTCTCTGCTTGGTGTGGTTGCATCACTATTAATTGTCTATACTGCAGTTTCTATTCATTCATCTGCAGTCTATATTGATAAATGCCAAAAGGGGGAGAACTATGTATATTCTGGATATATTTGTTTCTTTTGTATATCTGTGCTTGTTTGTGCTTTTTGGAGATATTATTTATCAGGCCAACAGGTTCAATGCATTATTTACGGGGGAGCTATTGCTTCTAGCTCAGCACCGTTCACTGATTACGGGGGAGCTATTACTTCTAGTTCGGCATCGATTATGGGGGAGCTATGTTGCTATAATCAACTGTGTCCAGGTATGAATATTGAATATACATATATTATTTTGCCAATTATCAATATGGGGGAGATTGTTGACACAAAGTCACAGTCAACCAAATATTGACAACATTGACTAAATAATATCTGTATTAATTCAATACGACACACGACGTCTGCATTAAGCTCAAGACAGACAACAGCTCAGCCTCTGCTTCTCAGTTGTATTCAAGTCTGTATTTTACATTTACTTTGAGTCTAGACAAATATAATCTGAGTCATGCTGAGCTCTTGAAACTTAGACTATAGCCTACCCAATAATCCCAAGCTCCACCAAACCAGAAATTGCCCAATGGTCCCCTTTGAACCACTCTGTGCTCTGGAGACAGAGTTCGGGCCGAACTCTGCCTCCACACAGAGTTCGGGCCGAACTCTGTCCCTTAGAAATCAAGAACCCTAATTTTAGGGTTAGCTGGTTGCTAGTTGTCTAACGGCCAAATTTTTGAATTTTCTTACCCGAATTCTGGCCGAATTCTGCCTATAAAAACACTATAAATAGGGCATGAATTCTCTCATTTCAAATCATCCAATCTTCTCTTCTCTTCTCTCTTATAGCTCAAATAAGCCATACCCTTCCCATCTACTAGCCACAAGCCTCCTAAGTCTCGAGTGCTCAGCATCTCTCAGTTAGGATTCTTGTGCAAGAGTTGAAGAAGTCGCTTGGACAAATCCAAGCAAATCGCCACTACGATCCTCTGTAAGAAGTTGACGTGCTCTTCTGAAGTAAAGGCACGGGTTTTAAACTACTATTTCACAAATAGTAGATTTAATCCTGAGCTAGAGTTCTCAGGCCTGGACTAGTCTTCCACGAGGGAAACCAGGTTAAAATCGCTGTGTTTGCGTATGCTTTCTTGCTCTTCATTTACTTTCCGTATTTTACTCTGATTATTCATAGATCGTGAAAGAGTTAATTTTTAATTGGTTATTTTCTATATAAACTCTATTCACCCCCCTCTAGAGTTGCCAAACTGTTCTTCAAACAACAGTTCAACAGGCTTCTTGATTCCTTTGAAGGAGTATATCAGAATACTCGATCAAGAAGACGAAGACAATTGCAGACTTCTGATTCAGAGGCTGGGGGTACTCAATCTTTTGAGTCTAATACCGATAGCGTAGATTCGTACTTCTATACAAACCCTTCTGTATCTTCAAGAGAGGTTGAATCCTACGCTGTGGGAGATGAACCAGAGACGTCATCTGCTAATACAGAACAACGTCTCACTGCTGTTGAACAATCACTGAAGGATATGCTTAATATGGTGCAAAGTATGCATCAAATAATTTTGAATCAGCAAACTGCTCAACCGACAGTAGTGACACCGGCACCAGTAGCAGCACAAACTCAAGATAGTCAAGGGGCTGAAATACCTTTGAACATTCAAGAGCCTGCTGCTAATCAAAATTCTGCATCTCCGGATCCCATCATTTCAGAGGATGTACCACCTCCAGTGGGGGTCATGGTGCATCCAACGACTACTCAGTCAAATGTGCTTCCTCAAACCAGTGAAGCCATTCAAGCAGTGCGTGAACTTAAAGCACAGTTTGAAGTTTTAAAGCACAAAGATCAACTCCAGAGGCTAGGGATTAAGCAACCTTATCCTCCTCATTGGAATGATGTACCCTTTCCACCGAAGTTCAAACCACAATCCATGGTTTTGTTCGATGGAAAAGCATCTCCCAGTCAATATATCAACTACTTTGATATTATGACTGTACATTTGCAGAAAAATGATGTTCTTCTCACTCGAGTGTTCATCGGATGTCTGACGGGTTCAGCTTACGACTGGTATCGTAGCTTACCCGATAACTCTATTTCGTCTTTTGACGAATTCAAAGCAATGTTCCTCTCCCGCTTCTATGAAGGAGGTATGGACATGAACATGTCCTCCTTGATAGAAATCAAACAAAAGGAGAAAGAAGATACTCGGACATTCATTGAACGTTTTCGACAAGCTACTCTAAAGATGCCTCCTGGTATGCCAGATTTAGCGTTGATTGACACGTGCAAGATGAATCTGCGACCATCCATCGCTGTCTTCACAGGTTTCCAATTCACAGATTGGGCTTCGTTCATCATAGCAGCAGTTTCTGTCGAGACCAATGGTAGGTTGGCTCGCGAACATGGGATGATTTTCACTTCAGAAGATAAAGGGAAAAAAATAATCTTGGCAATAATCCCGACAATCGTAATGTGAAAGGAAAAGATACTCTTATGGTCAATCTTTCCAAAAACAAGACGACATCAAGCAATCAAGAATCTTCCAGGCCAAAGGAAGAATACTCCTTTGACGAAAGCGATATCCCAGGGATATTCCAATGTCTGGTGAAAAGTGGTAAACTTCAGATTCCAGAGCCAAAGAGGCCTAATAAGGTGAATCTGACTGACAATCCCAATTATTGTATCTATCATAGATACATTAATCATCCTACCAGTGCTTGCTATGTCTTGAAAAAGAAGATCCAAGAGCTGATAAATGGTGGCGCCATCGCTTTAACCAATGATGACCATACGGTGACAACCAATATGGTTTCTCTTCAGTTTGGGGATTTTCCTCCATAGCAAGTCCCAGATGGAATTATACCAATTTCGAAGGCGACGATGAAGATTGTGAATATCCTGCCTGCCAGGGAAGAAAATACAGAATAGCTGCCTCTCACATTGAAGAATGGTGAAATATGTGGGTACATCCTGACTTAGTGCCTGAACTGGAAAATGAAGGTAAAACTTTAAAATCCAAGAAAGGCAAAAAAGTCAAAACTTGCAACATGATCTCTCATATTATTCCAGATTCTGATGACTTGGATCATCTATGGGACGGCCTCCCTCTGGAAGATAGACTGAAAGGACTAAACATCTGCCCTCCAAGTTTAGCTTCTCCTACTAAGCTCAAGCTTACTCATCAGCAGTGGCTAGCCATCAATAGTGTTCCTTTATATCGGGCACAACAAGTCTTTGCTGCTTATGAAAAAGCTCCAACAAGGATTTCTCCTCGTATCCCGAATCCTTCTTCTCCCTTAACTACGGAGACGTCTGTACTTCATTCTCCTGTAGTTGCAGAGATTCATTCCTCGTCCTGCGCTGAAACGCCTATTCAAAGTCCATTGCCTATCCATTTGTATAGTCAGCAATCTGTTATTCTCATGAAGAAGATGGGTTATGACTTTCAAAAGGCAGAAGGTTTGAACCATGATAAAGGAATCCGTCTTCCTTTACAAATTCAAAATCAGAATTCTACCACTGGATTGGGTTCTGAAATTCCTCACAAGAAGAAGGCTAAAGGAAGAAAGACTAAATCCTGTAATATGTTACTTTCTTCTCCTGAGTCTGAAGAAAAAACTTTTGCTGGTACAAGATCTGGAAAAGAGTACCACAAAGACTATGAGGGATCCTCCAAAGAAGCAGAAGATGTAGTGGAAACACTACCAGTTCAATCTTCTCCTGTTCCTGCTAAACCGTCTGTGGTTGAAAAGGGGAAACAGAAAGCAGTGCGCTTTGATATCCCATTGAAGTCTGCTTCCAGTCAGGGGGTGACAATGAAGCCTTACAAATTCGATATTCTAGCTCAGTTAGCCAATACTCCGGCTAGATTGTCTATATTTGAACTGCTTCGCCTCTCCAGAGAAAGCAGAGAGACCTTGAGTGAAGCTTTACTTCAAGCAGATTCATGCTTAGCTCAACTCAAGACTCCCGATAATATGCCAGTGTCATGTCCACAATGTCATAGCGTGATGGAAGCAATTCCCAACATCATCTTCACACAAGAGGATATGCTATTGAAACACAACAAGCATGATAGACCTCTGTGCTACACTGGATATATCGGATCTACTGAAATTGACAGGATTTACATTAATCCCGGGTCCTCAATTAGCATAATTCTTCAGAGTATGCTAAGACCCCTGAGGATTCCTACTAGTGAACTGACTTACACTAGTACCACCATTGTTGGTTTTAACTCTGGCAAGAGTAAGCTACTGGGGAAGATTCGGTTACAGATGCAGATTGGTGATCTTCGATCCATGGTAACTTTCTATGTTATCAACTCGGATGTATCCTACAATATTCTTCTTGGAAGACCGTGGATTCATGAGCACAATATTGTGCCTTCAACTCTCCACCAATGCTTCAAATATGTGGATTCCCAAGGAGTTGTGAAAACTGAATTTGCTGATATTAATCCTTTCAAAGGTGTCGAAGCCTACTTCTCTGATTCAAGGCTTTATAAACAAGAGCATATGAAAGAGATATCAGATATAGCTGAAGAATCATCACCTGAGGATCAGTCTATTAATGAAGATCCACCAGAGGAACAACCCTTGAAGATCATGGTCAAGGGACGAACCCAATCTCAACTTGTCAATGATCAACCTTTGATAATCAAGGTTAAAGGAAGAACTCAAACTTCATCTGAGGAATCAATAAAAATTCCTGCTAAGAGCCAAGTTCAACCTTTCATGATCAAAGTCAAAGGGCGTACTTCTGGTACGAATGATCTAGAATCACCATTGACCGTCAATATTGGCAATTCTACGCAGAAGACGGATGATGGTCCACCGTTGACTAATCCGAAGCGTAGCAACCAGACTGTAAATGATGTAAATATTGCTCATCTCTTTGATATCAATGAAGATTTCCTTTTCGAGTATATGGCTGTCAAGTTTATTGAGAGAATGACTTTATCTTTTGATAATCAAAGTCATCAATATAAAGACAACATAGATTCCTCATACGATGAATCTAGACAGATATTCTAAGTCAATATGGTTCAAACCGATGATGAATCAGAGCCATTTGAGAATGATCCTTGGGCTCAACAGATGGATACTCAATGGGAACTTCGTTTTGAACAGCGACAGCCACCAACAGAGGATGAGGTTATCCAGATCGATGTTGGAAATGGAATTACGCCCAAACCAATATTCATCAGTAAGAATCTTTCTGAAAATGAAAAGGAAGAATTGACAAAACTTATCAAAGATTATATTGACATCTTTGCATGGAGTTATAAGGATATGCCAGGACTAGATCCTAAAGTTGCTACTCATAAACTTAATATTTTGCCAAACGTCAAACCTGTAAAACAACAGCAACAGCACTTTAGACCAGATATGATGGATGCAATTGAAGCAGAAGTCAAAAAGCTGATCACTTGTGGTTTCGTTCGTGAAGAACAACACCCTGATTGGGCGGCCAATATCGTTCCTGTTATGAAGAAGAACGGAAAAGTCCGAGTTTGTATAGATTACCGAGATCTTAATACAGCTTGTCCAAAGGACGAATTTCTACTTCCCATTACTGATGTCATGATAGACAATACATGCGGTTTTGAACGTATGTCTTTCATGGACGGATTCTCAGGATACAATCAGATCAAGATGCATCCAGAAGATGAGAAGCATACATCTTTTCGAACACCCCTTGGGGTTTTTTGCTATACGGTTATGTCGTTTGGTCTTAAAAACGCCGGTGCCACATATCAACGGGCTATGAGCAATATCTTTCAAGAACATCTACGGAAAACAGTTGAATGCTACGTAGATGACATTGCTGTTAAAAGTCGGTCAAAGAATGATCATATTCAAGACTTGAAGACAGTTTTTGAATTAATGCGTCAACATCAATTAAAATGAACCCTACTAAATCTTTCTTAGGGGTGTCCAGTGGCAAGTTTTTAGGATTTGTCATTACCTCTCAGGGTATCCATGTTGATCCTGATAAGGTTAAAGCAATTCTTGAAATGCGCCCTCCTCGTAATCTGAAAGAACTCCGTGGCTTCCAGGGCCGTATTGCTTATATTAGAAGATTTATATCTAATCTTTCCGGGAGATGTCAACCTTTCTCCCGTCTATTAAAGAAAGGAGTATCTTTTGTCTGGGATGAAGCATGTCAAAATGCCTTCATTGACATTAAACAATATCTTACAAACCCACCTGTTCTGGTACCTCCGGTGATAGGAAGACCATTTTTGCTGTACGTTCGAGCCTTGGATCATTCACTTGGCGCTCTTCTGGCACAAAAAAGCGATATGGGTCATGAACAAGCGATATATTATCTGAGCAGAACGATGGTAGGAGCTGAACACAGATATACTCCTGTAGAAAAGGAATGTCTAGCTTTGGTTTTTGTCGTCCAAAAGACAAGGCACTATGTCACTGGACAGACTATCCATGTCATCTCCAGAATAAATCCCATTCGGGTATTGATGAGGAAATCGAGCATTCTTAATTCCAGGTTAGCTACCTGGGCAATGTTGCTCACTCCTTATGACATGGTCTATGTGCCTCAAAAATCAGTAAAGGGCTAAGCATTAGCTGATTTCTTAGCTGCTCACCCTGTACCTGAAACTTCGAAGTTATATGAAGACATTCCAGACGAAGTAGTGGATTGCAACATGGCTTTGAAAAATAACATATGGCAATTATATTTTGATGGAGCATCACGAGTGGGACCTAAAGGCAATATTGTCTCTGGGGTAGGAATTGTCTTGGTTTCTCCTAACAAAATGGTTATATACCGTGCCTATTCTCTTAATGAACCGTGCTCTAACAATGTAGCTGAATATAATGCTCTATTGATTGGTCTCCAAGTAGCAAAAGAATTGGATATCGGATTCCTAGAAGCTTATGGAGATTCACAATTGATCGTCAATCAAGTTAGAGGGACGTATGAAGTCAGAAATCCTGATCTCATCCCTTATCATCAGGTGGTAGTCGAGTTGGTCCTTTCATTCAAAGGATTCTTCATTGAATTTATACCACGTTCTCAGAATGTAGAAGCTGACGCTCTTGCCAGCTTAGCTGCAGATTTGGCTGTCCCGATCCGAAGGCAAAATACAATTACTTTGTTAGATCGAGATTTGTTCTGTGTGAAGAGTAATCTGCATATCGAACAAAGTTATATTACAGAGGCAAGTTCCCAGCAGAAAGATTGGAGAACACCATTTATTGATTATGCAGTTCATGGAATTTTGCCTGAAGATCCTAAAGAAGCTGCATCAATTAAAAGACGATCATTTCGATTCTATTACGATCCGTCTTTACATATGCTATATCGGCGTTCATATGACGGACTCTTGCTGCGTTGTCTTTCAGAAAGCAAAGCCAAACAAACACTGCGTGAGGCTCATGATGGTGTCTGTGGTGCCCATCAACCGGGTCCAAAGTTGCAAGATCGTATTCGAAGAATGGGGTATTATTAGCCCTCTATGATAGCAGATGCTATAGACTATGCCAGAAGATGTAAAGCATGCCAGATTCACGCAGACTTTATTCATCAACCTTCTGAATTTCTACATCCTACAGCAGCCTCTTGGCCTTTCGAAGCTTGGGGTATGGACATTATTGGTCCTATTAACCCCCCTTCTGTCAAAGGACGTCGGTTTATACTAGCTATAACCGATTACTTTTCAAAGTGGGCAGAAGCAGTTCTACTTGTTGAAGTAAAGACATCTAATGTAGTCAGCTTCATTAAACATCATGTCATTTATCGTTTCGGGATTCTTCGACGAATAATTCATGACAATGGACCACAATTTGCCAGCCAGGCATTTTATCGGTTCTGTGACAAGAACCGAATTTAAAATCTGGCTTCTACGGCTTATAATCCGGCTGCTAATGGTTTAGCTGAAGCCTTCAACAAAACGATCATCAAACTTCTCAAAAAGTTTGTCTCTTCTAATAAAAGAGATTGGAATGAGAAGCTTGGAGAATGTTTATGGGCATACCGAACAACAGTCCGGACTCCTACTAGTTTTACACCATTTTCACTGGTTTATGGTTGTGAAGCTGTCCTCCCATTGGAAATCCAGATCCCTTCTCTCCGAATCGCTATTGCTAATGAGCTAACTACAGAGAATAATGATCGCTTATGCCTCCAAGAACTTGAAGGATTGGACGAGAAGCGTCTTCAAGCACAACAGCATATTGAGCTATATCAAGCCCATATATCTCGAACTTTCAATCGTAAAGTCAAAGAGAGGGTATTCAAAATTGGCGAACTTGTGTTGGCTGTCCGAAGGCCAATGTGATGACTCACAAGAGCAAAGGGAAGTTCCAAGCAAAATGGAAAGGCCCGTATGTGATTGAGTCCGTGTTCTCTAATGGTGCTTACCGGTTGTCAAAACCCAATGGAGATATACTCATGCTGCCGATCAATGGCAAATTTCTCAAGAAATACTATGTATAAAAAGGAAAAAAAAGAGACAGGACAAAAATAAAACTTCTTTTATTATTTTTGTTCAAAATAAAAGATTAAGGACGAGGGCCACTCCCTTCCTTATTGAATACATAGTCAGCCAATACAGAGAAGGCATCGTTTCCTGAACCCATAAAAAATTGGCAGACAGCCATCCTCAATGCTTCTTCTTCAGGAGTTTTTCCGGGCTCTACTAGGAAAGCAAGAATGTCCTGAGGCGACTTGGGCGTAGAAGAACTGTTGCCTACTTCAGTCGGGCTCGTCACTATTGGCTCAGCGGGGCATGTCTCAGTGACGTCCTCGATGTCCCTAGAGACTTCATTCTTTTGCTGTGCATCCTCAGAAGACATTCTTAACTGAGGAGTAGAAATGGGAATGAAAAGGTTATAGAGAGTTCTCGTCTATTTATAGAAGAGGATTATTAATGAACTGGTCTCTGAAATTGAAAACAACTTCTTATTTCCGAAAAGACCCATTCGTTCATATTACTAGGTTCATCCATTTAATTATGGAATTGAATTGTTCTTTCTGTCCCCAAAAAACACGCTGATTCATCCTCTGTTTCCAAGAAACACGCTGAAACCTCCACCACCTTGACATTTACGCTCATAACACCCGCCTTCCTAATCCCTAGCTACCAATGTTTGGTTAAGCTGACTCCTCATTTCCAGGGAAAGGGATTCTATACCTTCTATTTTATCGATTGATTAGAAGTTGGGATTTGCTATTTATCATGTTTCCATGACCTCTGAATAAATATTAAACCTACTTCCTTTTTCCTATCTATCACTTCTATTTTGGACCTCTGCATAGATATTAATCTAATTTTCTTTTGAGTTCATATATGCTATTATGTCCATATTACCTCTGATAGTATCATATACTCTAAAACAGAAAATAAGATTTTATTTATCTATCATGCCCATATTACATCCAGATAGATACAAATCATTGATCATAGAAGAATCATCATTTCCCATACCATCATAAAAGTATATTACATTTCTTAGACTTTTTTTTACAATGGAAATCTATTATATCTTGGATTTTCATTCTATACACCAAACAATAAACCTAATAGAGATCTATTTCCTCTTTGATCTTCTTTGGCGGGTTCGTTGTTGGTGGCAGTTCCTGACTGTCTGAGCCCCAGTGGTAACCGGAACAGCAGGAAACAAACTCTGGTCTTATCTCTCAGACGAGAGGAGAACCCCAGAGTAGGGCAGCCCGAAGGCGTGTTGCTGCCAATACAACTGGTGGATTAGGGGCAGCACCTCAAAGGAGATAGGAACGTATCCAGCATTGGGATACGATTCCTAGTTCTGCCGTGAAAGGAACTCTACTACCCGATCCCTCGGGGTAGAGTTGACTCCACCGTCCAACTCTCCGTGTATAAAGGCTCTTCCTACCAAAGGAGGAAGACCCTTCTATCTCACGAAGAGTTCTGAGTTGTTTGATTTGCGCGTCAAAAGCGCATGAGCTCCCTGATGTTGATGTCAGAAGAACGCTCTCCACAGCGTCGAAGTCACCAATGCCAGTTCTGAAAAAGCTCTTCAGCCAGGCTTCTGCAGAAAACAAAGAAGAAGAAGTGTCATCAAATGCGTATTGAACGCTAACTAAAGACAGATGGCAAGGCTTTTACGCCAGTGTTTCAGTAAGGCTTTTTACGCCAGTGCTTCATAAAGGCTTTTACGCCAGTGTTTCAGCAAGGCTTTTTACGCCAGTACTTCATAAAGGCTTTTACGCCAGTGTTTCAGCAAGGCTTTTTACGCCAGTGCTTCATAAAGGCTTTCACGCCATTTGCTTCAGCAAGGCTTTTACGCTGGCGCTTCACAAAGGCTTTTACGCCAGCGATATAACAAGGCTTTTACGCCGGCACTTCACGAAGGCTTTTACGCCAGTGATATGACAAGGCTTTTTACGCCAGTGCTTCAGCACGGCTTTTACGCCAGTGCTTCAAACAAGGCTTTTACGCCAGTACTTCAGCAAGGCCTTACGCTCGTAAAATAGCCGTTTTCAAAAATAAGAAATTCGAAGACAGATATTTACTTACGGTCGAACTTGCCATTTGAGTCGAAAGGTTTGGCTCTAATGATGGTTGAATCTACGCCTAACGATCGGCCATGCAAAGGAACAACGTTGAAAAGCTCCGCCATCTCTTATTTGAAGAACAACATCACAGAAAGCTATCTTCAGGAGGATGAGTACGAGAATACATGAAACATTCTCGGCTATTTATAAAGACTGAAGAAGTTATTAAGATGAGTCTATTTCGGGAGAAAATCTTATTTAAAGGATCTTGTAACCATAAGATAGACACCACGTGTTGGTTTGTTTCTTGGAAATCAACAATCACGGAAGCAGTCAACAGAAGTGCATAAACAAATGCGCGTTCATAGATGGGGTTAAAATATCAAATATTTTATTTATAAAGGATGGAAGCGGATCCCTACATATAAAAGTCGCAGTACACAGAATATTATTATTCTTTGGGTTGACAAAGGGATGCACCCAACTCACGCATACTGCAAATCCCAGAGCGACGCATCAGACAAAGGAATGCTTCTGCGTCACCCGGTCCCTCGTATGCAGTTGAAGGACCACCATCAATACGACTGAAGACTGCTGGGGTCAGCCCAAAGCACTTTAAAAGATTTTGCGCTCGCTCGTTCTCTATCTCGAGGTTAAGCCTGGCGACCGAGGCACCCTCCACAATTGGCTCTTTCTTTGGCGCCATATCAACTATGAGGATGAATATTAAGAGTAAAGAGTTTGTCCTTATTTATACAAATTAAAATGACTCTTCACATTCCTCATTGGAAACCGCTCACTCGGAAAGATGAAGATACATTTGAAAGTTACGAAGAAAAAAATTTATTGTGACGGTCAAAGTGTTGACCAACATTATTTTTCTCTCTTGAACATTACGCCGACTGTTGGATATCCCCGCCCTTACGCGGATGACTGTTGCGTATCCCGAATTTTGCGCTCAGCAAATCTCAACTTTTACGCTTCTGTTCAAAGTGTTTCAAATTTTGGAGACATTTGAAAACTTTGAAGGGGGTCTTGTAGGAGCGTAAAAAGTGCTTCAAAGAAAGAGTCATCTCATTCATAAGTAGCCCGCTTTATGCCTAACAGAGCGGGTAATTTTTTTACGCCCAAGACAAGGCTAATTGTATTACGCCTAAGCAGATTGACCTTTTTACGCTTGGGTATACACCGGTGATTTTACGCCAAGGACTGAGCAGCCTCTTTCACGTTGAACAAAAGCTATCAAATCTCGCATTTAATGCAGACTTTGACATGAAGATATCAATGATGGCATTTACCACAGGATTTAATGGAATTTGTCTCATACAAAGACCATTACTGTCGTTTATAGAGATCGAGCTACTTTACGCTCACTGAATGGTTTCTTTTATGCACGGGGTTTTACATGAGTCCTTACGCTCATAAGAAACAATGTGTGCGTGAAGTCTATTTGAGCCATTTTACGCTCAAGGTTATTCGATAACCACTTTACGCTGGAAACCTATGACAGAGCTAGTTTACGCTCATCTTTTTACGCCCGATTCGTTCTGGCCAGTTTGGAACGTGGTGTGCCTACGTGGTCTTCATGCCACCTATTTCGAAGAACGTGTGTACATGTATCCTATTCTTACTGAAATGATGGGACACGTGTCAGTACATACAGAGGATGATTCTGATCGTGGAGGGCAGTTGTTAGCATAAAGACAGATGTTGATGCTCTTTTACGCAGGAAAGCTCCAGTCTATAAATAGACTCATTTTTCTCATACACACGGACAGACAGGGAGAGACAGGAGAGAATACAGAGATCAGAGCTTCGAGATTTTGATTCTCTAGAGCATCCTTCTTCAACTTTTCTTCCAGAACAAAGTGAAGCAAAGCAGGAAAGCATTCGGCCTCACCATCAGTGCCCAAGTGCGTCGATACCTTTCTGGTGCATTAGTTCTTCCAAGTTGTTCTACTTCAAGCAGTGATCTTCATCATCATCATATGGTCCAAAGAACAAAGTGATCGTTTACGAATCAGACTTCCATAGCAATACTTTTCCAGAATCAAATTTGTACTTCTCGTACTTTTCTTCTTGTTTTTGTTTTCAAAAGCCAATTCCTCCAAGGCATTTTGTTAATCGAAACACATCTAGGTTGTAAACTATTTATGTACTCCATAGGAAACTGATAATATGATCTTCTGTGTGACACCACACACCATATTATCTACAATATAGAATATCAGACATTTGTATTAACACTTGCAACAAATACAATATGCAAACATTTGCCCATATGATTCTCATTCAAAATTTAAGGAAATAAGGTTACTACAAAAGTGATGCTTTTAGTATATAACCCTAACATGATCAACTCT
Source organism: Iris pallida (assembly GCA_029216955.1). Taxonomy (NCBI): domain Eukaryota; kingdom Viridiplantae; phylum Streptophyta; class Magnoliopsida; order Asparagales; family Iridaceae; genus Iris; species Iris pallida. The sequence goes on along the minus strand of JANAVB010000399.1, from coordinate 1,897,713 downwards.
TGAATCTTTCGTTTAAGTATGTAGACGCCGTGGTTAGATGCCCTAGGAATATGTAATACATACAATATTTAGGATTGTCAGTTTTACCTACTTCATCCGGCCGTTTAGCTTCGGGTAGTTGAAGTTTGTTGTTTTTGATCAGACAATCGAATATGCTCAAGCTATAATCTTCATCAAAGGAATACTCTTCTTTGGGACGTGGTGCTCTCTGCGAAGGTGTCATTGCAACAGGTGCCGATTGACTCACGTTGATGGCCAAGGCTTCTTTACCTTTACGGTTGTTTTGACGGCCACTACTGTTCGTAGCAGGATTTTTCTCTTTGTCGAGATTAGACATCGGGATGCCTAGCTGCTTGAACTTATCAACACTATCTTCGGCTGCCCTGGCACTTACTATGAAGGAACCCCAATCTTGGAATTATGTAGGTCCCGTCCACATGCTGACTATAGGTAACAAGTTTGATTTTCAAGTATCTATAGTCAATGCATCAGGAGTACCCAAAGGCGTTTTGAGTGTTTCTCGACAGAAGTGCTCTATGAAATGTTCAGCAGTTTCATTAGGCCTTTGTTTGAATTTAGTAAGGGCTAACAAGCGCATGTCATTTGTTCCTTCATAGAACCGTTCCAGGAACATCTGTTTTAATGATGCAAAGGATGTTATGTAGCCATCTGGCAAGCTACGATACCAGTCATAGGCAACACCTACTAGACATCTGACAAATACTCTAGTGAGTAGAGCATTGTTCTATTGAAGATAGTTAGTCATCGTCTCGAAGTGGTTGATATACTGACTCAGAGATATGCTACCGTCAAACAACATTATGGTCGGTGGCTTATATTTGGATAGAAACGAAACTTCCTTCCACTCAGCAGGATAGGGTTGTTTGATCCCTAGTTTATGCAAACGCTCCTTTTGCTTGAAAGATTCAAACTAATTCTGTAGAAGCTTGACTTCCACTAAAAGGTCTCCTGATATTGGAGGGGCGGTAGACTGGTTTTGATAGATTGGAAGGCAGAACTGCATGATAAGTACCACCCCCAGCACCAGAATGACTCGGGGTAACCTGAGCTGGCATAGTAGCACTAAGAGGGGATTGTACCCCCAGACCAACATTGGTAGGTGCAGAGACTACTACGTGATCTTGGATAGGAATTGGATTCATAATCGGCGGAACAATGTCATAATCACTGTGTGCATGCTCGTAACCATGTCAGCCATGGCTTTTAGGTTGGCCTCCAGAGCAGCGATTCGTTGTTCCTGACTGGCGGAACTAGAAGCCTCTTGCTCTTCGTTGGTAACGTAGACAGATACTTCTCTGGATACTGAGGATAAGCTGGTGGATAAGATAGTCTGATGTTCTAGTACACACCTTCGTCGGAGTCATGAAGTCGATCAAGGTATTGTTGACTGGGGGGTGTCGGATGAGTTACGTCTTGGACGTCTTCCACCCCCAGTACCACGAGAAGTCATGTTAACTGAAGCGAATAGCAATTCATCCTCATATACCATGATTAATTCAAGAGCCCGAGTGTAATTCAAGCGGTCAAAAATAGACCATTTAGCTGATCGACAGTAGCACTTGATTATTATCTCATGATGTTGATTACAGTGGTGTTCCTGATGTGGAGTTATAATTGAATGAGATGGGCCTGCAGTCTTTCGCTTTTGTACAAGAATTTTGCAGAGGTCAATTATATTAATAGAAAAGGAAGAAGAAGAAGGCACATATTCACTGATTATGTTAGGAATATGGTTTCTATTCCTGAGATTCTGTGTCCCCTGAGTGTACAGGAAAGTGTTTAGTTCATTAGCATAAGTGAGAGGATTCTTAATCTTAGAAGCCTTCAATGTGTGCCGATTGGTGGCTGGCGCAGACTGTTTGAGACTTGTCTAGCACGTTGTATGACTTGATGGAAGGAGTTCCATTTTGCTTTTATTAAGATATGTGTGCATATCAGTGTCATGTACTACTTACTTGTCAGTCTGGGACACAATCCCTGCTTTATTCTTGATATACGCACGGTAGGAAGATTTAGATTTTGGCCTGATTGGCACTGGCCAGTTTGATATGGAGTGGGCAGTAAGCCCTGTTACTTTGCGCATGCTGTCTCAGTATGTTTGGCACGACACAAATGGGTAGTAGGAGATGAACTTTGAGCAGAGTCTATTTTCTTGGTATTGATTTGATCATCTCTGCCAAGAGAAGTAGAATTTCTACTCAAAAGTGTTCTAGCATCGATTTGCACAGAGACGTAACCAGATGGAATTTCCACCGAGTCCAGGACTGGGAAAGAATAGGGTGTGGCCACAGGGCACTTTCTCTTATTCTGCGCAAAGGCGGTGATGGGTACACTCTCCACCAAGTTTGGAACTGGAGAGGAATGTGGAATAGCCATATGGCGATTTCCTTTGTTCTGTACAAAGGCAGTGATTGGTGCGCCTTCCACCAAGTTCAGAACTGGAAAAGAATAAGGAGTGGCCATTTGGCACTTTTTTGTTAGGCGTAGGAACAGTGATTGATGCCCCTTTCACCAAATTTAGAACTGGAGAAGAATAGGGAGTGGCTATATGGCACTTTCCCTTATTTGGTACAGGAACAGTGATTGGTGCGCCTATGGACTTTAGAGTCCAAATGGCGTGAGTCTTCCTATCTTTGGAGACGGCAGCAGATGTGCGCTTCACAGCAGCATGCTTGGCACCTCCAACGCCAATCATTACTTCGTAGGCTGTTTGGTCGACTTGGATGACCAAAGTCTTCTGCGTCGTGCCGACCGATACAACATCGCATTTAGTTGTCACTTTCTCTTTAGTGGAGGAAGTCGTCCCCAGCAGAGTCGTTATTTTGTTTGCAAAAACAAAAGTTTTTCGAAAAAACTAAGTTACAAACTAAGAAAAAGAGTACAAGTATACAATTTGATTTTGGGGAAGTACAACTGTAGGAATCTGATCAGAAGATGATCACTTTATCTCTTGGACGATGCGATGTCAAAGAAAAGAAGCTCTGAAACATGCGGCGACAACTTGGTCAGGAGATTTTGAACCTTAGTTCTTTGGAGAAATGATTCTGAACTCTATTTATAGAGTTTTGGGATAACTGTTAAGTAGTTATCCTGATTGGCGCATGACGCTGATTGGTGCACCATCACCGATATGTGCGAACAATTGGCCTAAATGCATGTGACGCATGGTATTCTGTGAGAGAGATGCGCTTGGTCATAGGTATTGTGGCATGCACGTTCTTTGAGATTAGTGGCATGCGCACCACATCATCTAACTGCTTCTGGATGATAATTGATTAATTAGCGCCAATTGATGAATGGCGCATACTGTAGGTGAGCGCCATCTGTGAAATAGCAGTAGATATTTGAATCTGTGAATTGTTTGATTACTCTGCGCTAACTCTGCATGGCGCAGAGTAAACGACAAAGATCATGATGACTTCTGACATATCTTTCTCGAGCGTCGCACGCTTGGAATTCGAAGCGATTTTCCTCGACTAACGTGTTGTCAGTCATAATAGTAAATGTTCGGCTTCTTGAGGAAGATTTCTACGTAGCGGCCAACGTTATACGACGCTCAACGCCATCCGATGGGGTGTGCTATTTAATCCTCTGCACAATCTGATAAACATTTCTTGGCACTATCTATGGACAACGTATAGTAATATTTGATATATTTTGAGCTTCTACATCGACCATTGAAGAATTAATTGTCATGTACAATCTTGCATCCAAACAGCCCTTCTTACTTGCCAAAACCATCATCTTCACCATGATCCAGATCCGGCAATCCTTCCATCGATCTATCCTCTATGGGATGTACATTACTATGATCCCAGAGGCAAATGGGGTTAATCTGACGAATTACCCTAGAGGAGATCGGTCTACCTTCCTTGCAAAATCCAAAACCAGTACTCTATCCATTCAAGATGCTGCCACTGGCCCACCTTCTCAGCCTTCTACGATCCTCACTCCTGAGGTTCCTCATTATATCAATCGCCAGTTTAACTCTCTTTCGATCTCTACCTCGAAACATATTTAGGCAGCAACCCGAGGCCTCGACACCCTCTTTCATCACGACGTCATGGATTAGGCCTATTACCTTCAGCGTATGCTTGAAGAGCATAATCTCTACATCAATCCCAATAAACCTTCGGGCCACGCTTCACCGACACCAACGTCTACCGCTTCTCGTATTTAGGAGGCATAAATCCCTATGGTGCCTTTACCCTTGCCCCGGGTGATGATGAGGATCCCTCGGCTGACGTCGACCCTCCGGTTGCTCCTGATAGTTGATAGTTATTTGCACTTCGTGGTGGTGTATCTCAAATGCATTTGTTTTATGTCATGGGCAGCCTTCGTGGACTTCCTAGTATGTGTGGTCTTTGTCCTGTGGAGTCCTTCGAGGACTTGTCTTAAGTTTGTTTTCTCAAGAAGTTTGTCCTGTGGAGTCCTTGGGGACTAGTTATCTTATCTTTATTAGTGGTGTATCTTCTTAAACCGGTTGTCCTAGCCCGAACAACTTGTTTTAAGACTTTTTGATGGTATCCAATGCATATGTCTTTCATATCTATCTACACTAGTTATTTTTCTCTTTATCTCTAGAACATGTTGCTTCATTTTGTATAAATGCCAAAGGAGAAAAAATTACATTGAGGGGGAGATATCATATTACAAGGGAGCTATCTCCAAAACCCGTTCGTTTGTCAATTATCAAAATGGGAGAGATTGTTGGCACATTGATTTTGATATATTAACTATAATTAACCTCTGTACTGTTTTAGTTCTATTCCTCTAGAAATATGAAATGAAGCACTCTCAGCTAGAATGAAAGATGTTTTCCAATACTTACAAATGAAAGCATAGCAAATAAATCACACTCAAAGAATCCTGAGATGATAGCAAAAGTATCCCAGATCAGAAGCTCTACTGGATTCCTAAGTGTCTGTAAGTGTCTAGGAAAACATGTAAATACTTATGCTTGGATGACAAACTAAAAGCTAAAAATCTTTCCATCATCAAACAAAGTATTTATGAAGGAGCAAAAAATCTGAAGGATTTTTGCTGCAACAGATAATCTAAACTGAGGCAGCAAGAATTTGTTGGATCAATCGGACCATCTTTCAGATATCCGCAGACTTCCGACGGATAATCCGAACCGAGACAGCAAGTATTTGTTGGATCATTTGGATCTCCGTAGATCTCTGTAGGATCATCTGAACTTAAACAACAAGTATTTGTTGGATCATTCGGATCATTTTTCGAATATTCGCAGACATCTATATGATAATCCAAAGTGCCTTGCTGGCTATTTGGAATTCAAATCCAATGCTATATGTCAAAGCATTTAATGCATCCAATGGCTATATTTCTATCTGTATTGTGTTGGATAGTCCATCGGATTTCCTCGAACATCCGTCGGATAATCTGACTATGTGCAGGAAATGCCTCATGCTCTTGGATTTGTATAAATAGACTTCTCCTTTTTCATAAATGCTTATTCAAGTGTGTTAGAGTATTCAAGAGTTGAAACTTAGATCTTTAATTACTCTAAAAAGCTTTAATTTGTCATATATCAAAGTGTTAGAATATTCAAGAGTTGTAACTTAGATCTTCCAAGTATTTAAGAAGATCGAAACCTTTTTCTCTCAAGATTGAAGTTGACGAGCCTTCGAATAAAAACTCGTGTGTAAGAAGTTGACAAGTCTTCGAATCAAAGCTCATGTTGTACTATTTACTCAAATAGTGGATTAAAGCCGGAGAGAGTTCCGGGACTGGAGTGCCCTACGGGAGGATACCAGGATACATTGAGTGTAAGATTCTTTCTATCTTTTAAACTACTATTTACTTTGCTTATTATTATTGGTAATTATCTTATTACCCTATTCATCCCCCTCTACGGTTTTATAGATATATGAATCGTGTAGAAGACATCACAACAACTCTATGCCTGACATCCATCAAACACCTGGAGAGATCATCATGTTCTCAGAGGAACGTAACAAGATAGAAAAAAATATGTCATATAACTGAATATAAACTGCTCATAATAATTCAGATCATAACATGGTCCAATAATCTATCCTTGAATTAGTGTACCATCCTTCCAACCAAACAAGGACATGATATGGCACCATAATCCATAATAGAGTATTTTTTTCATGCCATAAATTTGATGTAGTATCCGGACCACAACATGGTTCAATATTTTATCATCAAAGCAGTAAACGACACCTACAACCAAACGAGGACAAGGTGTGGCACACTAGTCTGCGAAAAAAATACTATTCCTAGTCACGATTAGGCATAAGTACACCGAACGTACATATACCTAACGGATAGGGGTCACCTAATCACTCTAGGTGTAATGCAATCGAGAATATTGCATGGTCGCATGACCTCCAAGTCAAGTCAAGATAAAAAGTACCTCGGTAGCAAGTCTAAATACTATATACCATTCCTCAGTATCGAGCGAGTCAACAGCATATAGTCTACCTACCGTTTCCCAGCAGCGAGCGAGTCTACTATAGATAGGGAGGTGGTCAACGTCCAATTGTATTCTCCCCACCCAATGACCTAACTCTAATAACTACTAGTCTTCTAGCATGCAATCTTATTAGTAGTTATAACCTAACACTCGTCCTATACGTACCGATGATATTTGATACGCAAGTCCAAAATTTCTACATGCAACTCGTGACTCGTGGCATACATATGTCGAGGCCAATTAATGCGGTAGAAACAAAGGTGGTCTCTTAATTCTAGGTCAAATGGGCATATATTAAACAAAAGAAATAATATTATAACTAAATAGTTACTTGCAATCAAATATGACTAAGAAGCATAATTTTGTATTGCAGAAAATAAATAAATATAAATAAATGCATGTAATATAGAGAGCTAAAGTAAATAAATAGTAGATAATAAGGTATCTTGTCTGGAGGTGGTGTGCAGAATGACAATATCCAGTAACTCAAATCGACAGATCAATGAAGCAGTGAAAGTAGAACTCCCACAAACGTCATCGGATACTAAAACAGATCGACATCACACCAACGTTTTCGTCATAAGCAAAATGTCTAAGATCGCCTACCCATAAGTTTTATTCTGGATACAGGGGTACTTTCAGGCCAAATCGGTGTCTGCTGTTGGACCTGCTTTATATCAAAAAGCGTGCCAAAACCTACGATCTCTAAAGTCTGAAAGTTATATATCTACGGGTCTGGTATAAAGACATGAACTCAACTGTATGTCCAAATTTGAATTCTGGTGAGCCGTACAAAATTTTGCCAGTTGGATCGGGTCGTAGGCACAAAGTTAGCACACACACAATAGCGTTCAAATAGCGTTCCGGTCGACCTTATCAGAATCGGAACAAACTTGGCTCACAGGAACAGAAAAATGATACAAGTCCAGTGGCACAAGTTTCGTCTCGATGTGACGAACAAGCATAAAGTTATGGACTAGTTTGGAAAAGGCCCGATACGGGGTATCTCGACCGATACGCCTCGATTTCGTCCTGCACACACAACCAAATCGAGTTCTGTTGAATCCTACACGTCGACGAAGTCGATACGCACCTTTTGATGCTTTCGATTTGTGCCCACGTCGCCCAGTTTGTCGGGGCAAACGCCGTATCGAATTTTTTTTCTAAAATTTTACTGTTTTGAAAATAATTTTTCTTGATTTTGGGAATATGTTTTCTTGATGCATATTGGATGAAATTGAAAACTACAAAAAGGGTTTTAAAGCCCTATAGGTTGTTTACAAGATTGTTCAAATAGAATTCTAAATTGATCAATGGTTTGACTTGAATTGTCCTTCTAATATAGGGTTTTGAACTATAAAACTGTTCTGTTTCTTAACATTTTTTGTCAATTTTGTACTCGATTTTCAACGCATATATCGTGAATTAAACTAATCTAACTGAAGGGAATTAAAGAGGGTAGAGTTATGATTGTGCCATAATAATTGGTTCACAAAAGTGTCGAGCGTGGAGGAAGGAAACACATCACGAAGTGGCCCAAAAATCGTTATTGTTGATGTGCCATGTTGCTGTTGCTGCGGTTGTTTGTGCTACTGTCGCCGGCAACGGCCAACCACCGATGACGCATGTGGCAGCGAGCAGGCTGCGGGTAGGGTGAACGCACGATTGAGGGTGGCCTGGATCTGAAGACTCGAGTGTGCGAGAGTTTGTGAAAGATTCAGAATGAAAAGTTTTCTCGAGTTTATATTAATGAAAACTTGACTCCGAGTATCCATCGAATTTGAATCAAGTCTAGATTGGAATTGTGTTTAAACAGATGAGAATATGATGTGGATAAGGTGAGGGAAAGATTTGATCGGGTCTCATTCAAAAAAATTGAGCTTATCGCTCTAGGTTAAAAAACCTGTGTCCCTCGGGAAGAGGAAGAAGGAACACGCACTGTTCCATTTTTTTCTATAGATTATATCTACACCAATATTTATATATATATATATATAATAATATATATATATAATAAAAACTCCTCTCTTTATTAATCAAGGCTCAAAATGCCGAAGCCTGTCGCGTATATATACAAGTCAGAACTGTACAAGTATACCACCAAAATAAAAAAAGAGGAGGAAACTACAGGATCGCCTTGGATTAGGATTAGAGAAACCAGAATGATGTCGGACTATGGGAGCACTGAGTGCTCCTTTTACGGCATTGGCGGAAGACCTCCCAGATGAGCTGGTTAGCAGAGTATTGGTGACCTTCGTATCTAGTCTTATTGCAATTCTTCCAAATCGCCCATGTGGCGGCCGCTGCGACGATCTGGTGGCCGTGGGATGCTCTATCCCAAGAGACCGCTAGATCGTAGAAGCATCCGTCTCCCGGCTCCATACTGCAGGTTTGACTGAGGGCCCTCCAGACATTGTCTGGCAGGGTTCCTTGGTAGAAGATGTAGTCGATAGTCTCGATCTGACGATCTGAGCAGCAATTGTATGCGGAAGCCAAGCTAATCCCTATGGTGTTAAGGATATCGTCGGTCGATAGTTTCTTTCTAATGACTCTCCACATGAGGAAGGACCATTTTTTGGGGATGCAGGAGTGCCAGTATTGATTAATAGGCTGATGCGGCTGCCCCGGTCCGTGGACTGCGAGTCTCGCCGACCTCACCGAGAATGCCCCGGAAGCCTCGTGCGTCCATCTCAGAGCGTCGGCTTCGTGGCTGATCTTCAAGCCGTACGCTAGAATGTTCTCCACCGTGTCGTTACCGGCCCATTCGCAAATCTTGTCCCAGTTCCAATCTTCGCTAAAGTTGTTCCACAAGTCTCTAATTCAGATGTCCGTCGGGATCTTCGTGAGCCACGTGGTCAAGCTATCCCCAATCCATCTCTCCCGGAATGGGTCCGACTCACCGTCCCCCAATTGAAGTCTCATCTCTGGTTCGGCAAGGGCACGCCGACTAAGGATGCGTCGCCAAGCCGCAGATGATCTGCTGTTGGATATGGTCTCTGTTGGATGGATATGCTTGAAGTACTTGTTCTTCATAAACCTGGTCCATAAATTCTCGTTCATACGGAGTTTCCATCACAGTTTCATCGAGAAAGCTTTAACGATGTGAGTGAGTTTGGTGAATCCCAAACCCCCCCTCCTCAGTTGGATGAGCCATGGAATCCCAGCTAGCCCAGTGATGTTTGTTAATGCCATTGCAATGCCCCCAGAAAAAATTACAAAAGATCTGCTCGATCGAAGAAAGAACCTTCAAAGGCGGGGAGCACGCCGCCAAGGAGTAGATGGGAATAGAGGTGAGCACGTGCTTGATTAGGATAATCTTGCCTGCTGGGGATAAAGTAGCATTATGCCACCTAGCAAGTTTATTCCTGATACGAGTGATCAATGTCTCAAATATACCAGCGTTGGATTTGCCATACATGAGAGGGCACCCCAGATAGTTGAACGGAGGATGATCAACGAAGAAGCCCGTCATCCCCGGACGAGAAGGTAGAGTACCTCTGCAGGGTGTGATGGACCACTGCCACCGCTCCTTCATCCCCGGACGAGAAGATGAGTAAATCGTCAGCAAAGGCCAGGTGAGTAATTATTGGGCATCCGCTGGATATGTGATAGTGCTGGAAGTTCGGAGTGTTGGCCATGTTGTTAAGGTTCCTACTCAGGGCGTCGGCCGCTATGATAAAGACTGTGGATGATAGGGGGTCTCCTTGTCTAACCCCTCGACTGGATTTGAAAAATCCCACAGCTTGGCCATTGATGACTGTGGAGAACCATGAGTTGCTGATAGATCTCTAAACTAAGTTGGTCCAATACTCGGAGAAGCCGAAAGCCCTGAAGACCCAGATTATAAATTGCCAATCTAGTCTGTCGTAAGCTTTTTCTATGTCGATTTTGACTGCGATGTTTCCCTCCTAGCTGGAAACTTCATGCAGGTAATTAACTCATGGGCTAACATAATATTGTCCTGTATGTTCCTCCCGTGGACAAAGCCGCTCTGCTCTTCTGAGATGATCTTGGGGAGGATCCCTGCCATTCTGGTAGCAATAATTTTGGATATTATCATGTTGGTGAAAGTACACAGGCTGATTGGTTGAAAGTCTCGAAAGGTCTCTGGGTTTTCTTTTTTCAGGAAGAGGATGAGCTTGGCGCTAGAGATGGCTTTGGGGTAAGTGGCTCCTTCGAAGAATACAGTGGCCGCTTCGGTGATGTCCTGCTTGATAATATCCTAGCACTTGCGAAAGAAGGTCCCCGAGAATCCGTCCGGTCCGGAAGCACTATGCTCGTTGAGGGCCCAAATCGCCTCTTTCACTTCCTGGACAGTAGGGGTACGCTCTAACTGGACATTATCGACGTCATTAATGAGAGAGGGGATTTGGTCCAGGAAGGCGTTGTCTTTATGAACTGTTCCTTTGGAGAACAGTTTGGAATAAAAGTCCGTAGCAGCATCTTGGATGCCTTTCTGGTCAGTAATGATGTTCCCGCTCTCGTCGGTGGCGTGGTGGATCGCTAGCTTTTGTCTTCGCCCATTGACGCAGGCATGAAAGTATTTTGACTTTTTGTCCCCGTCGATGTCCCATTTCAATCTAGCTTTTTGCTTCCAGAAGTCGGTCTCCACTTTAGTCCTAAATTTGAGCATGGCCTTGGTGAGGTTGAGGGCGGTTATGGCCGCCGGGGACTGATCGGATGCGAACCTGGCTTCTACGCGGGTGACGTCGTCCTCCGCCACCCGAACGGCTTGAAAGATGTCCCCGAACGCAAGTTTGCTCCATTTGGACAGTGCTTTCCTGGTCGCCTTGAGCCTGTTGCTCATGCGGGTAAAGGGGTTTGGTGATTCCTCACTATTCCATGCTTCCGCTACGATGTCCAAGAATTGTGGGTGCTCGGTCCAGAGGTCGAGGAATTGGAAGTTCTTTTTGGATGGGTTAGTATTGTTTTTTACTTCCACGAGCAGCGGGGCGTGGTTGGATTCGGAGGAGTTGAGGTGTGACAGATTGGTAGTGATCCCCATTCCATGCCAGAGGACGTTTGTGAGGGCTCTGTCGAGACGGGAATACTGACGACGGTTCCCTTCTAGTATATTGTACCAGGTAAAAGTGTTGCCGGTGAACTGGAGCAGGGCTAGATTGGCATTGAAAATGAAGTTGTTGAAGTCTTGCATGGCTAGGATAGGAGGGGGGCGGCCCCCGATTTTCTCCTTTCTACAGGTGAGCGCATTGAAGTCTCCAATGCAAAGCCAAGGGGAATTGCTGTGATTTAGGTGGATGTCAAGGAGATCGTTCCAGAGGTTTTTTTGCTCTAAGAAATCATAGCTGCCGTAGACCGCCGAGATGATGGTGCGCTCGGGGAGCATGGGGTGATCTAACCAGCAGGAGAGGGCTTGCCGGGTGTCCTGGATACTCCCTATTTTGACATCTTTCATACCAAGGATCCAAATGTCGTGTCTACCAGCAATGGTCGTGGGTAGGCCTAGCTGCAGCTGGATTGATTTTAATCTTTTGGGGAGAATTTTGGGTTCTAGAATAATGAGGATGTCTATCTTGTGGATTTTCTTCAGGCTGATGATTCTCCTTAGTGTGGGTTTGTTCCCCAGCCCGCGGACATTCCATAATAGGATGTTAATCATTAAGGAGGTTGTGGGGGGTTTGTTTTTTCCGCTTGGCGGCAGATCTGGTTAGGATGGTTATGGAATCTGCTAGTCCTTTTCTTTTTAAGATTCTATTCTCGTTCTTAGTAGTGGTATGATGGTCTTGAGTTGATTCCGTGTGCTGGTCCGGGGGAGGGGGCGATTGATTCCCCGGCGGAGTCCAGGGTGGGGTCCTCTGGGGGAATAACTAGGGAGTCACTAGTGCTCCCTATCAGAAACATGGATTGCTGGAGAGGAAAGCCTGCCCCTTGAATCTGTTGCCCCCTCTGAACTAGGTCCGGGCCTAGAATAGCAAGGGCTGCTTCGATGGGGTCTTCGATTATGTGTTGGTGATCATCGTCGATAGTGACAATGGTCGCCTCCTCCTCCTCCGTACAGGGGATTGTGGCGATGGTGCTCTCGACTTGGAGGGGCTCTGTTGACGAAGGAGAAGCCGCCTTCTCCGAATCTAGAGCGTCAAATTGGTTGGAGAGCGTGATGGCTTGAGTGTTGAGAGGGATCAACGCATTATTGGGGGTCTCGCTCTTGTCCGACATGCCGTCTCTGGAGTTGAAACGGATGTGAGTATTAGGAAGGGGTAGAATGGGCTCCTGGGGTGTCCTCCCCTCTGTTTGCGCTTTGTCGTTCCGGACTGGTTTTTTCTTGAGTTCCGGATGGAGACGGTGGCAATGTATTGGGGTGTGGCCTCTTAGATGGCAGTGGTTGCAGAACAAAATATGGTTGTCGCAGAGGATTTGTTGTGTGTGGGTCTGGTTGCCCAGCTCTATAGTGATAAAATTCGGTGGTTCTAAGGAAAGGTCGAGTTCCACGCAAATTTTGGCGTAGTGAGCCTTGGTGAGGTTGCTAGTCTCTGGCGCCGTTGCCACGTACGTGCCGAAGGAGTTAGCAATACGCCTAATAGCCGCTGGAACAAAGCAAATAAGGGAAAGATTGGGCAGGGTCACCCAAGCGGCGACCTTCGGAGAATCATCTTTGGTGCTGAAGCTAGTAGACCACTTAAAGATCTTCATCTGGTGGGAGTCGATCCTGCAAGTGCCTTTGGACCACACGGTCCTGTAGTCGGTGTCAGAGGATAAGTGGAGAAGAATATGCCTTGGATCGATGGGAGCAACTCGATATTGAGCCGATAGCTTCCATCTGGCAATCTCCTCCTGCACCCTGGAGAGCTTGGGACAACCAGAGGAAAATTTAAGGATAAAGGAGTGGGGGAAGGATTATGACAGAGAGGTTAATTTCGAGTCGGAGAAGGGAACTAAAGGCACTGGAGAGTCACTAGAGTACTCGATGTCTGGAAGACGGACAACCGGGAAAATACGACTCTGATCAGAAGCTAGGTCCGGGCGCAGCTTAGCGGCGTAGGACGCCGGAGCTGATCCGGATGGGGCGCTCTGGGGAGGGTTTAAGGCGGGACAAGGGGATGAGGGGACGGGGTCCGCCGGGAGGCCTTTACCAGGTGACGGGGAAGGGGGTAAGGTTGGCCGGGGGCGGGCGGAGAGATGCCCGGAGAGATGGCCGCCCTGCTAGCAGGAGGAGAGGCCGCCGATGCCCCATCTAAGGACGGACAGCATGATCCCGAATCCGAGGAGCCAGTGACTTCCGGGACCGCCGGGGGCGGGAGAGGGCCAACTGCTGGAGGAGTGGAAACCGAGGGTGCCGGGCCCGAAGGCTCGGTAGGGAGGGAAGGGAGGGAGGGGGAGATGCGGGGATGGGAAGGGTAGTCGGACCAGCAAGCTGAAGAGGCAACGAAGAATCCAACGAGGGGGCGGAGGGAGCCGTAGGCTCAACTGGAGAAGCCGGGAGCCCAACGGGAGAGGGGGCGGAGGGAGCCGGGGGCTCAACTGGAGAGGAGGGAGCCGGAGGAGCGGGAGGAGCTGGAAGGGAGGGAGAAAAATATGCTGGGAGAAAATGGTCAAGGGGAGTACGCGGTTGGGGGGTGGGAGGGAATACGCGGAGATGGGAGGAGACCAATCCGCTACCGGAGCTGCCAGCTGTCCTGCGTAGGACCCCTCCCGAGCGTAAAAAGTATGGCCAGGCTCTCTGCCCGCGTATAGCTCGTGGGAAAAGTTGGGGTGGGCCCCACCGCCTGAAGCGTAGAGGAGGGGAGCATCACGTGCTGAATGAGCGTAAAAAGAGGGGTCACTCTCGTGGTGGGGCCAGCTGTCCCGTACGAGAGGCCATAAGGCGAGGGGCCTACCACCTGCACCGCAGGGGGGCACCCTGCCCAAGGAGACATCACTCCCGATGGGAAATTGAAACAGAGGGTTGGACGAAAAACTGTAGGCGGGCGCCAGATAGTGATCGGACCAAGGAGTGTCGGCCAGTCTTCCGCTGGAGGCTCCGTTCGAGGGAAGTGGGGGGCCGAGCTGGTAGGACCACCGGGATTCTCGTCTGAGCGAGTGAGAAAGGGGGGGCGGTGGAGAGAAGTTAGAGACGCCGGAGACTTGGGGGGGCGGTGGAGAGAAGTTAGAGACACCAGAGTAGCTGACCTGGGGAGGGAGGGAGGGAGGGAGAGTGGATGGGTTGTGGAGGAAGATGAACACTTGAGGGATTGTGGGAAGAAGGGGGAAGGAAAGCTTGGTGGACCAAAGCCAGGACTTCGTCCGGCCAAGGGGGCATTGCGGAGGGGGGGACATACCAACATTCCAGACTATAGAAACCGGAATAGAAACTAGTGCATAAGAGGGACATACCAACATCCCAGACTATAGAAATGCATAAGCTACTTGAAGGAATATGATTTTTACAAGATATCTCTCCGTTTCGTAGGGAATGTTGAGAGCGGTCCTTCAAAGACGAAGGAGTAGGCTCTACTAACTTATCCGAAGAAGCATTTCACTAGCTCTTGTCTATCCGATCATCACATCCGGTGTACTAGAATAGGAATACAGTCTTTCTGGAACCATATTTGTCGAGTCGTTTTGTACGACAATTCGGCTACAACCAACTTCTATTAGGTAATTGTCACGACCCGCACCCTGATTAAGGGCCCGAGTACGCGGTTACGTCCAGCCTACGCCGCAGAATCGGCGGTAGAACGCTGTATAGGTCGTCTACAATAACTACACTAAACAGATAAAGGTACCTGTATAGTATATATACTCCGAATGGAGGTGACATAGCGATACAGTCTCAATCACAAAAACAAACTAAGGTAGATAGCACGGAAAGGAAATAGGATAGATGAAAGCAGGAAATAAGTTCAAGATCCACACAAGTCCAGAGCTATACATAACATCACAGAGTCTCATAATATAAATATAAACTACTACAGTCTAAAACAAAAGCTGGATCGCAGTCCAGGCAAGCCTATCTAAGCTAACTACTCAGGGAGTATAAAATCTAGTGGCCAAACTATCAGGCCACAGCCCTGGCCTGAGTCTCCATCTGTCTCGACCCCATAATAGGTCGAGCAGCCTGCCTCAGAAACATCTGTAAAAATTTTAACGGTATCCTGTCAGAAAAATGAGCAAGTACAAACACCAACAGCAGTTCCATGTAAATTGACAAATACTATAAGAGACAGTATAATGAAATACAAGACAAAGATATGTGAAATACAGGGTAAAATTAGCAGGAAATATATAATAGATATGAGTACTGAATAGGACGACAATATATATATAGGACGACTTAGGAACTATTCGAAAACCGAGTTACAACCCTTAAACCAAACAAGAACCGGGGTTGTAACTCTTCCCCCGAACAGAAATTAGCCTCTTAGGATAAATAAGTATAAAAATGTGACTTGAATTATTAGAGCGTTATGTGATCGGCTAGGGAATCATGGTAGGGTTATCCACTTGGCCCGACAATCCGCGGTGACCTCAACGAAAACTCATGCCGACCAACCTGGATAACATGGACATAGAGGTATCTGCTACACCCTACGTGAGGTGAGAGTGGCGCAAGCAAAATAGTGACATGGGGCTTTGATCACATAACCCCTAATAATTCTCCCATTCCCGAATAGTATCATGGATCCGGACATGGCACGTCATGACACGGGATTCAAAAGCAGGTGATCAGTCCACTCCCAAATCGATGTCTATATAAGTACATGAAACATGGATATCACACACCAATATACCAAAGAAATCCGGGAATAACATCTCATGACAGGATCCGACGTATACTAGTCCGTGATCCATCGTGTCGGAAATCATGTAAGACATTACAACTGAATCGGATATAGTAGATATCATGACAATGAAAACTATCAGTAAATGTACTCGCATGTGGTCCTGAGCTGATAAGTTGAACAGACGCTCAGAGTAATCACAGACCTAAAATAAGATACTATGAGTCAAACAGGGTTTTTATAATAAAAAAAAGAAGCTAATTTAAGTCATAAATGCAAGTCTAAGTCAAACTAGGTCAATCTAGGTCGAATTAAGTCATACTAGGTCATACCAAGTCACTGGGAGTCAATCTAAGTCAAACTAGGTCAAACGGGGTCAAAGGTTGACTTACAATTGACTTTTGGTCAACTGGTCAACCCTGGTCAACTCTGGTCAACTCTGGTCAACTTTAGGTCAATCCTAGGTCAAACTAGTCTAATGTTGACCAACTGTTGACTTTTAGTCAACTGGTCAACTCTGGTTTGGTTTTGGTCAAATCTAGTCACTTATAGGCTAAGGTTGACTCTCGGTTGACTTTTGTTGACTTTTGGTCAAAATGGTCAACCGAAGCCAAAACTAGTCTAGGAGCACTATATTTGATCATTACCAACCAAGGAAACCAAGTTCTAACCATATCTTAGACTCTAAACTCAAATACCTTAGTTCTAGGTAAAACCTACATTACCCTTACCAAGGTAATCCCGATACCTTGCCCAATATAAAGGAAATCCCGCTAATACCCTAGATACTAGCCTAGGCTCCTTAGGGTAGCTAGATACTATCCTATCTAAGGTTTACCTACCAAGAAATATAGGTATCCTAGGTATCTAGCCTATCTTAAAATACATGTTGGTTTACCCTCATTACCCTACCATGATATCATATACCATTCTCACATTATCCTAACACTCACCCACACAACTCACTCACACACTCACTCACATATAACACCCATATAGGCTTTCCTATAGGCTCACACCTAGGCTCCCATAATACCACACTTATAGGCTATTAGCTACATATATAGGCTCTTATATAAACTCACATACACACACAATAGCTCACACACACATATACACATAGGGACTGATTTGGGGTTGGCTTATGGGGGCTATATGTTGTCCTAATGTGGACTAGTTTAGGAGTGCCATTGGTGAGTACAAAGGGCTGAATTGTAGGGTGAAATGTGGACTAGATTGGTAGAGAAAATGAGACTGTTTAGGAATAGTTTTAGGGGCTGGTTTATGGGGACTTGTAGGCTGCCAATGGGGTGAACCATGGGCTGATTTGGGGCAGCAATAGGCATGGCTAGGGACAGGTTAAGGGGCTGCCATTGATGGACTGGTTAGGCAGCCATATGGTTGAACAAAAGACAGGTTTGGGAATGGTTTTGTGGACTGTTTGTACAGCCTTATGGGCTGTCCCATGGGTGAACCATGGGGCTGGTTTGGGACTGCCACCAGTGGGCTGTAATGAACAGGTTTGAGGGTGTTCATATGCTGAAATGCACAGCCCTATGGGCTGTTCTATAGGACAGGTTTGGGGCTGTCTTGTATCAGGTTTAGGGGTATACTAAGGACTGAAATTTGGGCTGCAAATGGGACTAAAATGGACTGATATGTAGGCTATAGGGACTGGAATGTGGGATAGCATATAGGGGCTGATTAGTAGTAGCAATGGACTTATTTAGGGGTGCTGGACTGGTGGTTACATGGACAGAAATGGGACTAAAAAAGGGCATCAATGGGGACTGTGGGGACTGGAATGTGGGGGCTAATCAATGGCAGCTATCGACTGGAATGGGCTGCTAAATACCCTTCTATTTGCTGCTGTACCTACTGCTGTTAGCAGCAGTACCCCCCCCCCCCCCCCCCTCAACTCCACTCTCCACTCCCAATATAACACTCAATCCCCTCTCTAACTCTCTCACAAACAAACTCTCAAATACCTTCCATTCTATCAAACACCCTACCAACACAAATTCCTCTCTAAACTAACACAAACACATACATCACCAACACAACAAACACATATCCAATCTTTCTCCCCCCTTTGGCCGAACCTACACCATACCCACAACATAGAGAAATACACACATTACACACCATAATATATATACATATATATATATATAAGCCAAATTATATTTACATATATATATAGAGAGAGAATAACATATATATAACCCACATATATATACAATATGATACTTAGAAAACTCACCTCTAAACTATTAGAAATCTGAGATTAAATATTAAAACAACATTTAAACAATATGCATAATAAATACAAGTGTCCAAATAGAGACTTTCCCACTAGGACACAAGCCTACACATAGGACACTCCTAAAAGTCTCCAAATGGACACGAAATGGACACAAATGGAGACACAACCATGGGGGTCATTCCTATGGGTCAAAATCGACCTATATACATGTAGGGATGGTTTAGAGGAGAGATTATACCTTCCGGGAGAGAGATTCATAGGAAAAGCCTTCCGACACGACACCGACATGTAGAGATTCCAAAAGGACACGAACGAGCTCCGAATCCTCCCAAACTTGGCTAGCTTCCTCCTTGGCTTGAGTAGAGAAGGAAAGAAGAAGATTTGGTGGAAGAAATGATGGATTTGGTGGAGAAAATCAATAGAAACCCTCTCTAAAAATTTGGGGAAGGACAAGAGAGAGAAAAATAGATGGATAATGACAAATGGGAGGCTCAACCCTATCCTTATTGTGGCTGGCCATAATGGGCCACGTATCCCCCTATTGAAAGTCCAAAATAGCCCCCCCACTAATCCTATTAATTAATATTAGGAAAGGGCTAAATGGTTGAGGCTAAATTAGTTATTCTAACTCAGAAATCTAACCAAACCCTATCCATAATTAATTAGTGTAACCAATAACTAAAATAAATATCATGTGGGCCATGGCTAACTAGTGTGTGGGTCCCACTAGAGTCAAACTACCCCTGGGTCCCCATTACAAGTCGGATTGAGCTGAAATTCAAACCCGACTCAAATAACCCCAAAATAATATTATAAATAAATAAATAATTTCAAAAATATTCTAAAATAAAAAATAAAAAAATACCCCTATTTCTGAAAACTGGGGGTGACAGTAATCCAAGCTCTTGTCTTGGATATAGTGGCAGTATACTTGACGGTACCGAGCGTGGTGATATTTTAGCAAAAGCTACACATGATCGCGATTTATGCTTCCTGAGAAGAAAGTTGAAACCCATATTCTGCTTGTCGCAGCCAAATTTTATTGCTTGGTGAACTCTATGCATGATGCATATAACCGAGAAAACAACTTCATAATTGGCATAAAGATAATGCCTTATGAAAGAAAGAAAAAAACAGCACGAAAGCTCCTGTCGAGAAGTCAAGAAGTTGGCATAGCACCAGCGGTTGATCGTATAGCATTATCGCAAAAAAACAAAAATACTGGTTAAGCCTGCTGTTGGCCCATTAGTAATGGTCAAACCTGATTTTAATAATTGATCTAACCATGTCACGATATAAGGGCTACTTGGACAATTACTGAGATCTGCTACTGCTACCGTTCAAAACTAAAGTTGTTTTGCCACATGAGTCTGTATTTCAATATTCAATATAATTTTCACATTTTATTGAGTCTAGAAATATAATGTACACTAAGTCGTACTGGCAAATAGGCTATCCCAAAATATTTTCAAAATATCCTTTGCTTTAAAAATAGCTCATTTTATAAAATGCTCCTAAACTACTTAAACTTTTCAAAAAGCCCAAAATCCGATTTGCAAAAATCCCAAAAATCAAACTCTGGACCCTAGAAGAATTCGGCCCGAGTTCGGCCAGAATTCTGCCCCAGTTCGGTTAGTGTCCGTTGGATTTTGTACTTGGTCATCCCATAGTTACGGATGCAACGGCTATTTGTCGAGATTCTCTCAAAGAATTCTGCATGAATTCTGTCCGAATTCTCCCTTTGGAAAAACTATGAATAGAGAAGAATTTCCCTCATTTCAACACACATCTCTCTTCTCTTCTCTCTAAGCTTAATACATTCTTCCAAAGTGTTCTAAGCTCTTTCATTTTTAAATTCTAAGCCACTTACAATTCTCTAGTCGATTTGCCAGTGTGGTACGTTCTAGAAGTTTCAGAGTGATTGTAATCAGAGGCTTGATTGAAGAAAGACACTTCACAATTAAAGTTGGTCGAGTACTTTGGATCAAAGCTCGCGTTGTAGAAGTTACAAGGACTTCGGATAAAAACTTGTGGTATTTTTCCATAGTGGATTTCAACTGGAAGCTAGAGTTCTTCCGACTGGAATAGTCCTCACAAGAGAAAAACCAGTATACATCTGTGTGTTTGTGTTTGCTCTCTGCTCTCTACTTTTTTATTTATATACTTGTGATATATATTTTGTGATCTTGCTGCTAACAATTTTTTTATTAGCTAAATTTCTGCTGCCTACTCTATTCACCCCCCTCTAGAGTATAGCGCTTTACATTTCATTCCTACAATTGGTATCAGAGCAGATTATATAGGTAAAGTGAGGTAACATTGTTATTATTTTCTTATCTATACTGCTGTTACATAGATCACTATATATCACTCATGACAACTGTGAAATTTACAAGTGAAGGCCAGGCCAAAAACAGACCTCTACTGTTTGATGGTACGAATTATACATACTAGAAAACACACATGAGTTTCTTCTTGAAATCTCTAGATTTTGACTTATGGTCTATTGTGATTGATGGCTATAAAAAGCCTGCACGTATTCTTGTTGATAGAGAGTTGGTTGAGAAACCCCATGACAAGTATACTGAAGCTGAAAAGAAACAAGCCAGTCTTGACGCACATGCTATTAACGCTTTATTTTGTGTCTTAGATGGGACTGAAATTAACAAGGTGTCTACATGTACAACATCAAATGAAGTGTGAAAACTTTTTAAAGTTACTTATGAAGGTACAATATAAGCCAAGGAGTTAAAGATCAGCAGACTTACTCAGGAGTATGAGGCGTTCAAGATGAAGCAAAATGAATCCGTCACTCAGAT
Organism: Iris pallida; assembly: GCA_029216955.1. Classification (NCBI taxonomy): domain Eukaryota; kingdom Viridiplantae; phylum Streptophyta; class Magnoliopsida; order Asparagales; family Iridaceae; genus Iris; species Iris pallida. Next base: position 1,876,422 of record JANAVB010000399.1, on the reverse strand, counting down.
GTTTACAAGATTTCTTGATATTATAAATCCTATGTCTTCATTAGGCAAGGCATATAATAACCATGAGAAGATTTGCAAACTTCTACGAGCTCTTACGAAGAACTAGATTCCAAAGGCTACTATAATTATTGAAGGAAACGATCTCACTACTATGTCTCTTGAAACACTCATGGGTAAGCTACTCACTCACGAGCTGGAACTTCAAGACTTTGAAGAAGTTGCAACCAAAGAAGAAGTCGATCGCCCTTAAATCTCAACACAAAAGATCTGTCGAAGATGATTCCGACGACATTGACTCTGACTCTGAAGATCAAACTCTCCTAGTAAGAAAGTTCAAGAAGTTTATGAGATTCAATAGAAGAACAAAAGAGCACAACAACAACAACAATAAAGAAGATCCAATCTGCTATGGCTGCAAAAAGAAAGGACACATCAAGAAGGACTATCCGACAGCATCATCATCAACCAGGAAAAGCAACAAGTATGACAAGGGTTACTTGAAGAAATCAACATCCAGAATGTATGCCAACACAAGCATATGGCATGAAAGTGAAGCTAGCGACTCAGAAGATGAACAATCGGAAGATACTACAAATGTATGCTTAATGGCATTTGATCAGGTAAACACTAATCCTCTGTTTGATACATATGATAATTTTATCTTTGCACAATTAGATGAAGCCTTTAGTGACCTCTTAGGTGATTACAGAAAACTGCGTAGCAAATACCAAAACTCTAAGAAGGTACTCAAAGAGTACAAAGGTGAAATAGGAAGACTTACCGACCTACTAGCTGAGGTTAGAAGTAATGATAATTCTATTGAGGTAGGTGAGCTCTCTTTTGTTAAGTTACAGTTACATGAGACGACAAGGCTATCCGAAGAGAAAGACAAGACCATTACCAAATTAGAGGAAGACCTACTCAAAGAGAAGAAAAGTCTTCAGCAAGCACTAGTCAGAAATGATGCACTCACTGCTGACTACAATACATGGTATAACACTTCCAAAAAGTTAGAAATTAGGTTAGAAAAATAGCCTGAGATTGTTGCTTCCTACCCTAACACGTGTCACTTACCGAAACACCGAAACATTGTCATACCCAACACTGTCAAACCAAACCCAACCAAACCTTTGCCTAAGAAGACTAATAGGCATGCATTTTATTATCAATATCAAACTAGAAAATCAAGACCTACCAATCATGCACAATACACTGCATCTAACACTCAACATGCTAGATGTCATTATTGTGGCACCATTGGTCATATCTCTCCAGTATATAGAGTAAGAAAGCTTGTTGATTTAAAGATATGTGCATGGATACCAAAGACTAACATTGCAGGACCCTACAAGAAATGGGTACCAAAAGTTTTATCTGTAAATTCTTTTGTAGGTGGAACACCCAACGCGTGCTAGAAGCAAGTGGATCCTCGACAGCGGTTTCTCACGGCACATGACCGGTGATGCTTCATTATTCGTAACATTGTCGAAGAAGAAAGAAGGATATGTCTCCTTCGATAATAATCTTAAAGGGTATATAGTAGGTATCGGCAATATTGGTAAGGCTCCCTATCATGTGATTAAAGATGTTTGTCTAGTAACCGAGTTAAAATATAACCTACTCGGCATAAGCTATTTAGCTGACCATGGTTATGGTATTAACTTTGTCAAAGACAAATGTACTATAGTTGATAGCTCAACTGATAGTACTATCTTTGAAGGTATTAGGGAAGACAATATATATGTTTTCTATCTATTGGAAGAGGCTAACAAAGCAGGTAGATGTTTAATTTCCAAGAATGATGAAAGTCAACTATGGCATATAAGACTCGGTCATGCAAATATGGACACAATTTCATGACTATCCACAAAAAAGTTAGTACGAGGCTTAACGGACATCTCCTTCAAGAAGAATACGGTATGTAGTGAATGTGACAAGAACAAAGCTATCCGATCCACTTTTAAGTCCAAGAACGCTGTAAGTACCACTAGACCACTACAATTACTGCATATGGATTTATTTGGGCCTAGTAGAATTGCTAGCCTAGGTGGTAAGTTATATATTTTTGTAATAATAGATGATTTTCTTAGATATACGCGGGTATCTTTTCTTGCACGCAAAAATGATACATTATTTGAATTCGCCTCCTTTTGCAAGAAAGTTCATAATGAAAAAGGATTCATGATCACTCGTATTCGAAGCGATCATGGCGACGAATTTGAAAATGCAGAGTTTGAGCAATTTTGTGACACACATGGTTATCTACATGAGTTCTCATGCCCTAGGATTCTGCAAAAAAATAGAGTTGTGGAACGTAAGAACATGACTCTATCTGAAATGGCTAGAGTTATGTTAAACCAGTTTAGTCTACCTAAATACTTTTGGGTTGAAGCTGTCAATACAGCGTGTTATGTTCTCAATAGGGTTCTAAATTCATCCAAAATCGAAGAAGACTCCCTATGAGTTATGGTTTGATAGGTAGGGGTGCAACTCGGGCGGGTTGGGTCGGGCTTGAGGTCAACCCGAGCCCAACCCGATGAATCATAAGCCTAGTCCAAGCCCAAGCCCGGCCAGACCTCAGGTTCAACATATGAAGCCCAAGACCGAGCCTGGAGGATCGAGCTTGGATCAGGTTGAACTCGGATTGGGTCGGGTCTATCGGGTTTATGGGGCTATAATATAATATTTTAAACAATTTTAAATAAAAGTAATTTTAGACACATAATCAAACATCAATCAAATCTTGATCAGTACAAAAAACAAACTAAAATAAGATTTAGGATAGGGAGTTGAAGAGTTTGAGTGAAGAAATTTATATATATATATATATATATATATATATATATATATATATATATATATATATATATATATATATATATATATATATATATATATATATATATATATATATAAGTTGGATTTTGGGTTCTTCATGTAACCCGACACATGAACCCGAGCCCAACCCTACTTTTGATCGGGTTCAAATATTTTAACCCAAACTCGAGCCCGAACCCGAACCCGAATATTTTCAACCCTAACCAACCCATTAACGGGGTTTATCCGATCGGGCTCGGATTTGGCCCGTCCGAGTTGCACCCCTATTGATAGGACACCATATGTTTCTTATTTCAAAATCTTTGGTTGCAAATGCTTTATTCTTAATACGAAAGATAATTTGGGAAAATTTGACGAAAAGGCCGATGAAGGAATATTTTTAGGTTATGCGGCTAAAAGCAAAGGGTATAGATTCTTCAACAAAAGGACCATGATCATCGAAGAGTCAATAAATGTTACTTTCGACGAACTGAATCTACAGACAATCGATGTTGATGATGATGACATCAGTACACCAAGTATAACACATGCAAAACCTTCAAATACAACATCTACAGATCCTCGAAGCAGAGCACGCACAAAACCAGAAGCCGGAACGAGCTACCTTGAGAGTTTGCCAAAAAGAATGAAGTTTATGGATGACCATCCCAAGGACTTGGTAATAGGTGGGATTATCAGGGGTGTAAGTACTCGTTCCTCAAGTTGAGATATAGTTTCCTGTGTTGTATTTATTTCACAACTAGAATCCAAAACTATTTAAGAAGCCTGTAGCAATAATTTTTGGTTAGATGCTATGCAAGAAAAATTAAACCAATTTAAACGGAATCAAGTTTGGGAACTTGTTCCGAAGCCCATTGATTATCCGGTCATTGGCACCCGCTGCGTATTCCGAAATAAACTTAATGAGAATGGTTTAGTTACTCATAACAAGGCCCGACTCGTAGCTCAAGGATACATCCAAGAGGAAGGTATCGACTACGATAAGACCTATGCCCCGGTTGCAAGATTAGAATCCATTCGCATGTTATGTGCATTTGCATGTTTTTTATAATTTCAAACTTTTTCAAATGGACGTTAAAAGTGCATTTCTTAACTGTTTTATAAAATAAGTTTATGTAGCTCAACCTCCAGGTTTTACTGATTTCAAAAATCATGATCATGTTTTCAAGTTAAAAAAAAAACTTATACGGTTTGAAACAATTCCCTCGTGCTTGGTATGATCGTTTAAGCTATTTTCTACTTGATAACAGTTTTACAAAAGTCAAGGTTGACACTACACTATTTATAAAATCTTTTAATGGAAATCTTCTTTTAATTCAGATTTATATTGATGATATTATTTTTGGATCTACTGATGAATCTTTTTATCAAGAATTTTCAAAGTGTATGCAGAATGAGTTTGAGATGAGCATGATGGAAGAACTTAAATTCTTTTTGGACTGCAAATCAAACAAACCGACAATGGAACATTCATTAATCAAGCCAAGTACACAAAAGACTTACTAAAGAAGTTCGATCTAGAAACCGTCAAACCTCTTGGCACTTCGATGGCAACTTCAACCAAGCTTGATATTGATGAACAAGGCAAACCGGTCGATATACATAAGTATCGAGGTATGATTGGTAGTTTACTTTATTTAACTGCTAGTTGCCCTGATATAATGTTTAGTGTTTACTTGTGTGCAGTTTCCAAGCTAACCCTAAGGAATCACACTTGTGCGTGGTTAAGTGTATCTTTCGATACCTTAAAGGCACTTCTTCTGTCGGCTTATGGCATCCCAAAACCACATCCTTTGACCTAACCGGTTACTCGGATGCTAATTTTGCGGGATGCAAAGTAGATATAAAAAGTAATAGCGGCACATGTCATTTTCTAGGTAAGGCTCTAGTCTCTTGGTTTAGCAAGAAGCAAAATTATATTACATTATCAACTACTAAGGCTGAGTATATCGCTGCAGGACGTTGTTGTGCACAAATTTTGTAGATGAAGCAAACCTTAGAAGATTTTGGTTTACAGTATTCACACATACCCATTTTCTGTGACAATACTAGCACCATTAATTTGAATAAGAATCCTGTATGTTACTCTCGCACTAAGCTTATTGAGATTCGGCATCATTTTCTTAGAGATCATCAAACAAATGGAGATACAGACCTTGTATATATAGACACAGAGAACCAATTAGCTGACATCTTTACAACACTATTAGCGGAAGATCGTTTCAATTATTTACATCAAGAGTTAGGAATTTTAAATGTCAATAATATTAATTAATTTTGTTTTATTGATTACTTTTTAATATGCCAAACTGTTTTCGATACAAGCCTACAAAGGGTCTGTCTGTCACCACGGCTACGACTAAAATGAAACAGTATTTAAGCATTCCCCAGTGAATCTTTGTTAGCTGGGACAGTACCCCTACAGCTAATCTGAGACAGTAGCTGAGTAACAAAATTTAATTCGTAAAATAATATTAATTTTATTAATTAAAATTTAAATTAACTAAACTTGTAATTAAATAATTGAAAAAGGATTGATGAATATAAAGTGGCATTGCATTTAGTTCTTCTCAAAAAATACCTCAACAAAATCCGAGGCAAACTCTTACCAAATTTGGCCCGAGTTCCGTCCAAGTTCTGTTGGTATCAGGTGTTTTAAGTCAGAACTTGAAGTACCCCTTCCTATTCATCTTCTCCATATCCTCAAAACACAGCAGCAACCGCGCCCGAAGCCTCCAAACCCTAGTTTTTCTTTATCCCATTGCTCTCAATTCTTTTGGAGATTTCAATCCAAATTTTGGATTCATGCGGAGTATCTCGTTCTCTTCCATATACTCAAATCTCAGAAGGTATAACCTCCTCCTTCTCTTATTTTCAATTTCGTAAATATCTATACTTTTTATAGAAATAATGCCTAAGAATTTCAACCCCTTCAAGAGGAAGAAGACGACGGCTAGTGAAGAGGCCTCATCTTCGGATCCAATCCATGAATCACTCTTTTCACCCGTACAATCGGACGACGGGGCATTCAATGGGTTTTCTCTTCCAAACCCATGATCAATTACTTTTATGGTACGTGGGTTTCTCTATTCGCAACACATGCCTCGGCGTACCGATTAAATGGACTATCTTTCTGTTCCATCGGACTTACTTTGAAGCATTAGGATTGCATAACCTTGTTACTCATTCATATCCAATTACAACTAATGATATTCGTTTATTTTATTGCAATTTTACTCTCGACACTTTCACTGTTAGAAGTCGTCTCGTCGGAACCGATATTCAATTCAATAATGTCGACTTAGCGAAAATTCTTGATATTCCAAATGAAGGTGCTCCGCTAGACGATATCACAGAATTTGAATTTTTCATAGGCACGACCTTAAAATAGCTTCAAGAATGAACGTTGTTCTCCTGATCGTGTTCGTTCTGGTAAGTTCAAAGCTGCTAATGTGAACTTATTTTTCTATGAATTGTATCGCATCGTCTACTCCACTATCTTGTCCAAATCTACTTCAAAAGATGATGTGACTATCCTTGAAATGTCAGCTCTTTACCATATTCGTAAGGGGCTCCCGTTTTCTGTCCCCAAGACGATCATTCAGATGATGGATCATTGTCGCAAAAGGAACAGAAACCTTGCTTATGTGATGATCCTCCCAATCATCTTTCAACATTTTGAGATTGATCTATCCACTTGTGCTCGTGACTCTGAGCCCAAGTATCTTCAGCTATCTCGTCGTAGCGCAGGTGTTCCTCCTACTGCTCTACCTCCACCTATACAGGACTATCGTATGTCTTATGAGGGTATTCACCAGCATCTTTCTGATTTGCGAGCATTTATTACTGAACATCGAGGGAACGAGAGTTCCAAGATGCCAGTCGGTTTCAGGCTCTCGCAAATTCCTTTGCGGATCTACGATTTGCTTAGACTGGTCATTCTACCAGTTCTCTACCCCGAGATCCAGCTGTATCTGTCTATCGCTATGAGGATGAGACGGTTCGTCACTTCTTTGAGTCCGGTAATGCTTATGATTGGTACCGTGGTTCTGGTGCTACTCCACACCCTTCTCATGGAGCTAGCACTTCTTGAGCTGGTCCATCTGGACATGGTGGCGCTGCTGGCACTGATGATGATGATTCTGAGGATTTCTAATCTAGTCGTTATGTACTTTGTCTAGATGTTATCTAGTTAGACTTTATTTTGTCTATGTATGCTTGGAAATGCTCCGACATTCCAAGATAGTACTTTAGCTTTCTTTATTTTAGCACCGAGACTTTTATTGTTGAGTTGATGCATTTGGAACATCTAGTTATTATTCTCTTATTAGTATGCATTTCAGTGTGTATCGTACTCTCTCTATTATTCTCTGTAAGTATTTTCTTATTCTATGCGTAGCATTACCTATCATAGTTTATGCTTCTTACATAGAACTGCCTGTAAAATACATGTTATTCTATCCATATTATTTTTGTATTTCTTCAACGTTTGTTTCTAATACATAAATTGCGGGGGAGCTTCTCTCTTTACAATTATTTTGCTAAGTGACAACGGGGGAGAAATATGATCTAACATCTTTTGTAGGATACAGAATTTTTTTTTGATACAGTACCATACAAGCTGAACAAGTACATTACAATTTTGATTCTTTTCAGATCAAAAGATCGAGATGTTATATCGGTAAAGGTTTGTCAATTATCAAAATGGGGAAGATTGTTGGCCCATTGATCATGGTCAAACCTGATTTTAATAATTGATCTAACCCTGTCAGATATAAGGACTACTTGGACAATTGTTGAGGTCCGCTACTGCTACCGTTCAAGACTGAAGTCATTTTGCCACATGAGTTTGTATTTCAATATTCAATGTAATTTTTATATTTTATTGAGTCTAGAGATACGATGTACACCGAGTCGGACTAGCAAATAGGTTATCCCAAAATATTTTCAAAATATCATTTGTTTAGAAAATAGCATATTTTACAAAAAGCTCATAACTGCTTAAACTTTTCAAAAAGCCCAAAATCCAATTTCCAAAAATCCCAAAATTAAACTCTGGACCCCAGGAGAATTCGGCCCGAATTCTGCTCGAGTTCGGTTAGTGCCCGTTGGATTTTGAACTTGGTCACCCCGCAGTTACGGATGCAACGGTTATTTGCCGAGATTTTCTCAAAGAATTATGCCCGAATTTTGCCCGAATTTTTCCTTTGGAAAAACTATAAATAGAGAAGAATTTTCCTCATTTCAACACACCTCTCTCTTCTCTTCTCTCTAAGCTTAATACGTTCTTCCAAAGTGTTCTAAGCTCTTTCATTTTTAAATCCCAAGCCAGTTACAATTTTCTAGTCGATTTGCTAGTACGGTACGGTCTAGAAGTTTCAAAGTGATTATAATCAGAGGCTTGATTGAAGAAAGACACTTCACAATTGAAGTTGGTTGAGTACTTCGGATCAAAGCTCGCGTTGTAGAAGTTGCAAGGACTTCGGATGAAAACTTGCGGTATTTTTCCATAGTGGATTTCAACTGTAAGCTAGAGTTATTTCGACAGGAATAGTCCTCATAAGAGGGAAACCAGTATACATCTTTGTGTTTGCGTTTGCTCTCTGCTCTCTGCTTTTTTATTTACATACTTGTGATATATATTCTGTGATCTTGCTGCTAACAATTTTTTTATTAGCTAAATTTCTGCTACCTACTCTATTCACCCCCTAGAGTATAGCGCTTTACATTTCATTTCTACACCTGCCACTTCTACTGACACACCCTCGAAACGCAAGGCGCAAGCGGAGACTAGTCCTTGGTTTCACAAAAGAAAGAATATTGTTGTCACCAAAGAGCCCAGAATGGAAAAGGAGATGGGATCAAGCTCATTCCCAAGGAAGAGATCTGCTACAAATCCAAAGCAAGGCAGATGGAGAAGAGGAGATCAATCCTCTAGCCCTAACCATTTCAGAAGTAGAACCCATTCTGGATGCAATGGTCGTATTAGTAAAGCCAATTCATTTTATAACAATGAAGTTTCTTTATGAAACTTTTCCAATTGTATATCCTCCTATTGTACAAAAACTCGGAGTCGTGACAAGGCATACTTGGAGGGCATCAACTAAAGCGTCCTCTTCCATCGAAGAAGATGTTGAAATAACAATCATATCTCCAGAGCGTGATCCAACACCAACACAAAAAGTAGATGCAGAACTAGAATATGAATCTTCCCGTATATCATCAAAAGACGATGAAGGAACTGGAGACCAGATAGTCCAGATGAAAAGTATGTATTAAAAAACGTAATTGTTGATGTTGGATCTTCCTTTGATCTTTCACTAGGAAATTTATTTGAAATAGATGTCGCCCTTGCTATGTATGACGAACCGCAAGTACAGTCTGCTCCCTTGGGTACATTATTCTCAAACTTCTCAAGGGATGAAATCTTTTGCGCCCTCCAATTTTCCATACTTCTCGTGAAAATATCCACAAGTCGGGCTTGTTTGGTAATCGAATTTTACTATTTGGATTTGGATTTGGAAATCCTCCAAATCCAAATCATGGATTTTACTATTCAAATCCAACTCCAAATCCAACTCCAACCAAACATAGGATTTGGTTTTATGATTAATAATTAAATTATAGTCATGATCAATAATTAAGCTATTAATTAATTATGATTAATTATAGTTATTATTATTTATAAAATTAATAATTAACGATTAGTAATTAATAAATATTTTAACGAAATTATTAAAGAATAATTATTTTTTTCCTCCAAAATCCAACCAATAATTATTTTTTTCCTCCAAAATCCAACCAAATCCAAGTTTGGATTTTGTCATACTTTCCATATCCAAATTCATCTCCAACCAAACATAGAATTCCATGGATTTGTCTCCAAATCCATAAAAATCCAAATCCCACCTCCAAATACGATTTACCAAACGGGTCCGTATGGCTAATTTTATAGGCGTACTGAGGGAAGAACCACTTGAAGTCTCTAAAGCGGTTGCACTAAAGAGAGGAGCAATAGAATAAACAACCTCTGGACCCGGTCCAACTGCTCAAGAGACAATCCAAATTCCCGTTGAAGAGAACGAATTTAAAGAAGGAGAACCCTTACCAGGAGAAGACGTAAGTTTGCATCTGACCCAAGCGAGGCTAGTTCTAAAGAACATGCTGTCAGAATCCATGAACAGGTTTCTGATATCGACCAGTGAGCTAGTTTCCACCCAGGGACAAGGAACTGTAACAACCCTACCTGCTCCTCCAGGTATAATGCTTTAAATGAAAAACTTTTTTTATTTTCAAGTTTCACTAACTCAGCATTTTTTTTTCATAACAGCTTTTTCTGCTGTTGTTGCTCTACCAGTTTTGCCAGGAGTCGGTGTAACCTCTCTTCCTGAAATTTTGAAAATACATTTATAATTTTTATTTATTTGAATTAAATGGTATTTTTTTTTTTTTTTTTGGAAACATTTTCCTTTATACTATGCTGGGATTGCTAAATCCTAAGCCAACAAAATAAATTGTTTTCCCTTTCACCATTTTCCTTTTTCCCCAGTCCAATACATTTTGGACTTTCCAAATTAAATTCCTAAAAGCTCGGCCATACACCTTCGAATAGTTACATTCAAATATTGGGTTCCAGTTAACAATTGTTACCAAGCCCAAATGAACATTTTCATTGAAATTCTTTCTCAGTAAGGTTGGGCCAGCTTGCCATAATTCTTTTTCTCTCCATAAAAATGTGGTAGTGGGCCAAGTCCTACTCCTTACGTTCCCTTTTTTTCATTAAACCTAAGCAGCCCCTATAAATACTACAACTACTCATCCATTGTGTTAGCCGAGCCGCCTCTCCAAAACAATAATAATAGTAAAATGAATGCCTCTCCTTCCAGTTCACCACCTACACGTTCATCACGCCCACCATTAACTCTGGTGTACTCACCTCATGCCGAGCAACCCCTCCTGCCAACGTCCCTACCGATGCCTCGACCCGACGCTGTCGAGGCCGCAAGTCGTCTCCACCGCGGCCATACCGGGATCCCAGCATCGTTATCGTCACCATCACTTGAGTGGTTATCGTACGCACTCGTGGAGTGGTCCCTGTCGATGCTCCACGGGACAAGCCAACGATATCGATCCGACCCAAGTCAAGCAATAAGAAGGTTCCGTCCGTCGCCACAGAGCCTCGTTGACGCCACGACCATCCTACTTCCCCGTCGTGGCCATCAACCTTCACCGCGTATGCGCCGAGTCGGTAAGCTATCGTTTAATTTTGTATAGGAAGAGTTTGTTGGCCGTTAAAATAAGAAATAATACAAGAGCATAAACTTAGATAAAAGAAGCTATATGTATATGTATTAATTAGTTCTAATATGCACAACCTGTTTGGAACGTTTCCAATTAATAAGCCAACTATGCAGCCATTTGATATTTGTTAAATTCACTCTTTGTTTAGAAATAGAACCCCCTCCATGATATAATATTTAGTAGGTTTTACAAAGTGATAATAAACGTATATGTAAATTACTAATAAGGTCCCTCCACTTCCTTTAAATTTTCAAATACTTATAAGTAGTATTAATTATAACATGATATACTTTTAATAAACAAAAATGTCGTTCAGTTGCTTTATAGGAAAGGTAAATTTTCATATGGATCCCCCCAACAATTAATTATTTACAAATTGTGAACTAACTTTCTAGTTATATAATTAGTATCTTATATTACTTAGTAAAATTAAATTTATTGTAATATGTGCATCATGAAGATGTGTGCACCATGCACATGGAAAGTCCATGCACGTAGAGAAGAAAGCAAAGCATTAAGCATTATATATATATATATATAGAAAATATTGGTTTAGTTTATGGAATACATATAAATTAATAATTTTATAATAACTTGATAATCTTCCTGCATTATAGAGAGGCTTCGATCAGACCCTGGTTACCGCGAACTTAGTCAGAAATTGGACCACAGGCAAGTATACATTCCCTCCCTCTACAGTTTATTTACATGCATGTTTCTATTATTATTATATAGTTTTACTGATTGGTTATTGACATGTGAATTGTACATCATGCATGCTAGTATGTATATAGTCCTTGTTTATAGTTAGCTTTGTGGTTCATATTGGATATGTATATATATAATTCTTGTTTCATAGTTAATTTTGTAGTTCATATTGGATTTGTTCTCTCATGTATCGTGATTGGGTCGTGTCGTGTCATCACCTGTACATGGACTGAGTCGCATTGTGTCATAGGATGAACAAGTCATAACGGAAATGTTGTACCTTGAATTCTTGAAGCTAACCTGCGAGTCCACACTAGGGACGAGGGTTAGTAGTTATCTATTCCGCACCTGCGAGTCCACACTAGGGACGAGGGTTAGTAGTTATCTATTCCGCACCTGTGAGTCCACACTAGGGGCGTGGATGATCACTTGAAGCTAAACTGCGAGTCCACACTAGGCGCGAGGGTTAGTAGTTGATGCTATCCTGCGAGTCCACACTAGGGACGAGGGTTAGTAGTTATCTATTCCGCACCTGCGAGTCCACACTAGGGGCGAGGATGATTCTTGATGCTAGCCTGTGAGTCCACACTAGGGACGAGGGTTAGTAGTTGTTCAAACCTGAGAGTCCACATTAGGGGTGAGGGTTTGAGTATTCGATTGATTATCCATTGACATCGTGACATCGTGTTCTCTTGTTCTCCTCCAGCAGTTCATTTATGTGTAGTGGTTCTTCCAGTCGTGTATAGTCGTATTTTTGTGTTGATTGGACTTTTTTTGTTTATTTCCTGTATTTTCTTTATTGCATGATAAACTGCTAGATAGACATATTTTTATGTATCTTACTATGTCCCCTGAGGACCTGATGATCTCTTCAGGTTTAGCGATTGCATGGAGTTAGCTAGTAATTCTGGATGACAGATGTGATGATACGCTTGCGGGATTCAGGTATCGTTATTGTGTTTATTATCCGATCGTGCTTTCATACTTTATCATGAGATATCCTGTTTCTTGATTCAGTTTTAGACTTTTGTTACTTTCTTTAGAGTCTTATCGGACATATATGCTAGTGGGCTACAGACCACGACCCATAGTGTTCATTCATGTTCCGTGCACTTAATGTGGATTTGAGTTATAGATTTGTTTGGCATAATTTGGCAGTATATCATAGCCTTGATAGCATTTTCGTATTCGAGAGGGGCTGGAGTCCGCTCGATACGTAGCTGGGCTTGCTCACGTGCTCGCGTCCAAAAATCGGATGCGGATCGTGACAGTCGGACCTTCTAAGATGCCAACACTGATGAAGCCATCAACACTGGCATAGGTAGATGAATATATCAAAATCTCCCTCCAAGCTTTTTTTACATCAGTCTAAAGTGAGGGGTGCCTTGTAAACCCCCCAAAAAATTTAAATTTTATTTTTGGCTTAAGTAATATTTTTGTGAGAATTTTATATTTTTATATATTTTTTTATTTTTAAAAATAATTTGATTGTATATGAATAGCCTTAGTCATGTTTAAGATTTGAGATGCATATCTATTAGGAAACATGGCATGGCTAGTGTAGTCGTATATTATGACTAGTGTATCAGCATGGTATGTGTAGCATAGCCATATTCATGTCCCATATATGGAAACAAGTTAAGTTGTGGCATATTGCATAAATTTTGGTTATATAAATATTTTATATATATATTAGGACCTTCTATATAATTTTGATTGCACAAAATCTATCCAATCAAGCCCATACATTATCTAACCCAAATATGCATGTAATGCATGTAAAATACCCATATATATGGTTTCAATATATGCACATATATATTGAGAAAAGATTCTATTATTCATAATATATAAAAATTTCCATAAATAGCAATTGTCACCTAAGCATAACTAACTAACTAACAACTTACAAACCTACTTTCCTAAAACTAAACCCCTTTAGCCAACCACCCCCCCCCCCCCCCCCCCCTTTCTCTTCTCTTGTACATGCGCTCCCTTTCCCTCTTAATCATATCCTCAACCTAGACTACGACCATATAAACTTCTTTAACCCTTCTATCTACCGTTGTGCCATCTCAACCCCCCTCCTAATTCTTAATTTCGAGGACGAAATTCTTTTAAGTTGGGTATGATGTAAAACCGCTAAATTTCTACTAATTTTTTTATTAAATTTTGTACTGATTTAAAAATTTTGTATTGTACGTCGCATAGTCGTATTGTACGTCGCGCACGAAATTCTATTTTTCGTAGTTGCTCGTCGAGTACGAATATGTGCCAGCGTACATATTTTATAAAAAAATATTTTTTTTCTATTTTTATACACTTTCAAAATAATATATAATTATTATTCTTGCTATAAAAGACCTTTTGTTTTTAGCAGTTATTAATCATAAATAATATTTTATTGTATACTAGGAAAAGCATAATCATGTATACATTATTCGTGCATACATATATTTCGTAATTATTTATTAGTCTATTTTAAATAAAAATATAATTTTCGAGATTTATTAATATTAATATTTTATTATTCAAAAAGATATTTAAAAATATTTATTATTTTCAAAATTATTAATATTGGTATTTTGAAAAATATATTTGGAAGTTATTGTGGCCATTTAAATCTTGATTTGATTTATGGATATGTTTAAAATAGTAAATTAATATCTATATTTGGAAGTTGATTTATCCTATTCGATTTTAAATTAAAATTTAATTTGATTTAAATTAGATTTGCATTTAGATTTGGATTTGATTTAAATTAAATTTGCAAATTATCTATTTTGGGTTTTAAGCTACTCATAATTCTTATCTAATTGGAAATTCCCACATCCTATAAATAGGCAGGTACTCCTCCAATTCATTATTCATCCACAAACAAAATTCCACAACCAAACGTGTATCGTGTCCGTGTTCCACCATCCACAATCTTATTCCATTTATACATATACATTTATTTCTCCGTGTCGACAACCCCGACACGATATATCGATTTCCTAAATCTAACCCTAAGCCCTGTCCCGGCTCACCCCGACCTCTGGCCGACCCCGTCATCAACCGTTACCGTCACCCCCACAGATCCCCCGAACTTCGACCACCACTGCATCTCTTCTGTCACCACGGCCACACTCGGCCAAGCCATCCACCACCGTCCTCACCACTATCATCGACGCTACCCGCCACCAGCACAAACCCACCTCCGCCTCCTGTTCCCTGTCACAGCCAAACACCCCGGCCACCCGTATTGATCCACGTCGACCATCGACACCATCACCATAGTAACCACCACTGCCACCACGGCCAATGGCCGGACCGACCACCGCACACCCCCATCATCTCATCCCCGCCACCAAAACCAACCATCATTTAAATAAAGAGAAAAAGAAAAGAAAAGGACATCACCTCCTCCAGATCGGAGCCGTAAATTTTTCGGCCGACCCCCGCCTGTCCCAAATTTTCCGGCCAACCCCCATCTGTCCTCGACAATCCGTCGCACAGCGCCCCGACACACACCGCTACCATGCCATGCCATGCCGCAACCGTGCCACTTCCACTGTGCGCGCAGATCTGCGTACCCCTGCCCTCCGCCTCGCCGCGTACGGGGAGTATCGCCGGAGCTGACCTCTCCTTTCCCCTCCGACTGAAACCCTCCGCCGCCCTTTTCTCCTCCGCTCGCCGCCCGCTGTGGCCTCTCCCCCTTCGCCGCGAGACCGACGCACGCGACCTCTCCACCGTCGCCGCGTGCCGGTGAGCGCTTGCCCAGCGCCCAGCGCTCCGCCGACCGAGCCCCTTCGGCCAAGGCCACCGCTTCCCTCTCCTCTCTCCCGCCCTCTTTTCCTCTTTTTAGTCGCCTCCCTTTCTCTCTCTGCATCCTCTTTCTCTCTCTCTTTCGTCTTCTTTAAGAAGACACCAGCTTTTCTTTTCTTTTATTTTTTTTGATTTTATTATTATTTTCTATTAATTATTATTATTATCATTATTAAAATCTTAATCTTCATTATTATTATTATTATCATTGTTAATAATATTATTATTATTATTATCATTATCCTTATCATTATTATTAGGAAGATTATTATTATTGTTATTATTATTATTATTATTATTATTATTATTATTATTATTAACATTATTAGTATAATTAGTATTATTTTGTTAATAATTATTATTAATACTTGTAAAATAGAATATATTTGATTAGAATTATTAGGCTTTCTTGTAATTTGCAAAGTATATTATAGTCTACATATTTTACTAGGAATAACTACTATATAGTGTCATTAAAGTATTTTATATACAAATATATTAAGTAATTGTCAAAATATATAGATATATATTATTATTAGTTTTATTACTTTTACAGTGCTAAGTTTTACGATTATTTTAGTTATTATTATCAATAAGTGGTTTTGGATATTTATCATGCTTATCAAATATTTTTAAAGTTATCTTGTAAAAATGTATAAATACTATATTTGACTTAGTATATTTTAAAATACTGTTTTAAAACCATAAACAAATTTTCTGGATTATTGATATTTTATCTAGAAATATTTTGACCAAAAATATATAAATATATATATAGATTTCTACCTAAAATTGTATTTTGACAACTTAGAGTTTTTTTTTTGCCGAAAACGATTTTTCTTGACTTTAAGTATTTTTGTATTTCTCCTAAAAATATTTTGACTTATGAAAACTAGTTTTAGGAATTATAAATATTTTCTAAAACTCGTATATATAAAATATTTATTTATCTATTATTCTTTGATTTTTCTCCTGTCCGTATCCAAGTCCTATTGTTCCTATTCATTCGCCCATTTCGAGACTACCTTATGTCCATCCTAACCAATTTGACCCTTCTGGACCCAATGGGACTGTCCATGCCACCGTCAGAGGTCACCTTGTGTAGTTGTTACACCGAAGTCGCAGTTCGTGCAACATTGATTATCACAGCACACCAGGCGTACCACCAGGCAAGACACCTTGCCATTTGTTGTTTATTTATTTTAGCTCATATTTCATGCATTATTTATTTTCTTTATACAAAATAAACTGTGATATATGGCATAACCTGTTAGAACTTACTGTTCATTTATATTTCCTGCTATGTATTATTTTTCTCACATTAAACCTAGATTTAAGGGACCACCTTGTATGTTACATTCATTAGCCTTGACACGTTGTAACACGAAGTTGTGTATCGCATGTAGAATACGGACGTGCGTGATTGGCTGGCCACCAGTACATACAAGCCGTGCGATAGGAATAACCGCTAATAGAGATTGCATGCTAGTTTGACTTAGCGGTTATAGTGGTTTGTGTTGTGGATATAGCACAGTAGGCATTGGACGGGAAGGACAATTCCTTAGCGTATGGGCTTCGATGCACTTCCCTTGTGACCCGGACTCTCCGCTGGAGATACGGGATTGATGACCCATGATTACTGACGGCCACTGACGATTCTGCGGAACGTCATGCTCTTACTGATGGGGCCTCTGGTGTCCAAAGAGGGGACTACGTCGATCCTATTCAGCCAGGGCCCATGCGTAGGAAGGATTATTCTTAACTACATTTCACTTAGAACGGTTAGGTACCTTTATCCGTTAGGTACGAGTACTTTTGGTTTAGGTACTTGTATCTGACCGTGGCTTGGAATAATAACTTGTCGCGGATTAGTTCGTCACATCTTGTCCTTGTTTGGTTGTAGGTGTGACTTACTACTTCGATGAGAAGGTATTGAACCTTGTTGGGGTCCGGATACCATATTGAATTATTAGCATGGAAAGATATGTTACCGTGAATTAGTTTACCATCTCCTGTCCTTGTTTGGTTGGGAGGATGGTACGCTCGTTAAGTAGGTACATATTGGACCATGTTATAATTCGATTTACTTATTTATTTGAGCAATATTTATTCAGTTTATATGGCATGATATTATGTGTCTTGTTACGTCCCTCTGAGGACCTGGTTATCTCTCCAGGTGTGTGCTATTGTCTTTCGCAGGTGCTCTTGCTCTAGCCGTGGTCATCGCTATTTCTTCGAGGATGATTGCATTTGGATCATCTTCGCTCCGCTCGCCAAATTCATTTCTTTACTCATGTATTTTTCCTTTACTTGTTGGTAGTAGATTTGTCTCCGCCCAACATATTGTATCAAGACAAATTCATTCTCATTATATGATATCTTTTATTCCTTTAATTTGTGTGGATAAGATTAGTTATGGTTCTACTGCATTTACAGCTTATGTATTTATACGAGGCTTCCATATATTAGAGTATACTTCGTATGAATATAGCTGGCATGTCTACGTTCCTAGTCCTACGTATTTTGGGACTGGGGCGTTACATGTTTTTATGGTGGCCCATGTAGGTCGGATAAATTGTTTGGTTACTTTACCGTGCCAAGCAAGCCTACGAATAGGATTAGAAGTCTAGGATCTCATCCACATACTTGACCTCCTTCCTCGATTCCATATTCGAACTATCGTTCAACTCATCGACTGCATCTTGCTTGATTCCTTCTATCATTATTCTTATCTTCACTTCGTGCTTGCTAGAGAGTAACCCTACTAGTTAGATGTCCCAAACCCCCTTAGCTTAATCTTTTAAGTTGGGTAGAATACCCCACGACCTGACACATCCTTGACCATTAAGGAAATACAGATAGTATTATCTAGACCATAGAGACTAGAGGAATTTAACCCATTTGGTCAACCAAGCCTTGGTCAATAAAACCATAGAATGATGGTATAGGAATAAACAAGACTTAGATCCTTATGACACTTAGACTATTCATATTGGTTCTTATTTCATCTACCCTCGTGCCTATGTTTTACTAGCTAGACTAATGATGCTAATATAGCCTAGTATTTGTAAGCTAATTCTTTATCAAGCTTGATCAAGGCATATGCTATTGAGCGGCCGCTCACTAACATAATGTCTAATCAGAACCGGTGCATGATGGTCTGATCAACCGAGTGCACTTTGGTTCGCCTTTTCAATCTACGTGGATGTGATATAGTTAAACTTGGCCCTTACAATCCCATCCACGACTGCCTTGACGATTCCTTTGAAATCTATACGACCGCCTATGAACCACGTATTCGTAATTGATAATGTCGTCATTGAACTCCTTAAATCGCTTTTGCCTTCACCGATTTTGGAAGGACGAAGGCACTTGTACTTGAAATTTCTCTAGCTGTCCTATCAATTAAGACCATTACCACTCGACATTGTTATGACTTCATCATAAACTCCTCGACCTTTCCCTCGACCCTAATTCTACAATTTTGACTTTCTAATCACTTGAATTTAAGAAGTGATTACAATCGTCTCTTAATCATATCCTCAACCTAGACTACAACCATATAAACTTCTTTAACCCTTCTATCTACCGTTGTGCCTTCTCAACCCCCCCCCCCCCCCTAATTCTTAATTTTGAGGACAAAATTCTTTTAAGTTGGGTAGGATGTAAAATCCCTAAATTTTTACTAATTTTTTTTATTAAATTTTGTACAGATTTAAAATTTTTGTATTGTACGTCGCATAGTCGTATTGTACGTCGTGCACGAAATTCTATTTTTCGTAGTTGCTCGTCGAGTACGAATATGTGCGAGCGTACATATTTTATAAAAAAAAAATTCTATTTTTATACACTTTCAAAATAATATATAATTATTATTCTTGCTATAAAAGACCTTTTGTTTTTAGCAATTATTAATCATAAATAATATTTTATTGTATACTAGGAAAAGCATAATCATGTATGCATTATTCGTGCATACATATATTTCGTAATTATTTATTAGTCTATTTTAAATAAAAATATAATTTTCGAGATTTATTAATATTAATATTTTATTATTCAAAAAGATATTTAAAAATATTTATTATTTTCAAAATTATTAATATTGGTATTTTGAAAAATATATTTGGAAGTTATTGTGGCCATTTAAATCTTGATTTGATTTATGGATATGTTTAAAATAGTAAATTAATATCTATATTTGGAAGTTGATTTATCCTATTCGATTTTAAATTAAAATTTAATTTGATTTAAATTAGATTTGCATTTAGATTTGGATTTGATTTAAATTAAATTTGCGAATTATCTATTTTGGGCTTTAAGCTACTCCTAATTCTTATCTAATTGGGAATTCCCACATCCTATAAATAGGCAGGTACTCCTCCAATTCATTATTCATCCACAAACAAAATTCCACAACCAAACGTGTATCGTGTCCGTGTTCCACCATCCACAATCTTATTCCATTTATACATATACATTTTTTTCTCCGTGTCGACAACCCCGACACGATATATCGAATTCCTAAATCTAACCCTAAGCCCTGTCCCGGTTCACCCTGACCTCTGGCCGACCCCGTCATCAACCGTTACCGTCACCCCCACAGATCCCCCGGACTTCGACCACCACTGCATCTCTTCTGTCACCATGGCCACACTCGGCCAAGCCAGCCACCACCGTCCTTACCACTATCATCGACGCCACCCACCACAAGTACAAACCCACCTCCGCCTCCTGTTCCCTGTCCCTGCCAAACACCCCGGCCATCCGTATTAATCCACGTCGACCATCGACACCATCACCATAGTAACCACCACTGCCACCACGGCCAATGGCCGGACCGACCACCGCACACCCCCATCATCTCATCCCCGCCACCAAAACTAACCATCATTTAAATAAAGAGAAAAAGAAAAAAAAAGGACATCACCTCCTCCAGATCGGAGCCGTAAATTTTCTGGCCGACCCCCGCCTGTCCCAAATTTTCCGGCCGACCCCCGCCTGTCCCCGACAATCCGTCGCACAGCGCCCCGACACCCACCGCTACCATGCCATGCCATGCCACAACCGTACCACTTCCACCGTGCGCACAGATCTGCGTACCCCTGCCCTCCGCCTCGCCGCGTACGGGGAGTGTCGTCGGAGTTGACCTCTCCTTTCCCCTCTGACTGAAACCCTCCGCCGCCCTTTTCTCCTCCGCTCGCCGCCCGCTGTGGCCTCTCGCACTTCGCCGCGAGACCGCCGCACGTGACCTCTCCACCGCCGCCGCGTGCCGGTGAGCGCTTGCCCAGCATCCAGCGCTCCGCCGACCGAGCCCCTCCGGCCAAGGCCACCGTTTCCCTCTCCTCTCTCCTGCTCTCTTTCCCTCTTTTCAGTCGCCTCCCTTTCTCTCTCTGCATCCTCTTTCTCTCTCTCTTTCGTCTTCTTTAAGAAGACACCAGCTTTTCTTTTCTTTTATTTTATTTTTTGATTTTATTATTATTTTCTGTTAATTATTATTATTATCATTATTAATATCTTAATCTTTATTATTATTATTATCATTGTTAATAATAATATTATTATTATCATTATCCTTATCATTATTATTAGGAAGATTATTATTATTATTATTATTATTATTATTATTATTATTATTATTATTAACATTATTAGTATAATTAGTATTATTTTGTTAATAATTATTATTAATACTTGTAAAATAGAATATATTTGATTAGAATTATTAGGCTTTCCTGTAATTTGCAAATATATTATAGTCTACATATTTTACTAGGAATAACTACTATATAGTGTCATTAAAGTATTTTATATACAAATATATTAAGTAATTGTCAAAATATGTAGATATATATTATTATTAGTTTTATTACTTTTACAGTGCTAAGTTTTACGATTATTTTAGTTATTATTATCAATAAGTGGTTTTGGATATTTATCATGCTTATCAAATATTTTCAAAGTTATCTTGTAAAAATGTATAAATACTATATTTGACTTAGTATATTTTAAAATACTGTTTTAAAACCATAAACAAATTTTCTGGATTATTGATATTTTATCTAGAAATATTTTGACCAAAAATATATAAATATATATATAGATTTCTACCTAAAATTGTATTTTGACAACTTAGAGTTTATGTTTTTTGCCGAAAATGATTTTTCTTGACTTTAAGTATTTTTGTATTTCTCCTAAAAATATTTTGACTTATGAAAACTAGTTTTAGGAATTATAAATATTTTCTAAAACTCGTATATATAAAATATTTATTTATCCATTATTCTTTGATTTTTCTCTTGTCCGTATCCAAGTCCTATTGTTCCTATTCCTTCGTCCATTTCGAGACTACCTTATGTCCATCCTAACCAATTTGACCCTTCTGGACCCAATGGGACTATCTGTGCCACCGTCAGAGGTCACCTTGTGTAGTGGTTACACCGAAGTCGCAGTTCATGCAACATTGATTATCGCAGCACACCAGGCGTACCACCAGGCAAGACACCTTGTCATTTGTTGTTTATTTATTTTAGCTCATATTTTATACATTATTTATTTTCTTTATACAAAATAAACTGTGATATATGGCATAACCTGTTAGAACTTACTGTTCATTTATATTTCCTGCTATGTATTATTTTTCTCACATTAAACCTAGATTTAAGGGACCACCTTGTATGTTGCATTCATTGGCCTTGACACGTTGTAACACGAAGTTGTGTGTCGCATGTAGAATACGGACGTACGTGATTG
The DNA here is from genome assembly GCA_029216955.1 of Iris pallida. NCBI lineage: Eukaryota > Viridiplantae > Streptophyta > Magnoliopsida > Asparagales > Iridaceae > Iris > Iris pallida. Next base: position 1,854,015 of record JANAVB010000399.1, on the reverse strand, counting down.
GCTGGCCACCAGTACGTACAAGCCGTGCGATAGGAATAACCGCTAATAGAGATCGTATGCTAGTTTGACTTAGCGGTTATAGTGGATTGTGTTGTGGATATAGCACAATAGGCATTGGGCGGGGAGGACAATTCCTTAGCGTATGGGCTTCGATGCACTTCCCTTGTGACCCGGACTCTCCGCTGGAGATACGGGGTTGATGACCCATGATTACTGACGGCCACTGACGATTCTGCGGAACGTCATGCTCTTACTGATGGGGCCTCTGGTGCCCAAAGAGGGGACGTCGATCCTATTCAGCCAGGGCCCATACGTAGGAAGGATTGTTCTTAACTACATTTCACTTAGAACGGTTAGGTACCTTTATCCGTTAGGTACGAGTACTTTTGGTTTGGGTACTTGTATCTGACCGTGGCTTGGAACAATAACTTATCGTGGATTAGTTCGTCACATCTTGTCCTTGTTTGGTTCTAGGTGTGACTTACTACTTCGATGAGAAGGTATTGAACCTTGTTGGGGTTCGGATACCATATTGGATTATTAGCATGGAAAGATACGTTACCGTGAATTAGTTTACCATCTTCTGTCCTTATTTGGTTGGGGAGATGGTACGCTCGTTCAGTAGGTGCGTATTGGACCATGTTATAATTCGATTTACTTATTTATTTGAGCAATATTTATTCAGTTTATTTGGCATGATATTATGTGTCTTTTTACATCCCTTTGAGGACCTGATTATCGCAGGTGCTCTAGCTCTAGCCGTGATCATCGCTATTTTTTCGAGGATGATTCCATTTGGATCGTCTTCGCTTCGCTCGCCAAATTCATTTCTTTACTTATGTATTTTTTCTCTACTTGTTGGTAGTGGATTTGTCTCCGCCCAACATATTGTATCAAGACAAATTCATTCTCATTATATGATATCTTTTATTCCTTTAATTTGTGTGGATGAGATAAGCTATGGTTCTACTGCATTTATAGCTTATGTATTTATACGAGACTTCCATATATTGGAGTATATTTCGTATAAATACAGCTGGCATGTCTACGTTCCTAGTCCTACGTATTTTGGGACTGGGGCGTTACAAACAACATCAACTCCTTTAATACTACACCTTCCTACAATACTTTCTTCACCAATTTTTTTATTAAAAATCCATTAAACCACCATCAACACCATCACCTTCACCTTCCCGAGATCAAGAAGAGCACATCAAGAGCAAGCAAGGAGGAGCATGCATTGGGCGAATCAAGAACTTGCAGCAAATTCTTTTCTTGGCATTTTTTTGGTAAGCCTTCCAAAACCCTTTTCTTGAAATTGTTCCAAGAAATGTTTCTTGCAAATAAATATTCAATCACCTTCTAAAACCATATTCTTGATCAAATTTATCCATGAAAGACTAGGATTGATCATATGCATGCGTGTAAAATTAGAAAACCAATTGGAATGAAAAATTTCGCATGCTAGTTAGATGTTGTGTGATTTTTTGGGAACCAATATGCAAGTTGTAAATCTGAATTTAAATCCATACTAAATCTATACTTTTATCATTTTACATGTTTTATGTTATTTACTCATATATAACCTAACCTAAACTTGATGTGTCAAGAAACTAGATTCCTATGTGTAGATTTGACTTATGCTGGCATATAGGAAGATGCTAATTTTAGTAAAAAGTAGAAATTATTTCTGTAAAAAATAATTATATTTTTAAATGTTTAATGACTATATTATGATAACCACAAGTCATGGCTAGGTATTGGTAATATTCTAGGTTAATTCTATAATTAACTAGTAGGCGTAACACGACAAAATCCATGTACCATGCCCCAAATTCTTAATTCTAAAATTCAATATTAAATTGGGTATAAATCATGTTTAAAATTATATTTTGATGATTTTAGTATAATTTATACACATGTCCTTGTGTTGGAGACCTAGTCTCGAGTTTTGGATGTCCAAAAATCTAAAAACTAGGTCATGGTGTCCCATGGAAGCATGTGGATTGTTGTGCCATAAACCGTGTGTCATATGTACAATTAGTGATAATAATAATATTTTTCATTTATATGTGAACTCTTGGCTAGGACTTGGTATTGCGGATTCGGTGGAGACTTGGACGATAGGCAAGTATACCTTGCCAACTTATACGGTATTTATATGTTTTCTTTTTCTACTTTTATTTCTTTTGGTTACATGTTTCTTATGTTCATACTTGGTTTGTTATATGTTGCTTTAACCTATTTTCTCGTCTTATGTGCACGTATATAATTTCTATTATTTTTTGTTGCTTGATATATTGGTATTCTTCGTGTTCACATGTGTCTCGTGATAGAGTTGCTTAGTCCTATGCCACATTCCCTTGAACATGACTTGACTTGACTATGTGTTCCCATAATACTTGGAATTGACGACCATGTATCCACTTAGGCTAGAGATTGATATTAGGATTGGCTACTTGACTACTCTCGATTGGGAGTCTATTTCCTTGGACTATAATTTAGATATACTATAGATTGTTTCTTGCCTTGGCTACAATTTATAGGATTTACTTGATTTGTTGTTAGCCACGTCTAGTATTATGCAGCTCTATGGCATGCCACTGTCTTAGTATTCTTGCGTCTTAGTTACTTTTTGTATCTTTTTTCTTGTTTATCTTGTATGTTTATTTATTATACATTCAGCATGTATATTATGTATCTTGCTACGTCCCTTCTAATGACCTGGTGATCTCTCCAGGTTATTGATGAGCTGTTGCGTAGAATAGGAAGGTGGTTGATGACTGTCTGCAGGATTTAGGTATCAATAGTGGTACTCTTTATCATTCTTTCGTACTTTATATTTATAAGCATGTATTTCACTGTTGTTATAGCCTAGCTTTATAGACCTATCTTATTCTTTGGGTCTAATCGAACACATATGTTATTGGGCTGCAGACCATGAACCATATTATTCCTTCTTGACGATTATTATTTATGTGGATTGAGATTAAAATATTTTGCTATCAAACACTAATACCCCTTACCAATCAAACCTTAATACAATTTTAGCCAATAACTATGAGCATTTCCATAAGTAACCTTGTAGCTATTAATCAATTAATTCATAAATTATTCTATAGGCTCCTTGGATTCTTTGGACTCTCCGGACTTGGACATTGGACCAGCTGTTCCTTTTCAGCGACCGGGGTCAGGCAAGGGTACCTTGCCATTCTTGTAGTTTAGTTACATTATTTGAAATTCTTAAAATATTTATTTATAAGTATATTAGTGCAACACATAGGGCCGTATTCGATACTTCGCGTCCGAATCAATTCGGGTGCTGATGGCCGTTAGCGTCATCGGGTATTAAACCTAGACATTTTTACATTTGCGATACCGTGACAATTCGTTGCGTGGTACACTCTGAACCTAGGACATGTTCATATGATACTACATTATTGACGGATTTTCGTACTAGTTTACATCTTGATGTACGGAGATTCGAGTTTATTATAGGACGATGACATTATCGTGCGAGCACTGTTACTATTCTATTTATGACTCGTTGTACTAGCTAGAGGTCTGACCGAGCGACTCGTAGACACGATTCGTGAAGTCACATGGGCGGGGAGAAACATACACCGTGCGCTTGGGCTACTTTCCCACAGAGTTACCGCTGTCTCATTACCAGAGCTGCGGATTTTCATAGTTACTACAGTTCCTTATCGGAATTGCGGATCCTCATAGTTACCGGAGTTCCGTATCAGAACTCCGGATTACACCGTGACAGCCCGCATGTTCGAGTGATGTTTCTTAAATTGTATTTTGTTGGCCCATTGGTCATGGTCAAACCTGATTTTAATAATTGATCAAACTCTGTCTCGATATAAATGCAAGTCAACTCAGATGTTTACCTACGACGTTTTGGACACTGCTCAACAATGTTTAAGACTGAAGCTGTTTGCCATTCAGAATATACTTCCTGTTAAGCAATGTAATTTTTTATTTTATTGAGTCTAGGAATACATTGTACACCGAGTGGCAAATAGGCTATCCGAAAACGTTTTTCAAAATCATCCTATTCTTTTACAAATGACCTACGTTTTTGAAAAATATTCTTTTTACAAAAAGTTTCTGAAGGATTGTTCAAAAAGCCAAAATTTATTTTCTCCAAAAATGAACTGGCAGAACCCCAGGAGAACTCGGGCCGAGTTCGGCCAGAGTTCGTCCAGAGTTCGGCTATTTGGAATGTTAGTGAACGTTGGGTTTTTGAACTTGGTCATCCTTCAGTTACGGTTTGTTACAAAGAGTTTTGTCCGAATTCTGCCAGAATTCTGTCAGAGTTCTGTCTTTGGAAAAACTATAAATAGAGAAGTATTTCGATCATTTCAAATCACCAATTCACTTTCAATCTCTTCTCTTCCTGAGCTTACATTCTTCCAAAGATTTCTAAAAGCTTTCATTTTCAAATCCTAAGCCAGTTACAATCCTCTAGTCGATTTGCCAGTGCGGTACGGTCTAGAAGTTTCAGAGCGATTGTAATCAGAGGCTTGATAGAAGATTCAACTCTTCACAATTGAAGTTGGTTGAGTTCTTCGTATCAAAGCTCGCGTCTGTAGAAGTTGCAAGGACTTCGTATGAAAACTTACGACATTTTCCAATAGTGGATTCAACTGGAAGCTAGAGTTCTTCCGACTGGACTAGTCCTCACAAGAGGAAAACCAGTATAAATCTCGGTGTTTGCGTTTGCCTTCTGATCTCTTTTAAATTCTGTCATTTACTTTTTGTGATTATTATTTTATCTATGATCTAACTGCTAACAAGTTTTTAATTAGAAATATTCCGTTGCCTACTCTATTCACCCCCCCTCTAGAGTATTCTGCTTTACGATTTCGTTCCTACAATTGGTATCAGAGCAGGTTCTCTATAAGCAGGTTCTCCATCTAGAGGTATACCAAAGCGGGTTATACAGGTAAAGCAAGGTAAAATTGCAGTTATATTTAATTTTTATATAGATCACAGTATTACACATGGCAACTGTGAAATTCACAAGTGAAGGCCAAGCCACAAACAGACCTCCACTGTTTGACGGCACAAACTACACTTATTGGAAAATACGAATGAGTTTCTTTCTGAAATCTCTTGATTTTGACTTATGGTCTGTGGTTATTGATGGCTATAAAAAGCCACCTCGTATTTATGTTAATGGTGTTTTAACTGAAAATCCCAATAACAAATATACAGAGGAAGAAAAGAAAAAGGCCAGTCTTGACGCACGTGCTATTAACACTTTATTTTGTGCTTTAGACAGAACTGAATTCAACAGGGTATCTACTTGCACAACATCAAACGAAGTGTGGAAACTTCTCGAAGTAACCCACGAAGGAACAACACAAGTCAAGGAGTCAAAGATCAGCAGACTTACTCAGGAGTATGAGGCGTTCAAAATGAAGCCAAGTGAATCAGTCACTCAGATGTTTACAAGATTCTTGGATATTGTAAATCCTCTGTCCTCACTAGGAAAGGATTACACTAACTATGAGAAGATTCGTAAACTTCTACGAGCCCTTACAAAGAAATGGATTCCAAAGGCTATAACAATCATTGAAGGGAACGACCTCTCAACAATGTCTCTAGAAACACTCATGGTTAAGCTACTCACTCACGAGTTAGAACTTCAAGACTTTGAAGATGCTACACCAAAGGAAAAGTCAGAGAAGACGATCGCTCTGAAGGCTCAACATAGAAGAACCATCGAAGATGATTCCGACGACAGCGACTCCGACTCTGAAGATCAAGCTCTTCTGGTAAGAAAGTTCAAGAAGTTCATGAGATTTAACAGAAGAACAAAGGACAGCAAAGACAACAACAACAACGAGGAAGATCCTATTTGCTACGGATACAAGAAGAAAGGACACATGAAGAAAGATTGTCCTTCGGCATCATCATCAAAGAAAAATAGCAAATATGACAAAGGCTACCTGAAGAAATCAACATCAAAAAAGTACGCCAACACAAGCATATGGCATGAAAGTGAAGCCAGCGACTCAGAAGATGAACAATCAGATGACGCTGTAAATGTGTGCTTGATGGCTTGCGATCAGGTAATCACTAATCCTCTATTTGATCCTTATGATGATTTCACCTTTGAGCAACTAGGAGAGGCTTTCAGTGAACTGTTAGATGATTACAGGAAACTGCGTAGTAAATATGAAACCTCTAAGAACGTACTCAAAGAGTACAAAGGTGAAATAGGAAGACTTACCGACCTACTAGATCAGGTTAGAGATAATGACTCTTCAAATGAGTCTGGTGAGCTTTCTTCTATTAAATTGTTGTTACACGAGACTGTTAAGCTATCCGAAGAAAAAGAACCATGATTATTGAAGAATCTATCAACGTCAAGTTTGATGAGCTAAATCAACACTTGGACGATGATGACAATGAAGACATAATCGCACCAAGTACAGCTACTGCAAAACCTTCACATAAAGATACAGAACCATCACATCAGGTATCAGATGAACCTCCAAGCAAAGAAGCCGGAACTAGCAATCCTGAGACTACACCAAAAGAGGTGAGATTCTTGGCTAGTCATCCAAAGGACTTGGTAATTGATGAGATTACCAAAGGTGTAAGTACTCGTTCCTCTAATAAAGATATAGCTTCTTGTGTTGCTTTTGTCTCGCAGTTTGAACCCAAAAATATTGATGAAGCATGTAGTGATAATTTTTTGTTAGATGCTATGCAAGAGGAATTAAACTAATTCGAACGGAATCAAGTTTGGGAACTTGTTCCCAAGCCTATTGATCATCTGGTCATTGGCACCCGATGGGTATTCTGAAATAAACTGAACGAGAATGGCTTAGTGACTCGTAATAAGGCTTGACTTGTAGATCAAGGATACAATCAAGAAGAAGGTATCGACTACGATGAGACTTATGCCCCAGTTGCGAGATTAGAAACTATTCGCATGTTATGTGCATTTGCATATTTTTATAATTTTAAATTATTTCAAATGGATGTCAAAAGCGCATTTTTAAATAGTTTTATAAAAGAAGAGGTTTATGTAGCTCAACCACCCGGTTTTACTGATTTTAAATTTCTTGAATATGTTTTCAAGTTGAAGAAAGCTTTATACGGTTTGAAACAAGCCCCTCGTGCTTGGTACGATCGTCTAAGCACTTTTCTACTTGATAACGGTTTTTCAAAGGGAAAGGTTGACACTACTTTGTTTATAAAGTCTTTGAATAGTAATATTCTTTTGATTCAAGTCTATGTAGATAATATTATCTTTGGATCTACTAATGAATCTCTTTGTCAAGAATTTTCAAAGTGTATGCAGAATGAGTTTGAGATGAGCATGATGGAAGAGCTGAAATTCTTTCTCGGACTGCAAATCAAACAAACCAACAATGGGACGTTCATAAATCAAGCTAAGTACATAAAGGATCTATTGAAGAAGATCGACATGGAAACAGCAAAACCACTTAGCACTCCAATGCCGACTTCAACCAAGCTTGATATTGATGAACAAGGCAAACCTGTCGACATACGTAAGTATCGAGGTATGATCGGTAGCTTACTATATTTGACTGCTAGTCGACCAGATATTATGTTTAGTGTTTGCTTATGTGCACTTTTTCAAGCTAATCCTAAGGAATCACATTTGTGCGCAGTTAAGCGTATCTTCCGATACCTTAAACGCACTTCTTTTGTCGGCTTATGGTATCCCAAAACCACGTCGTTTGACCTAACCGGTTATTTCGATGCTGATTTTGCTGGATGCAAAGTAGATAGAAAAAACACTAGCGGTACATGTCATTTCCTAGGAAAAGCTCTAGTCTCTTGGTTTAGTAAAAAATAAAATTCTGTTGCATTATCAACAACCGAGGCTGAGTATATCGTCATAGGACGTTGTTGTGCACAAATTTTGTAGATGAAACAAACCTTAGAAGACTATGGATTACATTTTTTACACATACCCATTTTCTGTGATAACACTAGTTCTATTAATTTGACTAAGAATCCTGTATGTCATTCTCGTACTAAACATATCGAGATTCGACATCATTTTCTTAGACATTATCAACAAAATGGAGATATAGACCTTGTATACATAGACACACAGAATCAATTAGTTGACATACTCACAAAACCTTTAGCGAAAGATCGTTTCAACTATTTACGTCGAGAATTAGGAATTTTAGATATCAATAATATTAATTAATTTTGTTTTATTATTTATTTATTTGATACTCATAAACTGTTTTCGAGACAAGCCTAAAAAGAGTCTGTCTGTCACCACGACTACGGTCGAAGCGAAGCGGTATTTAAGAGTTCTTCAGTGAACCTCCGTTAGCTGGGACAGTACTCCTACAGCTAATCTGAGACAGATACTGAGTAAAGAATATTAATTTATAAAATAATATTAATTATATTACTTTGAGATTTAAAATTACTAAACTTTGAATTAAGCATTTGAAACGAATTAATGAAAAAGAATGTGACCTCATTTGAATTATTTTATATATATATATATATATATATATATATATATATATATATATATATATATATATATATATATATAGTCAGGCAACCCTTGGGTATTTATATATACCAGCACCAACCCGAGGCTTCCTTCTTCTTCATTCTTCCCCACATCCTCATAACAGCAGCAGCGCCCCTCCGAAACCCTAGCTTCTTCTCTATCATTGTTCTTCCAATCCTTGTGGAGTTTCTCGTCAAAACTTTGGATTCGTGCGGAGATCGTCATCCTCTACAACATATCCAATTTTTGGAAGGTATAATCCCTTCTTTCCTCTATTTTTCAACACTTAGGGTTTCTAGAAATTTTTGGGAAAGAATGCCTAAGTTCAATCCCTTCAAGAGGAAGAAGACCAATGCCAGTGAAGAGGCATCGTCTTCAGATCCACATACGAATTCTCTTTTTTCGGTCCAATCGGACGACGGTGCGTCGGATGAGTTTTACTTTAAAACTTCCGATCAAGTTTTATTGTGGTACGCCGATTTATCATGCGTACTATTTGCACCGGATCACCGATTAAGTGGACTGTCTTTCCGGATCACCGCCCTTACTTTGAGGCATTAGGGTTACAACATTTTGTCACCTTACAATTCCCCCTTGCCACTAAAGCCATTAGATTATTCTATTGTAATTTTGTGTTAGACACTTTTACAGCGAGGACACGTGTCAGAGGAATTGATATCGAATTCACTGATGAAACGTTAGCAGAAATCCTTGATATCCCAAACGAAGGTGCCCCGCTCGATGACATCACTGATTTTGATTTCCTCGATGGCACGACACTCGTTAGTTTCAAAAATGAACTTTGTGCGCCCACACGCGTTCTTGCTGGAAAGTTCAAAGCTAATAACTTGAACTTGTTTAACTACGAATTACATCGCATCATCTATTCCACCTTACTTCTAAAATCTACTTCTAAAGATGATGTCACTGCACTTGAGCTTTCTGCTCTCTATCACATTCTTAAGAAGATTTCTTTTTCTGCCCCTAAGACTATCATTCAGATGATGGGTAGATGTTGCAGGAGAGACCGCAATCTATCTTATGCGATGCTTATTCCTCGTATCTTTAAGAGATTTGATATTGACCTATCTACTTGTGCTGTCGACCCCGAGCCCAAGTTTCTCAAACTCTCTCGTCGCAGCATTGCATCTGTTCCTGCACCTACTCCTCCTGCACCTCCTCCCACTGCTCCCACAGCACCTGTTCCTCCTCATTCTTACCCTATGACATTTGAGGGTATCCATCAGCATTTATCAGATCTGCAGTCTTTTTATGTTGAGACCTCTAGGGAACACGAGTTCTGTGATGTGACTCGGTTCCAGGCGATTGCCAACTCCTTCGCCAATCTGAGGTTTGTGCAGACGGGTCATTCTGCTAGCTCTCTACCTCGAGAACCTTCTGTTTCTGGCTACCGCATTGACGACGAGGCGGTTCACTCTCTGTTCCAGCCAGGGAACACATATGATTGGTATCGTACCACTGGCGCCACTCCTCGCACTTCTGGTGCTGGTACTTCTAGAGCTGGTCCTTCTGGACATGCTGGAGCTGCAGCTGATGACGTTGATGATGATGATGAGTTTTGAGATGTTAGATTGTTGAGACTGTTACTTTTGTCTTATGCTTACTTGGAAATGCTCCGACATTCCAAGATTTTATCAGTACTTTTTAGTTTTTATCCGTACCTTTTCTCTTATGTGACTAGTCATGGACATGGTTTTTTGGTTATGCCTCAGTTTTGGCATCTTAGTCTATTATTCAGTACTTTATTTGTTTCAGTTTTATGGTAGCACTATCTATCTTTGTTGCTTCTTTCTTTATTAAAAACTGCCTGTAACTAATACATGCCTGTGTTGTGTTCTATAGTCTATCTGTTTATCTTACTATGATTACTGTTTATACCATACCTGTCATGATTATTTATGTTATTGTGTTTCTTCACTGATTGTTACTTATGCATTTATTGCGGGGGAGCTTTCTCTTTTGTAATTATTTTGCTAAGTGACAACGGAGGAGAAATAAGGAAACTAACATTTTTTTTCGTTCAAGTGAAATACAGGTTATGAACAATTTCTTTGATTACTATTTTGAATTGATTCCAAGCTTAGATGTTATATCGGCAAGGTTTGTCAATTATCAAAATGGAGGAGATTGTTGGCCCATTGGTCATGGTCAAACCTGATTTTAATAATTGATCAAACTCTGTCCCAATATAAATGTAAGTCAACTCAGATGTTTACCTACGACGTTTTGGACACTGCTCAACAATGTTCAAGACTGAAGCTGTTTGCCATTCAGAATGTACTTCCTGTTAAGCAATGTAATTTTTTATTTTATTGAGTCTAGGAATACATTGTACACCGAGTCGTACTAGCAAATAGGCTATCCGAAAACGTTTTTCAAAATCATCCTATTCTTTTACAAATAACCTACGTTTTTGAAAAATATTCTTTTACAAAAAGTTTCTGAAGGATTGTTCAAAAAGCCAAAATTTATTTTCTCCAAAAATGAACTGGCAGAACCCCAGGAGAACTCGGGCCGAGTTCGGCCAGAGTTCGGCCATTTGGAACGTTAGTGAACGTTGGGTTTTTGAACTTGGTCATCCTTCAGTTACGGTTTGTTACAAAGAGTTCTGTCCGAATTCTGTCAGAGTTCTGTCTTTGGAAAAACTATAAATAGAGAAGTATTTCGATCATTTCAAATCACCAATTCACTTTCAATCTCTTCTCTTCCTGAGCTTACATTCTTCCAAAGAGTTCTAAAAGCTTTCATTTTCAAATTCCAAGCCAGTTACAATCCTCTAGTCGATTTGCCAGTGCGGTACGGTCTAGAAGTTTCAGAGCGATTGTAATCAGAGGCTTGATAGAAGATTCAACTCTTCACAATTGAATTTGGTCGAGTTCTTCGTATCAAAGCTCGCGTCTGTAGAAGTTGCAAGGACTTCGTATAAAAACTTACGGGATTTTCCAATAGTGGATTCAACTGAAAGCTAGAGTTCTTCCGACTGGACTAGTCCTCACAAGAGGGAAACCAGTATAAATCACGGTGTTTGTGTTTGCCTTCTGATCTCTTTTAAATTCTGTCATTTACTTTTTGTGATTATTATTTTATTTGTGATCTAACTGCTAACAAGTTTTTAATTAGCAATATTCCGCTGCCTACTTTATTCACCCCCTTCTAGAGTATTCTGCTTTACGATTTCGTTCCTACACATTTCATACTAGTTGGTTACGGTAGTTCATCCACTTTATTTTAGTCTTATTTATTTTTATCATATCACCCTTTACTGTTGTACTTTTGGCCTGTATATTATGTACCTTGTTGCGTCCCTCTGAGGACCTGGTTTTCTCTCCAGATTTAGACGATTATTCTGAGGTCTACGGATCCGGAGTTGAGCTTGGAGCAGGACTTGCAGTTGACGACGAGATTGATCCAGCAGAGTAGCCGATTGGTAGAGCACTTTCTTTATTTCTGGCTTCATTATCTAGTAGTATGTCGTCATCTTCTTGTATTTCATTTTCATTCAGTATTGTATCAGCGGAATTATTTTCGCAAGACTGTTCGTTCAGTGGTTGTTTTATGACTACATTCAGACTATGTTATTTCAGCACATTGTGGTTTATTTCATATTTTTCACTATGTGTTCCTTGATTTTTATTTAGTGGATGAGATTAGTACTTTGATTGTCTGGGCATTATTCTATATTACTGCATATTACAGCTTAAGTGCTACTCTCATGGTTCCATTAAATTGGGTAAATCATTGGGAGTAGTACTCGCTGGCCTTGCCACGTGGCTCGGTTCTGTATTTTGGAACTGGGGCGTGACAGAGATATAGTTTTGACTTGCCATGAGTATACCTATTACCATAGTCTAGACACCTTATACGTATTCGGGTTTGGACTGGTGAAACGCTCCAATCCCAAAGTACGTAGGACTAGAATATCGTATACATGCCAGCTACGTATCGAAAGGAGTACAGTCCAGCTCGAATACGTATAAGCTGTATATAGGGTCAAGTATAACTATCTAAAAAGAAGTCATGCTAATTATATCTCAATCCACTAAATATTGATAAAAATTACGAATCAAGTGCACTATGGTTGATAATACCGTAATATACTGATTCTAGAATAGATAAATTTATTATAGTGGATCCCCAATAATACATGTATCATGAACAAGCTAGAAGAAAGATGAAGCTTGTAAAAGAATAGGCTATAATAACAGCATGAGTCAAATATAAGACAAAATAAAAATAAGGAAGATAATGATAATAGCATCAACTAAATATACTTGAAATCTTGGTGAAGCAACCATTATCCATCAATGTATTATACCTCGATAACTTCATATAATACCTGGAGAGATCACCAGGTCCTCAGAGGACTAGCAAGATACATAAAATATGCAACTAAATAAAAGTAAATAACATGCATAGAAGAAGGAATGAAATAACAACAGAGAAAACACAAGTCAGGACACAGGCATAAGAGTAGTGCTACTAGACGTGGCTACAAGGTAAAGTCAAGTAAAACTGCAGCACGGTATAAGCTAAGGGTCCTATAGAAAGCAATACGGGGTGTGCTAACTATCTATATAAAGTCATATCGCAGCACTGTACATGCTAACGATCGAGAGTGGTCAATGGCCAGGTACTAATAACATCGACAAGGATCGAGGGAGCAAGTCCTATATAAAGTCTCTATCGCAACACGGTTCATACTAACGACCGAGAGTGGGAAATAAGTCATATACAAAGTATCTAAAGTAGCACGGTGCATACTAACTATCGAGAGAGGAAACAGGAAATGGTACATAGCAAGGCACTAGCGCGAACAAATATGAAAGTGTATAAAAAGAAAATGATAGGCAGGTGATATGATAAAACATGAAAATAAAATATGGCAAGGCAACAAATATATAACAGAAAAGAGACATGTACAAATAGAAATAAAGGAAAGTATGCATGTAAAATAAACTGTATATAGGACAATGTATACTTGTCTGGTGAGAAATCGACCACGTCCAAATAAGCAACTAGTCAAATCAATGAGCCACGACAGCTGAACTTCCACAAGCATCACCAGATGCTGAAACAAACATCACCAACATTCTTGGCATAAGAAAAATATCCAAGTTTGACTATCCACAAGTCCAATTCTGGACATAGAGGCAAAACAATAATTTTGGACCAAAATAGTGTCCGCCGTTGGACCCGCTTTGCACCAAAAAATGTGCTAGAGCCTATGGTATCTAAAGTCGACAAATTATATACCTACGAGTCTAGTTTTTCAATATGAACTCAACTATAGGTCCAGTTTTGGATTCCGATGACTTGTGCACAAAATATTCCGTTGAGTCAGATCGTGGGCCCGCCAAAATTGCGTTCCAGTCGACCTTCTCAGAATCGGACCAAACTTGGCTCACAGGTCCAAAAAAATGATACGAGTCTAATGGCGCAAGTTTTGTCGCGATGTAACGCACATGCACAAAGTAATTAGGGTTGTTGTAATGGGGCCGATACGGTGTGCCTCGACCGATACGTCTCGAATTTGTCGCTTACACACAACCTATTCAAGTTCCGTCAAAGCCCATACATCCACAACATCCGTACGCACCTTTCGATGGTCTCGGGTTGTGATGAAGTCGCCCGATTTGTCGGGACAGACCTCTTATCGGTAAAAATTCTATGTTTTCAAAACATTTTTCGTAGTTTTTTCTCCTGATTTTGCTAACTTGAAACAGAATTTAACCAACTAAAATAAAAACTAAAAATAGGGTTTCAATATCGGTTAGGTTGTCTACAAGGCTATTTAGGTGGTTTCCAAGATTTGCGATATTTTGGTCGCAAATCGGCTTCCAACTTGGGGTTTCGGGACAGTTTCTAACTTCCAAAAATTGAGTTTTTTCTTGATTTTGGAACTCAATTTTCGTCACACATGTTGCTAATTTAAAGATTCTACTTGAAAGAAAGCGCAGTCATATACTACCGAAAAAGATGGATCGAAAATCGATTTAGCGAGGACGCAAAAATTGTGCTACGAAGTTGGCCTGGCAACTGTTGTGGCTGTTGTTCCTTTCCGCTGCTGTTCGGCAGCTTTGCCGGCGACTGGACGGTGCTCTAGCGTGGAGGCATGGTGGCCGAGGCTAGGGATTAGTCTAGGGTTCTCTTCCGATTTCTCTCTCTCTCTCTCTATGTGTGTGTGTGTGTCTCGATATATACACATATATAATAGGCTCGGTTTTGGGGCTGTTGTTGATCGGGTTTGAGTATGACTCATATCTCGCGAGATATTCATTATCTCGTGAGATATTGATTGAGTTTTTTTCTTTTATATATATATATATATATATATATATATATATATATATATATATATATATATATATGTTTGTATACACACTACCATGCGAGCTCTACACATGCATCTTTAGCCTATTAATCCAAATAAAATTTAAGCAAATATTTTTAGCAATGGTTAACATATTTCCAAAATAAAATATTACTATTAAAAGCAATAATACATATATGATATATATATATATATATATATATATATATATATATATATATATATATATATATATATATATATATATATATATATATATATATATATTTACCAACCTTTATAAATAATAATAAACCCATATACGCAATTATTTAATAGGCGCATGCAAGTGTATATATATATATATATATATATATATATATATATATATATATATATATATATATATATATATATATATATATATATATATATATAAATATAAATATATATTTTATATATATATATATATATATATATATATTATATATATATATATATATATATATATATATATATATATATATATATATATATATATATATGCAGATGACCTCTAGCCTAGTGGTTAAGAGAGATGCATGCGGCTCGAGTGGTCAGGAGTTCGAATCCCAGTGGGAGCGATTCCAGAAATAATTTACCTAGTTCCATATATATATATATATATATATATATATATATATATATATATATATATATATATATATATATATATATATATATCGCGCCGCGTTGCCCTAGAGAGCGCCGTGCCAGGAGATTCTGCTAGATCACAACCTCTTTCCGACTCCGGCTAGGCCTTTGGTCGGGCCGGTGTCATCGAAGGATGGCTAAATCCTTTGTCGATGCGGTCTCCGGCCGGGTAGAGGAACCCCCTCGCTTGGCCGCTAGATCTGTGTCAACATACAAAGGTGCACCTGCTATCTCCTTCTCGGATGATGAAGAACAGCCTTTGGCATCTCCCCTTCAGTTTGTGCTGGTGGGAAAATTCTCCCACAGTAAGCCGTCCATCGAGGTCATTCATAAAGCCCTCTCTGGTTTTGAGTTCAAAGGAGACATCAAGGCGGGAGTCATTGACCGCAAACATATCCTCATTAGGCCTTCTATTGAGGAAGATTTTCTACGTCTTCGTTCAAAAGACACTTGGTTTATCTCTCGAGCTCCGATGCGAGTTTTTAAATGGGAACCGAATTTTTCACCACTGTTCGAATCTTCTCTCATGCCGGTTTGGGCGGATCTCCCGGATCTACCACATCACCTATCTGCTAAGGAGGCTTTGTTTGCCATCACTTCGGCTATTGGCACACCGCTCAAGATTGATAAAGCTACATCAGATCTCTCTCGCCCGAGTAGGGCTCGGGTCTTTGTGGAGGTGGATGCGAGTAAGCCAATACAACATCGTATTCGGATCAATCGCTCGAGAGGAAGGAGTTTTTGGCAGAACATAGAATATGAGTACATACCCTTATATTGCTCTCATTGTCATCATCAAGGTCACATAATGTCTGGCTGTAAATTGAAAAACAAAGGCAAGGAAGTTATTCAACAAGACACACAGCAGCAAACTGAGGGTGATGCGGTGGTCTCGAAGCCAGGGTCGATGGGATTGAAGGTCACATCCATACTGCAGAGAACTAATGAGGAGAGGCAGACTAAAGCAGGTCCTTCCATACTAAATCAAGACACTGCCATATCTTCCCAATCCGCTGGCCAAGCCACATGTAACGACAAAGCTCCTCCTGTACTGGAGGACACTAGACTTGCTAATGTGCCGTCGGTTGAACCCCTTGAACCCACCCCTCCTCAAGATTCCCTACCTATCACTCACGTCACATGGCTACCAGTGCATGACTTGACGTCTGCGCCTACCGGAAGCAAGCCAAATGAAAAAGTGGCGGTTGAAGCCATTAATGATGATTCGGTTGGGGATGACGTCACCAACTAAAATACTGAAGTGGGTTGCACCCTTGAGGAGGGAGAAATACGAGAAGAGCAGGCGTATGAGCAATTACCTCTGGATCTCCCTACTATTCCACAACATAACATCGGCAGCTGGGCGGATGAAGCCGAGCGCGAATCTCTCGAGGACGACGGGCAAGCCGAGAGACTCGAGAGGGAAGATGGGCATCAGGATGACACAGGAGCAGAAGTCGAACGCCTTCCGCCTACAGAAGCACCAGCTTCTCAGCAAAAGCGGAGGCAAGCCAAGAAGGCGGTGGAGCCTTCCGATCGAGTCACACGGCAGTCGGCAAACAGTGCAATCACTGGTAAAACCACAACTTCCGTTAATGTTTAATACTCTCATCTGGAATGTTCGTGGTATTGCCAATCAAATGACTCTTAAAAGAATCAAAACCTTGGTGAGGATTCACAAGGTTGTTTTCATTGGCATTATTGAGCCCAAGGTTGATAGCAGCCAACTCCTGCGCTATCAGTTAAAGTTGAGGTTCTCGAAGGCATTCTCTAATGAGAGGGGTAACATATGGGTCATGGCAAAGTCGGATTGTGACATAGGTTTGCATGATTCTTTTGATCAAGCATTGACAATCTCCCTTTATCATCCCAAGCTTCCTGCATCTGCATTTTTTACTATTGTACATGGGGATAATACTAAAGAAGGTCGTAGATTACTTTGGGATAGACTCACACAATTGCAACCCTCTCTCAGTTGCCCATGGTCGATCGGAGGCGATTTCAATGCCATTCTGTGATCAGAGGAAAAAATTGGAGGACGTATTCCTGATCAAGTATCCATCGAGGAGTTCGCCAATTTTACGCTCGTCACTGGTATGTCTGAGCTTCCCTACTCTGGCAGTTACTACACTTGGATCAAATCCAAACAGGATGGTCAGAGGGGTTCTCGTTTGGATAGGGTTTTGGTCGATAATGCATGGTTGGACTGGGCGCCTTTATCTTCAGTAGAACATCTCAACCGAGCTGAATCAGATCATGCGCCGTTACTTACCAAATATCGATCTAATTCGACCATGGGCAAGAAACAATTCAGATTCCTAGACTTCTGGGTGAATCATGAGGAGTTTAAGCCACTGATTCAACAAGCATGGTCCTCGGTTGATTATCGAATTGGGATTACCAGATTGGCTCTTCGCTTTGATGCTTGTCGTAAGGTCCTTTCAGCTTGGAGCCGCAACACTTATGGTGATATCTTTCAGCAAGTGAAGCAAGCGGAGGATGTAGTTTTAGTTGCAGAAATTCATCATGAACAAAGCAATTCTTCAGAGAGTCATCAACAGCTGGCTAAAGCTACTGCCATCCTTAAACAACGGGTCAGTATTGAGGAATCATACTGGAAGCAGAAGGCTAGGATCAAATGGGACCTAGAGGGCGATAAAAACACTGCCTACTTTCATGGCTGCGTGACTAATCGCAAAAGATCTCTCCAAATCCATTCTATTACAACTGAAGAAGGTGCCATTCTGAAAGACAAAGGCTTGATTCATGCATATGCCAAAGAGTTTTATTCTAAACTCTATCAAAGAGGTGACATTCAGGAGGAGAGTGATCTACTACTGAACATTCCTTCTCTCGTGACGGCAGAAGACAATGATTTGCTTATTGCGGCCCCATCTACTGATGAAATCATTGAAGCAATTAAGTCGCTTGATCAACACAGCGCGCCTGGGCCGGATGGATTTACTCCACTTTTCTTTATTGTTTGTTGGGAAATCATCAGTAAGGATATGACAGAGGCAGTTGGCATGTTTATAGATGGGTTTGCATTGCCACGCTCCGTCACGAATACCTCTTTAGTGTTGATCCCGAAGGTGAAGCAGCCCAAAACATTTGGAGATTATCGGCCTATCAGTTTGTGCTCAGTAATGAACAAGATAATCTCGAAGTTACTGTCTCGTCGACTCGCTCCTCTTCTTCCTTGCATTATTTCTCCTGAACAAAGCGGCTTTGTGCAAGGCAGAGAGATAGTTGATAACATATTGCTAGCCCAGGAAATGATGGCGAGAATGAATAAGAAGCATAGAGGAGGCAATGCAGCTATCAAGCTCGATATGATGAAAGCCTATGATAGGGTGGATTGGAGATTTCTCTTGAAGGTACTTCGCAGATTTGGATTTCACAACAAGTGGGTGGATATGATGCTTCGACTTGTTAACAATGTGTGGTATGCACCATTGATTAATGGAGAATCAACTGAATATTTCCAATCTTTTCGAGGCGTTCGACAGGGTGATCCCCTATCCCCGACATTGTTCATTATTGCGGCGGAGGTCCTGTCACGTAGCTTGAAGAAGATGACTGATACGGAGGGTTTCTCCTCCTTCATCTCGCCTCATGGTTGTCCAGCGATCACCCACTTGGCATATGCAGATGATGTCCTTCTTTTCTCTACTGGGGATCTTCGTTCAATATCAAAGATCACAGAGCTATTGTCTAGTTATGAGGCTGCCTCGGGACAACTCATCAACAAGGCCAAGTCTTCTATCTACATTTCGAAGAACATCCTGAATGAGAGGGGTGCGGAGCTGGCTTATAGAACTGGTTTCCAAATTGGCACACCACCATTCACGTATCTGGGTCGTCCTCTAATGGCTGGGCAACGTAATGGGGGAATGTACGAAGAGCTGCTCAATCGCATTAGGATTAAATTAGAAGGTTGGCACAACAAAATTCTATCTCCAGGAGGCAAGCTAGTGTTGATCAAGGCTGTTCTGACATCCATTCCAGTCTACACATTAGTAGCTTGTAATCCGCCAATTGCAGTTCTTCGTAGAATGGAAAGCATATTCTCTAGTTTCTTCTGGGGTGCTCAGGATGGAGTGGCTAAACGAACCTGGTTGGGATGGGATCGAATAGCTAGAACTAAAAAGGAAGGAGGTTTAGGCATCAAAAGATTGGAGGAAATGATGAATGCATTTACCATCAAACTGTGGTGGAAATTCCTGACTCATAATAGTTTATGGACAACATTTTTCAAAGCAAAGTACTGCTCCACAGATTCTCCAGTGGATGTAGGTATCACTTCTAATGCTTCACATGTCTGGAAGAGACTTATTAGTGGAAGAGAAATGGTGCAACACAACATTTATCAGGTTGGTGACAATTGGAGTTGGGGTGTTCAAGCTAGGCAGTTCACTGTGGCATCAGCGTGGGACATTGCAAGGGTTCATAGGCCTCTATTGCCATATTTTACTCACATTTAGAGCACTTGTATCCCGACTAAATGGTCAGTGCTTCTTTGGAGAACTTTGCATAACAAACTTCCTACAGATGACAACATAGCACGTCTCGGTTTCAGCCTAGCTTCGAAGTGTCACTGTTGCGTCCAAAATGAGAACGAGACTCTGGAACACATACTGCACAAAGGAGACTTGGCCAAGGGAGTATGGGGAGCAATTCATCTAATCTATAGAGTTCATGACAGAGGTCGTAGTCTGCTGGAGCGATTGCGCGATTGGTGGAGAAAGAAGAACAAGCATAAGAAGGAGATTGTAGCTGCTGCGGTTATTTGGGTGCTATGGAAAGATAGGAACAAACATAGATATGAGAACTCTGGATACACTCTTAATCAGTTGATTGCTGAAGTGCATAGACAAGTGGGGAAGGCCACTATCAAATGTAGGCACTCCTAGTGCCTTTTTGTACTGGTTTGATATTTCAATAAAGTTGGTTTTTAAAATATATATATATATATATATATATAAATATATATATATATATAAAAATTATATATATATAGCCTACAACTTCCCAAAATTCACAAGAATCTCTAAGAAAATTATTTATCCTATTTTAATTAAGTATCACTTAAATATCAAATAATATTGATATCTGTAATATATAAATATATATATATATATATATATATATATATATATATATGTAGGAACGAAGTCGTAAAGCAGAATACTCTAGAGGGGATGAATAGAGTAGGCAGCAGAATATTGCTAATTAAAAACTTGTTAGCAGTTAGATCATAGAAATAATATCAATAATCACAAAGTAATAATTATAAAGAAAAAAGATCAGAAGGCAAACGCAAACACAGCGATGTATACTGATTTTCCTCTTGTGAGGACTAGTCCAGTCGGAAGAACTCTAGCTTCTAGTTTAATCCACTATTGGAAAAACCTGCCAGTTTTTATATGAAGTCCTTGCAACTTCTACAGACGCGAGCTTTGATACGAAGAACTCGACCAACTTCAATTTTGAAGAGTCTTTCTTCAATCAAGCCTCTGATTACAATTTCTCTGAAATCTTCTAGACCGTACCGTACCGTACCGGCAAATTGACTAGAAAATTGTAACTGGCTTGGGATTTAAAAATGAAAGCTTTTTAGAAATTGTTTGAAAAGAAACGTAAGCTTATAAGAGAAGAGATGAAAGTGAATGAGCGATTTGAAATGATCAGAATTCTTCTCTATTTATAGTTTTTCCAAAGGCAGAACTCTGGCAAAATTCGGACAGAACTCTATGTAACAATCCGCAACTGAAGGGAGACCAAGTTTTTCAAACGTTTGAAAATTAAACGGTCACTAACCGAACTCTGGCCGAACTCGGGCCGAGTTCTGTCAGGGTTGGTCAGGGTTTTTCAAAAGTGATTTTTGGGCTTTTTGAAATCCTTCAGAAGCTTTTGCAAATAAGGGATGTTTTTCAAAAACATAGGTCATTTTTAAAAATGATTTTGGATAGCCTATTTGCGGTGTACAATGTATTTCTAGACTCAATAAAAGTAAAAATTACATTGCATAAAGAAATACAGTCTCGAGTGGCAAACATAGCTTCGGTCTTGAACTGAGTAGATATCCGATCTTGATCAGGGTCCAAGTGTCCAAAATGTCTTGAGTAAACATCTGAGTAGCTCCGTATATCGAGGCAGAGTTTGATCAATTATTAAAATCAGGTTTGACCATGACAATGGGCCAACAATCTCCCCCATTTTGATAATTGACAAACCTTGACCAATATAACATCTTCGATCAATAAGATTTGAAAGATAATCAAAATTGTATTATATCCTGAAAGATATTCCTGTAACATGTATGTAACCTGCATAAGATGTTAGATCTTATTTCTCCTCCATTGTCACTTAGCAAAATATTTGCAAAAGAGAAAGCTCCCCCGCAATATATGCATAAGCAACAATCAATAAAGAAACACAAGAAAATATATATGAAAAATGTATTACAAGCAGTTAATAGTATTCACAGGCATGGTATAAATGTCACAGACAGTAAAGAAATGTGATAAGCAGAAAATATTTCACAAGCAGTTTAAATGGAATCATAATAAATAAAAAATATGCTAAATAAAACTGATATAAATCTCTGAAACAGAGAATAATAAAAAAAATGTTCATCAGACAAAAGTCACAAAAGAAATCATAACCACACATGCAAATAATAAGAGTACTGATGATACTAGCTTGGAATGTCAGAGCATTTCCAAGTAAACAAAGACAATAGAAACAGTCTCAATAGTACGACAACTAGACAAAAATGTCTAAATCACATATCATCCTCATCATTATCATCATCTGTAGTAGTCCTAGCATGACCACCATGTCCAAAAGGACCAGCTCCAGATGTGCCAGCTCCAGAGGTGTGTGGATTAGCACCCGAACTACGGTACCAATCATAAGCGTTTCCTGGCTGGAACAGAGAATGGACCGCCTCATCCTCAATGCGGTAACCAGATACAGCAGGGTCTCTAGGAAGAAAACTGGCTGAATGACCCGTCTGAGTAAATCGGAGATCGACAAACGAGTTGGTAATAGCCTGGTACCGAGTCACGTCACGAAACTCATGTTCCCTGGAAGTGTCAACAAAGAAAGTCTGCATATCCGAAAGGTGCTGATGGATACCCTCAAAAGTCATAGGGTAGATCTGAGAAGGAACATGGGAAATAGGAGCGAGAGGTGCAGGAGTAGTGGCAATACTGCGACGAGAAAGCTGAAGATACTTGGGCTCAGGGTCCAGAGCGCAAGTGGATAAATCGATATCAAAATGCTGAAAGATGCGAGGGATAAGCATCGCATAAAAGAGATTGCGGTCTCTTCCGCGACATCTTTCCATCATCTGGATGATAGTCTTAGGGGCAGAAAAAGGAATCCCCTTAAGAATGTGATAGAGGGCAGATAGCTCTAGTGTAGTGACATCATCTTTCGAAGTAAATTTTGGAAGAATAGTGAAATAGATGATGCGATGTAACTTTTAGTTAAACAAGTTCAAGTTATTTGCCTTAAACTTTCCAGGATGAGCACGTGCTGGCGCACAAAGCTTATTCTTGAAACTAACAAGAGTCGTGCCCTCGGGAAAGTCGAAGTCGGTGGTGTCATCGAGCGGGGCACCTTCGTTTGGAATACCAAGGATTTTTGCAAGCAACACATCATCGAACTCGATATCGATCCCGCCAACACGAGTTCTTGCAGTAAAACTGTCAAACACGAAGTTACAGTAAAATAGTGGAAGGGCATTACTAGCTATAGGGAATTGTTGGATAACGAGACGGTATAACCCTAATGCCTCAAACAAAGGACGATGATCTGGAAATACAGTCCATTTGATCGGAGCGCCTGTGCATATTGTACGCATAGCAAAGTCGGCATACTATAGTAAAGCTTGGTCATGAGTTTTGAAGTAAAACTCATCCGACACGCCGTCACCTGATTGGACCAAGGAAAAGAGGGAATCCGTATTCGGATATGAAGATGATGCCTCTTCACTGGCATTAGTCTTCTTCCTCTTGAAAGGATTGAATCCCTTAGGCATTCTTTTCCAAAACTAGATAACCCTAAGAATTTGAAAGTTGAGGAAAGAAGGAGTTATACCTTCCGAAAATCAAGTATGTTGTAGAGGACGCGATTCTCAGCACGAATCCAAATTTTGGATTGATTTCTCCACATAGATTGGAAGAAAAGAGGTGGAGAAGAGCTAGGGTTTGGGGGGACCTTCGGCTGCTGCTGCTGCTGTGATGATGAAGTTTGGAAGAGACGAAGATGAGGGGGCCTCGGGTTCTGAATTAAAAACTTACAGCACCAACAGAACTCTGGCCGAATTCAGACCGAACTCGGGCCGAATTCTCCTAGGGTTCTCCTGGGTTTTTAAATAAAATTTGTGGGCCACATCCTTTTCATCAACTCATTTCAAATATTTAATTCAAAGTTTAGTAATTTTAAACTTCAAATAATATAATTAATATTATTTTATAAATTAACTTTCGTTACTCAGCGTCTATTTCAGATTAGCTGTAGGAGTACTGTCCCAGCTAACGGGAGTTCACCGGGGAACAATTAAGTACCGCTTCGCTTCGACCATAGTCGTGGTGACAGACAGACTCTTTGTAGGCTTGTCTCGAAAACAGTTATTGAGTATTAAAAAAATTAATTAATAAAATAAAATTAATTAATATTATTGACATCTAAAATTTTTAATTCTCGACGTAAATAATTGAAACGATCTTCCGCTAGAGGTTTTATAAAAATGTCAGCCAATTGATTCTGTGTGTCTATGTATACAAGGTCTATATCGCCATTTTGTTAATGATCTCTAAGAAAATGATGTCGAATCTCGATATGCTTAGTACGAGAATGGCATACTGGATTCTTAGTCAAATTAATAGAACTAGTGTTATCACAGAAAATGGGTATGTGTGTGAAATGTAATCCAAAGTCTTCTAAAGTTTGCTTTATCCACAAAATTTATGCACAACAACGTCCTGCGGCGATATACTCAGCCTCAGTTGTTGATAATGTGACAGAATTTTGCTTCTTGCTAAACCAAGAGACTAGGGCTTTTCTTAGGAAATGATATATGCCGCTGGTACTTTTCTATCTACTTTGCATCCTGTTAAATTAGCATCAAAATAACCGGTTAGGTCAAATGACGTAGTTTTAGGATACCATAAGCCGACAAAAGAAGTGCCCTTAAGGTATCGGAAGATACGCTTAACTGCGCACAGACGTAATTCCTTAGGATTGGCTTGAAAACGTACACACAAGCAAACACTAAACATAATATCAGGTCGACTAGCAGTTAAGTACAGTAAGCTACCGATCATACCTCGATACTTACATATGTCGACGGGTTTGTCTTGTTCATCAATATCAAGCTTGGTTGAAGTCGCCATTGGAGTGCTAAGTGGTTTGACTGCTTCCAGGTCGAACTTCTTTAATAAATCTTTTGTGTACTTTGCTTGATTTATGAACGTCTCATTGTTGGTTTGTTTGATTTGCAGTCCGAGAAAGAATTTTAGCTCTCCCATCATGCTCATCGCAAACTAATTCTGAATACACTTTGAAAATTCTTGACAAAGAGATTCATTAGTGGATCCAAAAATAATATCATCTACATAGATTTGAATTAAAAGAAGATTGCTATTAAAAAAAAATTATGAACAGTGTAGTGTCAATCTTTCCCTTTGATAAACCGTTGTCAAGTAGAAAAGAGCTTAGACGATCGTACCAAGCACGAGGGGCTTGTTTCAAACCGTCTAAGGCTTTCTTCAACTTGAAAACATAATCAGAATTTTTGAAATTAATAAAACCTGGAGGTTGAGCTACATAAACTTTTTTTTTATAAAACCATTTTAAAATGCGCTTTTAACATCCATTTAAAATTATAAAAATATGCAAATGCACATAACATGCGAATGGATTCTAATCTCTCAACTGGGGCATAAGTCTCATCGTAGTCGATACCTTCTTCTTGATTGTATCCTTGAGCTACGAGTCGAGCCTTATTACGAGTCACTAAACCATTCTCATTCAGTTTGTTTCAGAATACCCAACGGGTGCCAATGATCGGATGATCAATGGGCTTAGGAACAAGTTTCCAAACTTGATTCCGTTCGAATTGGTTTAATTCCTCTTGCATAGCATGTAACCAAAAATTATCACTACATGCTTCTTCAATATTTTTGGGTTCAAGCTGTGAGATAAAAGCAACACAGGAAGTTATATCTTTATTAGAGGAACGAGTACTTACACCCTTGGTAATCTCACCAATTACCAAGTCCTTTGGATGATCTGCCAAGAATCTCATCTCTTTTGGCATATCCTCAGGATTGTTGGTTCTGGCTTCTGGTTCTGTATGTGATTTGCTTGAAGACTCAGCTGGTGCTTGGTGTGAAGGTTATGCATCTTTGTGTGAAGGTTTTGCAGTAGCTATACTTGGTGTACTTACGTCTTTATTATCGTCATCGACTAAATGTTGATTTAGTTCATCAAACTTGACATTAATTGATTCTTCGATGATCATGGTTCTCTTATTGAAGACTCTGTACCCTTTGCTCTTTGCCGTATAACCTAAAAAGATACCTTCGTCGGCCTTTTCATCAAACTTACTCAGGTTGTCTTTAGTATTAAGAATAAAACATTTACAACCAAATATCTTGAAATATGAAACAGTAGGTGTTCTATCAAACCATAACTCATAGGGAGTCTTCTTCGATATAGGTCGAATCAGAACCCTATTGAGAATATAGCACACTATATTGACAGCTTCAGCCCAAAAGTATCTAGGTAGACTAAAGTGGTTCAACATTACTCTAGCCATTTCAGATAGAGTCCTGTTCTTACGTTCCACAACTCCATTTTGTTGTGGAGTCCTAGGGCAGGAAAACTCATGCAAAAGACCATGTGTGTCACAGAATTGCTTGAACTCTGCATTCTCAAATTTGCCGCCATGATCACTACGAATGCGAGTAATCATGAAACCTTTTTCATTCTGTACTTTCTTGCAAAAGGTGACGAATTCTGACAAAGCATCATTCTTGCGTGCAAGAAAATATACCCACGTGTATCTAGAGAAATCATCTACAATGACAAATGCATATAACTTACCACCTAGACTAGCAATTCTACTAGGTCCAAATAAATCCATATGCAATAATTGTAGAGGTCTAGTGGTACTTACAATGTTCTTGGACTTAAAGACGGATCAGATAGCTTTGTTCTTATCAAATTCGCTACATACCGTATCTTTCTTGAAAGATATGTCCGGTAAGCCACGTACCAACTTCTTTGTGGATAGTTTTGAAATTGTGTCCATGTTTGCATGACCGAGTCTCATATGCCATAGTTGAATCTCAATGCTCTTGGCCATCAAGCATCTACCTGCTTTATTAGCATCTTCTAATAGATAGAAAACATATATGTTGTCTTCCCTGATACCTTCAAAGATAGTACTGCCAGTTGAGCTATCAACTATAGTACATTTGTCTTTGACGAAGTTAATGCCATAACCATGATCAGCTAAATGGCTTATGCTGAGCAGATTATGTTTTAATTCGGTAACTAGACAAACATCTTTAATCACGGGGTAGGGAGCCTTACCAATGTCACAGATACAGATTATGTACCCTCTCAAATTATTACCGAAGGAGACGTATCATTCTTTATTCTTCTTTGATAGTGTTGTGAATAATGATGTATCATCGATCATGTGCCGTGAGCAACCGCTGTCGAGGATCCATTTGCTTCTAGCGTGTGAAGGGCGTCCCACCTACAAAATAGTTTGTAGATGAAACTCTTGGTACCCAATTCTTGTAGGGTCCTGACATGTTAGTCTTTGGTATCCATGCATAAATATTTAAATCTACTAACTTTTTGATCCTACATGTAGAGGATATATCACCATTGAGGCCACAATAATAATATTTTGCATGTTGAGTGTTGAAAGTAGTGTGAGGTGCATGATTGGTAGGTTTTGGTTTTCTAGTATAGAAAAATGCATGCCTATTAGTCTTCTTGGGCATTGGTTTGGTATGGTTTGGTCTGACAGTGTTTGGTTTGCGTGTGTTCCGATGATTCGGTAATTGACACATGTTAGAATAGGAAGCAGCAACTTCAGGCCGTTTTTCTAAACTAATTTCTAACTTTTTGGAGGTGTCATATAATCTAGTATAGTCAGATGTAAGTGTTTCCATTCTGACTTATGCACACTGGAGATTCTTTCTCTCCTTAGATAGGTCTTCCTTTAGCTGGATGATAGTTTGGTCTTTTTCTCTCTCCTTAGATAGGTCTTCCTTTAAATGGATGATAGTTTGGTCTTTTTCTTCGGATAACTTGGTAGTCTCGTATAACAACAGCTTAATAGAAGAAAGCTCACCAGACTCGATAGAAGAAACATTATTTCTAACATCAGCTAGTTGGTCGGTAAGTCTTCCTATCTCACATTTGTACTCTTTAAGTACCTTCTTAGAGGTTTCATATTTAGTATACAGTTTCCTGTAGTCATTTAATAGGTCACTGAAAGCCTCTCCTAGTTGCTCAAAGGTAAAATTATCATAAGGATCAAACAGAGGATTAGTGGTTACCTGATCGCAAGCCATCAAGCATACATTTACAGCGTCATCCGATTGTTCATCTTCTGAGTCGCTGGCTTCGCTCTCATGCCATATGCTTATATTGGCATACTTCCTTGATGTAGATCTCTTCAGATAGTCTTTGTCATATTTGCTGCTTTTTCTTATTGATGATGATGCTGTTGGACAGTCTTTCTTCATATGTACTTTTTTCTTACATCCGTAGCAAATAGGATCTTCCTCGTTGTTGTTGTTGTTGCTGTCTTTTGTTCTTCTGTTGAATCTTATGAACTTCTTATATTTTACTACCAGAAGAGCTTGATCTTCAGAGTCAGAGTCGTTGTCTTCAGAATCATCTTCGATAGTTCTTCTATGTTGAGCCTTGAAAGCGATCGACTTCTCTGACTTATCCTTTGGTGTAGCATCTTCAAAGTCTTGAAGTTCCAACTCGTAAGTGAGTAGCTTACCCATGAGTGTTTCAGAGACATTGTTGAGAGGTCGTTTCCTTCAATGATTGTTGTAGCCTTTGGAATCCAGTTCTTCGTGAGAGCTCGTAGAAGTTTGCGAATCTTCTCATGGTTACTGTATTCCTTGCCTAATAAATACAAAAGATTTATAATATCCAGGAATGTCGTAAACATCTGAGTGACGGATTCATTTGGCTTCATCTTGAACGCCTTGTACTCTTGAGTAAGTCTGTTGATCTTTGACTCCTTGACTTGCGTTGTTCCTTTGTGGGTTACTTCAAGAAGTTTCCATACTTTATTCGATGTTGTGCAAGTCGACATCCTGTTAAACTCAGTTCTGTCTAAAGCACAAAATAAAGCGTTAATAGCACGTGCGTCAAGATTGGCATTTTTCTTTTCATCCTCAGTATATTTATCATGGGGTTTATCAACTAAAACTCCCTCAATAGTAATACGAGGAGGCTTTTTGTAGTCATCAATAACTATAGACCATAAGTCAAAATCAAAAATTTTTAAAAAGAAACTCATCCGTGTTTTCCAATAAGTGTAGTTTGTGCCGTCAAACAGTGGAGGTCTGTTTGTGGCTTGGCCTTCACTTATGAATTTCACAGTTGCCATGTGTAATATTGTGATCTATAAAACAATTAAATATAACTGCAATTTTACCTTGCTTTACCTGTATAACCCGCTCTAATACCAATTGTAGGAACAAAGTCGTAAAGCAGAATACTCTAGAGGGGGTGAATAGAGTAGGCAGCGGAATATTGCTAATTAAAAACTTGTTAGCAGTTAGATCACAGAAATAATATCAATAATCACAAAGTAATAATTGTAAAGAAAAGAGATAAGAAGGCAAACGCAAACACAATGATGTATACTGATTTTTCTCTTGTGAGGACTAGTCCAGTCGGAAGAACTCTAGCTTCCAGTTGAATCCACTATTGGAAAATTTCGTAAGTTTTCATACAAAGTCCTTGCAACTTATACAGACGCGAGCTTTGATACGAAGAACTCGACCAACTTTAATTTTGAAGAGTCTTTCTTCAATCAAGCCTCTGATTACAATTTTTCTGAAATCTTCTAGACCGTATTGTACCGACAAATTGACTAGAGAATTGTAACTGGATTGGGATTTAAAAATGAAAGCTTTTTAGAAACTCTTTGGAAAGAAACGTAAGCTTAGAAGAGAAGAGATGAAAGTGAATGAGTGATTTGAAATGATCAGAATTCTTCTCTATTTATAGTTTTCCCAAAGGCAGAACTCTGGCAGAATTCGGGCATAATTCGGATAGAACTCTATGTAACAATCCACAACTGAAGGGAGACCAAGTTTTTCAAACGTTCGAAAATCAGACGGTTACTAATCGAACTCTGGCCGAACTCAGGCCGAGTTCTGTCAGGGTTGGTCAGGGTTTTTCAAAAGTGATTTTTGGGCTTTTTGAAATCCTTCAGAAGCTTTTGTAAATAAGGGATGTTTTTAAAAAACATAGGTCATTTTTAAAAATGATTTTGGATAGCCTATTTGCCAGTACGACTCGGTGTACAATGTATTCCTAGACTCAATAAAAGTAAAAATTATATTACATAAAGAAATACAGTCTCGAGTGGCAAACATAGCTTCGATCTTGAACTAAGTAGATATCCAATCTTGATCAGTGTCCAAGTGTCCAAAACGTCTTGAGTAAACATCTGAGTAGCTCTGTATATTGAGACAGATTTTGATCAATTATTAAAATCAAGTATGACCCTGACCAATGGTCCAACAATATATATATATATATATATATATATATATATATATATATATATATATATATATATATATATATATATATATATAACAATTACTTTAAAAAATATATTCGTTAGATTACTAAAATAAAGTATGATATACACACATAAAATATATCGACATTGACGTCTTTGGACGCATCACATGACTACACGGGCGTGGGTTTGGTTCGGGTCTAGTTTGACTAATTTAGCACAACCGGGTCTCCTAAAAAGTCAAAAAGTCTTAATAACTATTATTTAAGCCACTTATAGGGTCAAGTCACAACTTTGACTAGTTTTCCTAGTTGGGACACGACTATGGCCATGTCTTCCCTAGCATGGCTAATACACTAGTCAAAGCACACGACTACACTATTCGTACCAAAATTCCTAGTCATCTTGTACCCCAAAACTTAAACTAAGGTCATCTATAATAATAATTGTTTAATAAAAAAATTTATAAATTCCAAAAATCACTATTTAAGTCAAATAAATGATAAAAAAATAATTTTAAAAATTCAGGGGTGTTACACTAGAGTCTACTTGATACGTAGCTAGAATGCTTACGTATCTTGGTTTTACGTATTTTGAGACTAGGGCATGACATGTCTAATATCTTGGAGAAGAATAAATCATTATCCCTAACGCAACAATCGACAATGATACGTCAATGCAATCAAGATCTATTCAGGGTGTGAATCGTTGGTCAACGAGTTGCAAACGACTATGAAGGAGCTAGTGCAATACCTTGTTGGTCTTCTGTAACTACAACAAGATGTAACTTCGCTTGTTCATGACGAATATGCCAAGCTAACTTCTACAGTGGAGCAAGAGGAGTCCATCTATCAACAGAAGAACGATATCATGACTCATGACCTCCAATAAATTAATGATGATTATGATAAGCTAATTACTTCAGGATCAAATTGTACTGCCCTTCAAGAAAAATTCTCTAACAATATGGTTGTACTTACTGCAGTGCTCCGTCCCGCTTAGTTCAACCGAAGGAATCGAAACGCAACGACGTTTAGACTTAGCTATGCAATGGCTTGCTTGAAGTCCCGTTCGATCGAGGCAACTCCTTGTTCAGGTGGGTGGCTTCGATGAACTTGCCTCAACTTGGCCTTCACAGTAATAAATGGATGTTTTTATTGCACTGAATAGGCTTGATAATAAAAAGAGATGAATCCACATTGCTAAGAAAATAATCCCATTGTGTCGAAGGTGTACAGAACTTGGAAGTGTTAGCTTGTTGCCTAGATATTAATCTATGACGGTTTTCAAAGTGGTACTCAGTCTTTCGACCACACGTATTGAGTTAAGCAAAAAGTTATGCCACGGACTATCGACTTGATGTCATAGCAGACACGTTCCCACTATCTCAATGCTAATCGTAGAAGGCACGCTCCCACGGTCATAATGCTTGTCGTAGCAGGCATGTTCCCATGGCTTCATTGCCACGTTTCCATTGTTTCAAAGGCTTGTCATATAGAGTATGACTTGATTTGGTGGCACGATACGGAGCGCGATTGGTTCAAGTTGGAGTTTGAGTTATAAGATATAGTAACATGGAAAGTTCACGCGATCGTTTGTCGTCGAGGCGATCCCTCGTTTAGGAGTCTTCAACTAGTACGAAAAAGATGATAACACTTTAAAGATAATGACTATGTAGGATGGTAAGTTGAGTCGAATCATGCATGGTCATTGGACAACTTGTGCACAAGGGTGACTGTTCCTCGGACGGCAAGTTAGAGCCACATGACCATTCCGACCTAGGAGGAATCGTGATAGCTGTGTTGGCACCAACGATTCGAAGCTTCTGACGGGGCTCGCTACCCGTGCAATCGACCTCGTCTACGCCAAGCTATAGTCCACGGATAGCTTATCATGCTAGTGACCTTTCATATAGATTGAGTCAACATATTTGTGGCAATCTGCGTGCACGCTGTAGATTGAGTCGAAAAGTGTCTACACGGTACAAATGAGTCAAGGAAGGTATACATAGTTTGTATCACAATTACTGAGCCTAAGATTTGGCCCTAATAGAGTCGTATGATTGGGCATGGTTTGTAGCTTTGGTTTTAAGGAAGTTTGACTCGTGCTTCGGCACGAGATGTGGCATCATATTATGAGTCGTTGACACAAGTTCTTAAGTTTATGATTGGGTTATTTGTACTTTGTAACAGGAAAGGCCGGAACGTATGTATAGGTAAGTTGATACTGTTGAGCAGTACGATTTTGGTCTCACCAGTGGGCTTTATGGCACGATTACTATGTTGCAACACAAGGATGGCACGACCGCAATATTATTATACAAATAGGCTATAGTTATGACATGAAACTAATCCTAAGGCAAGATTGAAAAGACAACTAAAATCTTAGTCGCACTCACTAAATGAACGTGTTGATTTTGTATAGGTAGGTGAGAGACTCACTCACCAGTACGGTTATATACTAATATCCTACCAGTTTGTTTGTGTGCAGGTTCATGTATCAACACGCTCGGTACGGAGCTTGCTTGGATGCGCTGAGGCATGGAGTTCCTTAGCATTTTGTGACGTACAACCGCACTGAATTCTTCATATATACGAGACATAATGTATGGACATCGCCTTCTGAAGCATTCGCAAGTTGTAAGCCAAATGGCATATTTTATTGTATTAAGAGATGAGAGAGCAGAGTGATTTGTATATATAGAGAGAGTGAGCTTAAGTGATTGTAACCCTGGCTTCATGCCCTTTGTAATTTCGTTGATTACTAACAAAGAGTTCTATTTTTGTACATTATTGTTATTCAACTTCTCTGCTCGGAACTTCTGTGTGACGATCCCATCGCTAAACTGATGTAATCGGTCTTTATGGTATTGCCTTGTGCGGGCGAAACATAGGCTCGCACGGCATCACACCTAAGCGAGGACAATCGTTTTCGCGGAACCGGCACATGACACTTACAGAACAGATTGACAAACTTCAAAAGCAGCTGGAAAAGCTACGAGAATAATATGCCAAACTAGAATCTGTTCTAGCTCAAGATACAAAATAAAAGAATGTATATATTGAAAAGACAGATGAAGTTGCAATGGCCTCCAGTCATTTAGATGAAAACCTTGATGAATTGGAGATAACCCACAAAGCATTAACGCCTTTTAAAGATGAGACTGCGCTAAGATGAAGTTGAACACCAAGGAGAGGAAAAACGGCAGAGTGAAATAGAAGCTTTGAAGAAGCAAATTACCAAACTCTATACTACTTCTGAGTATCTTTAGATTGTTTTTAATTATTTCTTTCATGTGGGCTTAAACAAATGCCTTGTATCTTCTTTTTACAAAAGAAAATAAAGAACTTTTTGTTGCCGAAAACTATTTCTGTTTGAAATTGTATATTTTACTAGAGGTAATATGGATGTGGTAAAACATCTATGAGATTTTACATGTGGACTTATTATATGGCATACCAAACTAGGTATAGGTAACAAGTTAGAGAATCAATACTACCAGAGGTGATATGGACATGATAAACATTCTACTATTTGGGAATAATAATTCCACTGGGTAAATTTAGTGGACTTATCACCCATGGCATACCAAACTAGGTACAGATAATAAGTTGAAAACAAAAGAGATTCTCAGAGATAATGTGGACGTAAAACAAACTTTTGACATATTTGCTTAGAGGTAATATGAACATGACAAATTAAGTTATAGAATCCTGTGAAGAGTTAATTCCAGCAAATAATCCAGAGGTAATGTGGACATAAATGATTTTTCTGAAATATATCAAAAACAGTTAGGGTATTAATCATCTCCAATCCAACTGGTTAGAAATAAGAAATCCTTAGGACAATTGGGCTATAAGAATTGGCTTGTTTTCAAAAAGATAGTTCAGAGATAATAGGACATGAACAACTTTTATAAATATTTGACTCAACTTGGGATGATTTAATCGAGGAATATATTATCTTCAATCCAGCTAGGGATCAAAACAAGAAATCTTTAGAACAATTGGGCTCCAATAACTGGTTTGCTCTACTGGAGAAGGGATCTAAAAGACAATTCAGAGGCAATGTGTGCGTGAATATCTTGTACAAATAGACTATTTCTAATTTGACTGGGGACTAGAAATAGGAAGTCTCTAAAGCAACTAGACTTTAATGACAAAATATGTCGGTTACATATTTTGATCGATGACCTCTACGAGAACGTTCTGTAGGATCTGAGGACAATTCCACCGGGGAGGTTTGAAGATCTATTATCTATTGCGTATGCAATAATCTTGAATACAGATAATAGCTCGAAAGGAGAGGACAAATTTATGTTTCAATCGACTAGAACATAACATTATGTCGAATATAAAGATTAACTCCATTGGGGAATTTTTTGACCTATTACCTATTGAATACAGATAATAGTTTAGAAACACATTTTTTAGGGAATTTATAAATGTCACACTCTACATTATATACATAAACATCAATCCAAGCTTGGATCTTATTGATAATTTTTTTCAGGAACTTGTCATTAATCAACACCATTAACAAGTCATATAGGCTTTGCGAGCCTGTATGCTCCGTTAGAATACACCGACTCTACTACAAATGGACCTTCTCATTTTGCCAGGAATTTTCCTTTACTCTTGTGCGTTATAACCATGGGTCTTCAAACTGTTAAGACCAGGTCACCAACTTGGAATACCCTTTCTTTCATCTTTTTCTTAAAGGCTTTGGAAAAATGAGCTTGGTATATCTCAATACGATGTTGAGTTAACAAGCGTTTCTCATCAAGTGCCTCTAACTCTTGTAACCGCAAACGATCATTGTCTTCGGTTGTCAACTCGTTGGCTAAGGCAATCCAAAGAGAGAGGATCTGGATCTCTAAGAAAAGAACTGCTTCGGTCCCATAAATCAGAGAATATGGCATACTGCTAGTTGGAGTCTGTACCGTTGTGTAGTAGACCCAAAGACATATACCAAGCTTTTCGATACAGTCACGTTTGTTAGATGAAACAAAATTTTGACCGGCTTGATTATCGTCTTGTTGAAATCTTCAGCTAACCCATTCGTTGCGGGATTGTACATTGTTACCAGTAAAAGAGTGAAGGTTCATCGAGACCACCCACCTGATAACGAATCACAATCCATCCGAACACAAGGAACTCTGAAGCAAGGATCCAAACCTGCAAAGTCGAACAACTCAAATCCCATGATCTGAGAAAACTCGGAAGCCAACAAAATGCCTTTGCCTAAATCTAAAACAAACGGCTGACTCGAGCCAACAATCCATCCAACTGTACTATGCAGAGTAGGATATTACAACTCTTATTCCCTTTCTTTTAAGTAAAATAGTTTTGTTTGATGTGACCCTTTTTGCAACAATGATAACATTCAAAGTTCTCGTACCGACTTTTGGACTTGTCTTTGCCACTGCTCGGGCCCTTACTTTTACTCTTGTCTTGGCTCTTTGAAACAAGTGCCTCTGAATGTGATGCGGATGAAGTGCCTTGAGATTTTTTTTCACATATCTTCATTCAATATCCCGCTTTTAGCGAACTCCAAACTAACCACGACTTCTAGAGTAGTAGCGATCATGGACACTTGTATGATTTTCCATGAGTCTGGTAATGTACATAGCAAAAAGTCCATGTACCTCGTTGTCGAACTTTACTCCCATAAAGGATAACTGGTCAATCACGTCCTAGAACTCACTCAAGTGATCCATAATGGACGAACCATCCTTGTACTTGATACCCATCATCTGTCGGATTAGGAATAATTTGTT
This sequence comes from Iris pallida, assembly GCA_029216955.1. Lineage (NCBI taxonomy): Eukaryota > Viridiplantae > Streptophyta > Magnoliopsida > Asparagales > Iridaceae > Iris > Iris pallida. The sequence continues at coordinate 1,817,858 of JANAVB010000399.1, read as the reverse complement.
TATCCCGATCTTCTTGGCATACAAGGATTCCAGCTTCTCCCACAATGTCTTTGCCTACTCAATATTGGCAATGTGATTATACACTTTCTCGTGCATGCACTGCCTAATATACCCTGTATGCTCAAAATTTCAGTCATTATCAAATATATCACTGAGCTTTTCGGAAGCAAATACCGGAAGATGCAGCTTCTTAACTAACAATAAATCTTTCATCTTGTTCTGCCAATAGTGATAATAAGAATCATTTAGGTTTTTCATGCGCACCAGCTTCGCATCCATGTCTTCTACTTTTGTTTAACTGTCAACACATGGCAACTATTGTCCTGATATTGTTCTGAAACCTAAGTTTCGATACCACTATGTTGGGAACAAAACGCAAAAACTGTTCTCCCAAACCAAGAGACTGTGAGAGAACCGAAGTAAAGTCGCACAAATCAATTTGCCAAAATCACAAAGAAATCCAAAAGCAAGCAAAACTACTTTGACGTAGAAAACATTTGTGGAAAAACTATGGAACGATCTAAGTCAAACCCTGAAAATCATTCACTAATGAAATAGAAGATTATACCCTCAACAAACTTCTCTACAGATCAAACCGGATCATCGTAACTACTCAAAGTAAATGAAAACGAATTACAAGTTATCGAATACGAGATGATGTGAACCAATCACTCTTCGAAATAGCCTCCAATTGCTTCTCTCTCTTCTTTGAAAGTTGAAAAGTTGAGAAATAACTCCATATGATCTTGCGATAATGGATTACAGTTAGAAAAGACCTATTTAAAACATCTCAATCCCGAAAATATCTGGATCGTTGATCAGAGCCAACGGTGTAAACAAATCACCCAATTTCGGCCTTCAGCCTCGACAACGGTATACGAAAAATATCCTCTTTGAGTCGAAACCTATTCTAGAACAAACTGTCAAAATTGTATATCTCCGGTATACCTCCGACTATGACATTAATTTTTCAATAGCTTCTGATACGCGCTGAAGTCGAGCCATCTTCATCGCCTTCGACTTCTCGAACTTCTCCGACATATGGATTACACTCGTCGCACTCTAGGGTATTCTCTACAAGTTGGGAACCCCACCCAACACCAACATTCTATCCATGAGATTTAGTTGAATCATTGTTTATTGACCCGACCCCGTTACTTGAGAAACTGAGATGTAGCTTGTGTACTCGTTTGGTTGGCGAAATCATGGGGTTGGAAAAAAAAAAGTGATTCATTTCATGTCAAAGAAAAATATGAGAAGAAAAAATGATTCTCATAGGAAAGAAAAATAAGGAAAAAAATGGTTCCCCCAATACAACCAAGGATTCACTTTTCCACTATAGAAAATTTATTTTTTCATCTAATTTCATTGTCCTCTCCAAACACCGGAAAAAAATGGATTGATAATACAATTTTGCAAGGAAAATGAAAGAACAATAAATTGATTTCCTTTCCTTTCCGCAAACCAAATGAGACCTTAGATCCATGATTGTTATGGGTCCTGATTTGTGTATATACTCGACTTGTAGAATATGTATATGCACAATCTCTCAACGAATGATAGATCAAGATATTTACATCTTCCCCACACCTGCATGAGCAAGAATCACCCTTCAAAACCAGCAAGAATCAGTATAGAATGACAGAGGGCCTCTTTCACATTCGAGATGGGCAACTTGTAGTTAAAAAAAAAACCTTGACCAAAGAGAAATCGGATCAGATCTTGCGAGAGCATTCACCACGTATGTCCGATGTTTGTTGAACGAGGATTATGGGAGGAAATCACGAGAAAAATACCCCCAAAGATGATCTGTCAAAGACTGAGACTTCGCAGACAAAAGACAGAAATCATCAACACTAATTACATACTAGAGTTCTTATGATACTGAGATTAAAAAAAAGTCTCCGATAGATGACAAAAACAGCCTACAAAATTAGGCACAAAGAACTGGCAGGGGAGACGTATATAGCTTCATCCTAGTAGCCCGCATACCCTTGCCTCGCCTTCTCATAATAAACAACTCATATTCTAACTCAGGTCCTATGTTCTTACTGTTCGCTAGAATTTTGGACCTTACGGCCTCCAGAGCGAGACCTCTTCCCAGTCTGCTTCCTTCCTTTTGATTCGGCATTTGCAGGCTGGGCACGAGGGACAGGCACACGATGCTTAGTAGCCAAAACAGGGAACCCAGCAGCAGGGATTCTGCAGAACAAGGAAACAGCAGGAAACGATAATCAGCCTCATCAAGCATATCATACACGGGCAAGCGACAACAAAATCACTTCAAATTTTGCAGTAACGAGTCCCAAATAACTTCTTATTTATGTTACGTGGATACACCTACAGAGGACCATATCCGTGTCCATATATGTATATGACACGCATCCGACCCGACGCCTCCTCGACTCTCAATTTGGATATGGCTCACCCATGTCTAGGCTTGAAAGAGATCCAAAACATGGTGAAAGTGATTTGCACGGTCATGACATATAACATATGGAGATACAAGAAAGTAACTTTTTTTATGTTGAAGTTGCTTGTTGATTTAGTCTTTGTTTGATCGGAGTCCTTAGGGCTTAGTTGGTCAGTGGGTTGAATAATCCCTATTGTTCAGGCTTCTGTTATTTGCTCTATTTGCTTTGATTTATTCCCGTTGTCTGTAAAGGCTATATATATAGCTAACCGTTGATTCAAGGAGATGGAACATTTTTCTACAGTTTATTTGCAATCTGTAAACAGACGGAGAGTTCTCAACATCTGGTATCAGTTCCACATCGCAGGGGACTCATTAAAACGTTCGAAGCGGCAGCTTTCTTGAGCGTGAGAGGAGATGGTGACAGAGAGGTTTTGTACAACCTTCCATTCCGAAGCTTGATGGACACTACGACCATTGGTGCATGCTTATGGAGAACTTCCTTAGATCGAAGGAGTATTGGGGGGTTTCATAGAGGAGGGGATTCCAATGGTGGAGGGAGGAGTCCAACCCACTGAAGCTCAGAAGAAGGCCATTGATGATGCGAAGTTGAAGGATCTGAAAGCAAAGAAAAATTTCTTCCAGGCCATCGATCGGTCTATTGAAGCAGCAGCTTTCTTGAGCATGAGAGACGGAAGATGGCGACAGAGAAAGGTTTTGTACAACCTTCCATTCCGAAGCTTGATGGACACTACAAGCATAGGTGCATGCTTATGGAGAACTTCCTTAGATCGAAGGAGTACTGGGATTTCATAGAGGATGGGATTCCAACGGTGGAGGGAGGAGTCTAACCCACTGAAGCTCAGAAGAAGGCCATTGATGATGCGAAGTTGAAGGATCTGAATGTAAAGAACAATTTCCTCCAGGCCATCGATCGGTCTATTCATGAAACTATTTTGAACAAGGATTCAACCAAAAGCATTTGGGATTCTTTGAAGAAAAAATATCAAGGAATAGCACAAGTACGTCAAGCTCTCATGAAGGAGTTCTCAATATGAAGGCGAGGAAGTCCATAGACGAGTATTTTGCTCGTACTCTGGCTGTGGTCAACAAGCTGAGACAAAATGGTAGGAAGATGACTGATACAGACGTCATAGAAAGTATACTGAAATACATGACCCCAACCCCAAGATTTGACTACTTGCTTTGCTCTATTGAGGGGTCAAACGATTTGGAGGCACTCACCATAAACGAGTTGCAGAGCAGTCTGTTGGTGTTGGTGCATGAGCAATGCATGAACAGTCGCGTGGTGGAAGAACAAGCCTTAAAGGTCGGCTATAACGGTGAGTCTTCAAGAGATTTGAGGGCGTGGTTGCAACGGATATTGTGGTGGATTTAGAGGACGAGGAAGAGGAGGAAGTCGTATAAGTGTTGACAAGTCCACTGGAGTGTTTCTACTGCCACAATCTTGGACATTTCCAATATGGATGTCCAAAGGAGACTGATCCACAGGAAAACTATAAAGAGGCAGGAGAGATGTTATTGATGACGTATGTAGATGATGTGATGACGAGCAAAGAGTAGCTATGGTTTCTCTATTCAGGATGTAGCAACCACGTGCGGTAAGAAAGAGCTATTTTCAGACTTCGATAGTAGCTTTAGGGAGGTGAAACTGGGAGATGTCTCAAGCATGGACGTGATGGGAAAAGGCAACAACGGGATGCGATGCTGGTGAATGTGTTCGTGCAAATTATTACAGAGGTGTTCAATATTCCAGGACTGAAGAATAGTTTGTTGAGCATTGGACAACCAGTTAAGAAGGGTCTTGCAATACTCATACAACAAGAAACGTGCAAATATGTCATCCTGAATAGTCTTAATTATGGAGATTAGAATGTCAATAAATCAAATGTTTAAGTTGTTTGCCCAGATACAATCGAAGGAGGAAGTGAGTTTTAATTCTCATAGAAGATTCAGCTAGGCTCTGGTAGTGTAGATATGGGCACCTAAGCTACAAGGGTCTGAAAATTCTTCAACAAAAGGCGATGGTCAAAGGATTGCCTCGTGCTGAAGCTCCAGTGAAGGTGTGTGAAGATTGTTTGGTTGGGAAGCAACATAGAGATCCATTTCCTAAGGAGACCACATTGAGAGCCATCATGTTCTTCAACTTGTGTACGCCGACATCTATGGACCTATTAATCCTATCTCAAACAGCAAAAGGAGGTACATTATCACATTTATTGATGACTATTATCGGAAAACATAGGTTTACTTTATTGTAAAGAAGTGTGAAGCCTTCATTTACCTTCAAGCACTATAAGAGTCGCGTAGAAAAGGAGGCCGGTTCATGTATAAAGGGTCTTTGTACTGATCGTGGAGGGGAGTTCACCTCAAAAGAGTTTACCGAGATTTGTAACGAGAATGGCATACGACAACAATGGACTGCTGCTTATACCTCGCAACAACATTGTGTTGCAGAGCGGAAGAATCGAACTATCATGAATATGGTTCGAAGCAGAAAAGAAGATTCCAATGACCAGAAACTGTAAATTGGACGATCCATGTGCTGAATAGGAGTCCAACACTTGCGATGAACAAAATTCCAGAAGAGTCTTGGAGTGGTGTTAAACCCTCAGTTGATGAGTTTTTAGGTGCATATCACATGTTCATGTCCCTGATTGTAGAAGAACTAAGCTCGATGGTAAGAGTCTAAAGTGTGTATTGTTGGGAGTTAGAAAAGTGTATCGACTTTATGATCTCAAAAGACAATTGTGAGTAGAGACATAGTTTTATGAAGAAAACAACAGACAGGATTGGGATAAGAGTCACGATGAAGCAATTGTTGCTAATTTAGAATGGGAAGACAATGGAAAGGAATCGATTGTAACTGATGGAGTTGAGGTTGTAGAGGGATGATCAACATAATGAGGCAGGAAGAAAGTAGTGGTTCATATGTAAATGGAACTGAGGGAATTCATCAAGCTCGAGTGAGGGTCATTCACTTTCTTCTCGTAAAGAAAGGAAAAGAAGACGACCTGGTTGGATGAGTGTAAGTGGAGAGGGTCTTTCCGAGGAAGAAGATTGCCATATTTAGCCATGTTTGCTTTTAATGATGATCCAATTTATTTTTGAAGATGTTGTGAAAAGTTTGAAGTGGAGGAGAGCAATGAAGGATGAAATAAAAGCTATTGAGAGAAACGACACATGGAAATTAACAAATTTGCATGCCGGGGCAAAGAAGGTTGGTGTGAAATGGATGTATAAAAAACAAAGCTCAATGAAAATGGTGAGGTGGAGAAGTACAAGGTCCGTTTGGTTGCAAAGGGTTCAAGGTTGTAAAAGGCGCTAGTCGGACGGACACTAAACGCCTAGCGCCTAGCTCACCTAGGCGGCCACGGTTCAAAAAAATCCTTAAAAAATACTGAAAATTGCAGAAGAAGTCCATAAAACCAAAAAATGCATAGTCGGGGGTCGCCGGGGGGGGGGGGGGGGGGGGGGGGGGGGGGGGGGGGGGTGGTGGGGGGGGGGCAGCGGCGGCTAGGTGGGTGCCTAGACGGGCATAGGGCGGACACCGGATGCCTAGGCCGCCGTCTAGACCGATTTTTAGAGCAATGAAAGTGTTACACTCAAAAACATGGAGTGGATTACACATATGTGTTTGCACCTGTACGAATGGAGACAATTCAAAATGGTTGTTTCTCTTGCAGCTCAGAAAAGGTGGACAATTTATTAGCTAGACGTGAAGTCGGACTTTCTTCATGGAGAACTTAGTGAAGAGGTTTTTGTTGAGCAATCTCCTAGTATGAGCAAAAAGATATGAACAGAAAGTATACATGTTAAAAAAGCTCTATACGATCTAAAACAAGCTCCACAAACTTGGAATAGCCGATAGTCTTACTCTTCTAAGAACGATTCGAAAGGACCCTTATGAGAATACCTTGTTCATCAAAGCTAAGAAAGGAGGTATTCTAAGAACGATTCGAAAGGTACCCTTATGAGAATACCTTGTTCATCAAAGCTAAGAAAGGAGGTAAAATTCTAATTGTCCGTCTCTATGTTGATGATTTTATTTTTACGAGCAACGATGAGCATATGTTTGTGAATTTAAAAAATCCATGATGAATGAGTTCGACATGACAGACCTTGGAAAAATGAGATATTCCTTGGTATAGAAGTGATGCAAGGGTCGGAGGATATTTTTATTTGTCAAAAGAATACACACAAGAGGTGTTGGAAAGGTTTGATATGGATTAATGCAATTCAATTCATAATCTGATTGTTCCTGGTTTCAAACTCATGAGAGATGAAAATTGTGCCAAGGGTGGATAGTACTCTTTACAAGCAAATAGTGGGCAATCTGGTGTACTTAACTGCTACTCGACCCGACATTATATTGTGGCGAGTCTTCTTAGTAATATATGAATCGTCCCACCTTCATTCTCATGCGGCCAAGGAGTGCTGAGATATTTGAAAGGGACTTGTGATTTGGGATACTTTATAGAAAGGGAGGAGATGAGAAGTTGATTGCTTATACAGACAATGATCACGCTGGATTTGGATGATAGTACTACTACTACTTCAGGTTATGTATTCATGATCAGTTCAGGGGTGGTTTCTTGGTCATCAAAGAGCAACCAATCGTCACTGTCTACTACTGAAGCCGAGTTTGTTGCTGCGGCTTCTTGTGCCTGTCAAGCGATTTGGCTGAGAAGGATATCGAGGGGTTTTGGTCTTGATCAAGGTGATGGCACAACAGTCTTTTGTGACAACAGTTCAGCTATTGAACTTTCAAAGAATCATGTGTTACATGGTCGAAGCAAACATATAGATGTCAGGTTTTATTTTTCATGAGCTTATCAAAGGTGGAGTTGCAAAGTTAGTTCACTGTCACACTCCAAGTCATTGAAGTTAGATGTGTTGCGACGCTGAAAGTTTGTTGGGGGTCCGAATGAATCCAAGCATAAACTGAATACAGGTGGCATTCAGCTTAAGGGAGGATGTTGAAGTTGCTTGTTGATTTAGTTTTTTGTTTGATCGAGTCCATAGGGCTTAGTTGGTTAGTGTGTTGAATAATCCCTATTGTTCAGGCTTCTGTTATTTGCTATTGCTTTGATTTATTTCCGTTGTCTGTGAAGGCTATATATAGCTAACAGTTGTTTCAATGAGAGAGAACATTTTTCTACAGTTATTTGCAATCTGTAAATACACAGAGGGAGTTCTCAACATTTTATGCCCAACAATGCCCAAACATGCATAACTATAGATGTTATTAAGATATATTAATTATGTACATAGATATGTTTTCATGTGTATATAAAGAAGTATCTAATATATCTTTTATATCATGTATGTGTCCTGAATTTTCTATAAAATGACATATTCCAAAACCGTGTCTATGCAACCCAAACTTCAATTCATGGGGGACAGATTTCTGCATATGATTCAATAAATTGCCAAACAACAGTTAAGATTATTCTCTCACGATTTAGCTGAGAGTCTAAACTCAACTGGAAACATATCAACTGATTTCATGTAATGAAGCATCTCCCTTCTATCTACTTCTAGTGAGTACTAAACCACCTCGGCATAGAAGTAATATAAAGTGCAACTCCTTCCATTAACCAAGTAGTTTCCACCACGATTTGGTAAACTAGGTGAAGTTCTACAAAGTCATGACTATTTCACTGTTTCACTGTGGACATTACATTGCAAACTGATCAAGTGTTGCTTAATCCACTCTCAAGTACTAAACCATATTGGCATAAAATTAATAAAAGTTGCAAACTCCTTCCAATAACCAAACAGTTTGCTACAAGGTTTCATCAAAAATCATAAGTCTACAACACACTACTACAGTACTTCAGCATGGAATTTACATCCCATCGTTTCATTCTAAATACATCATACGGTTCCTGGAATGGCTCTCTTCATCAAATTATATCATATGCTACTACATTCTAAGTGTTCCAAAAAACTTTGTACGACAAAGATACGAGAGGTTTAAGGTCACCGAAATAGTAAATTCAGTAGGCTCTAGAGCGTTCTGTGGAAAAGTTGTTTTTGGGCGCTCCTAGGATAGTTATTAGACTCACTGAAGCAACTGCATCCATTCTAAGGCCTCGTAAGGAATCTCGCAAACAGGTCTTTGCATCAGACTCTCAAGTATAACATACTTATGATCAAGCATCTCCTATGAAGGATAAATGTGTCGACCTCAACTTCCAAACAACGAACCCTAGTTATGAATACATAAATGGCACGTCTATGGTGAGATCCTAGACTAACATATGTAAGCTAATTAAAGGGAACTATCCTTATATACCATACTGTTGCAATTTAATAGAGTACAAGTTAAAAAAGCAAAGGTATGACCGTAGTCCTGGTAGGTTCCCTTGTGGGACGCAATATGAGAGCAGAAAACAGGGATCCTAAATATATCACTGAACGACACAATCCAATTTGGAAATTTGAAGACCATCAAAAATAAACCCAGAACTGGAGAAAACATATATAGCATTCTCCACCATCCCAACAAATAATAATAGCAACCAGAGCTGGAAACAGCAATCTGGAATTTTAGAAATCTTACCCACAGAGAGTACGGCAGACTCCTGTTTGGCTGCATAAACACCGCGAGGCCCTCCCATCTGCAAGCGCTGGTGGAGAGCTAAATTCTCCGCCACGCAGCACCTAAGGGCATAGTCAAGGCGTTGGCACTCAGATTCCATATGCTTGCTCTTCATCTCGAGCTCTTTCACATACATTTTCTTCCTCTCCCTTGACATCATGGCAGATTCCCTATTCATCAACTGCCTGGGTATTCCAACAAAGGTTTAGCCAAGCAACCTTTTATTCATAAGAAAGTTTCCATTGTTGACCATAATTTACTGAAGACAATTAACAGTAATCAGTTGTCCAAAGCACCCTTCTGAAAGTAACAGGGTATAACCAATAAACACAGAAATTGTGTACAAAAATTGATATTCCATAGGCCCTCTCTGTTGTAGAAAACCAAAGTTTTACTCAAAATTCTTAATCTTTTGTAAATAATCATTCAAAAAACAAAAAAATTACTCATGATACCCAACTTTTATTACAGTAAATGACTGAAACCCAAATATTTAAAGCATTAACCCTTGCATAAGGTCGAAAATTGCGAATTGATGTAGCTAACTGGTAAGAATGATTTTGCTCGGCCCTCTATACTAACTCCATTGCGAATATAAAATTAGTCCATAATCCACTCAACAAAATTCAGGAAATCGATCATCCAAAGCCCTTCTGAAGGAAACCAGGAAATAACCAATGTACACAGTAACTGTAAAAACCAAAGTTTCACTCCAAATACATAAGTTCATAAAATTACAACCCAAAGTTCTACTCACGACACCTATTTTTATGTAGTGTATCATTCAAACCCAAGATTTTTATAAGTAACAAATTTGCACAAATAATGCCGGCAACATGCAAATTGATGTAGCTGATTAACCATGGATAATTTCCAAGTAAATATCAATAACTCTATTATGGAATATCATCACTCTTGCAATAAACATAAATAAAGATAAATCAGGCATGAATACAACACGACACAAATGGACATGGGAAACATAACAACAATGTTTTTGATGTGTCCAAGTGTATTTGGACTGTCTGTGTCCACCATGAACATGATCCGGACATGGTAAACATTTTGGAGTCGTCCATATTTCTTAGTTCCGACTCCACCAAATTTGTAGACTGTATATAAATTTCCATGAAGGTAAAAATAGGAAACCTAAAAGCGCCACGAAGACTTGGTTAATCTATGACGATAAAGTCACCAAGTTTAGAAACTATTGGTTATCTCAGTTTAAACTAGTAAGGGTTTCTTTATATAAATTTGTATATGACTCCCACTAGAATAATGATAACCAATGCCATGTAAAATCCAATGACTCCAGGTGCTGATTCCTTCAAATTATATGCAGAAACCAGACTTAGTATTAATAAAGATAGAATGAACATAATTTAATATAAAAGTTGATAAACAACCAACTTCAATTACAAATTTCTAAAGCACAAATCATGACATTATCAATACAAATAATGATAATCTATCAATTCAAGTATTTCCTCAATTCTCGACTATTCTTAAACAGAAATAGGGGAAATCCAACATAAACACAAATTTTGCAAGTGCAAATTACTAGATTTTGCACTAGTCATGAAATTATCAATATGATTAGTACAGATCAGTTCAAGTCTTCCTTTCTATTTCCATATAAAACACATTTTTAAATAGAAAATGGTTGGAAACCCAACAAAAACACCAATTTCGGTGCCAGTTTCCAGTTTTCTTAAACAAATCATATCAAAATATGTTCAGCATATCTACTCCCGTTCCATCTGTTATATTCAACAAACCTTATAAGAAGTAATTAATTTGTCATCAGAAACACTATCATGCCTGATGCCCCTCAAAACCTAATTTTTCACCTAAGAATGTATTTTAATTATCTAATCAAATCTAATTAATAAGAGTACCTTCTCTTTTTCTTGCTGACCGGATCGTCCTCTTCCTCCCCATCGCCATCCCTCCTCTTCTCCTCCTCCTCGGCCGAATTCGAAGTCGTTGCCACCTCGCAATTCTCGGCGTCGGACTCGGAACCGGACGATCCAGGCACGTTAACGAGAATTCCTCCAACAAAACTATCAATCAAGCACTGGTTCTCCGTCCCACCTACAGCACCGTCGTCGTCTACGTCCTCCATCAGCATCCTCTCGATCTCCTCGTAGGAAAGCGTCGACTTTGGCGAGTACGAGGACTCTGAAGTATCAGATTCCTTTAAAGGAGTCGACTCCAATTCTTGAGGAGTGAAGTCGAGATCGCTGAGAAACTTGTCGTTGTCTTCTTCTTCTTTCGGAGGAGAATCCGATTCTAATGGAGTCAAGTCATACTCTTCTGGAGTGAAGTCCAAATCTTGTGGAGTGAAGTCGAGATCGATGAGTAAGTCGTCGTCGTCTCCTTCTTCTTCTTTCGGAGCTTCCGGTCCTTCGTCGTCGGAGAAGATGGAGTCGAAATCGAAATCGACGACCTCGGTGATGGAGAAGTCGAGAGCTTGCTGTGGAGATGAGCACAATTTTCCATAGTAAGAAAGAGAGGAAAATAAAATTGGGGCTTGGGTAGTTGCTTTTTCTGGGAGTTGAAGGGGAGGAAGAGAATTTGGGGTATTTATACTCGGAGGAGGAATAGGTTTGCTTCGTGTGGAAGGAATAGAGATTTCTTTGTGATTTCGCCGTCATTGGACCGATAGGAAAACGAGTTGAGAAAAATAGGGATTTCTTGGCGACCAAGAATAGGGTGGGACTAACACGTGGATCTAGTATTGGTAAAAAAACAAATCTTCCTCTTTTTTTTTTCTTTGTAATCTCTCTCTCTTTTAAAAAGATTTGGCTGAGTTTATATATATACTAGTAAATGCATAATAATGTATAATAAAAATATTATTCAGTTATAGTTAAATATTTTTTCTAACTCATATGTTTAAGGTAGAAGTATTTTTCTTTTTTGTTGAGTTGGATTCCCCAAATATATATAATAATTTTAAAAAAATTCAACATTTGTTTACATAATTTATTTTAAAAATATTAAATGGACCGTGATATAATGACGGCTTAGACGCTCACTTTTGAGCGTTTTGAAACATCATTTTATATATATATATATATATATATATATATATATATATAATATATGCGTCTCTCTTAACCACTAGGATAGAGGTCGTGATATATGCGTCTCTCTTAACCACTATATATCACGACCTCTATCCTAGTGGTTAAGAGAGACGCATATATATATATTATATATATATATCTATATATATATATATATATATATATAATATATATATATATGTTTGTAGCCTATGTATATATATGTACTGTCAGTTGGGTTTTCCTGGGAATTTCTATATGTGGGATTACTGGAGTTTATTTAGTATTGGGTGGATTTCAGTATGATGTTTAACTAGTCAGTAGGGCATATATATATATATATATATATATATATATATTATATATATATATATATATATATATATATATATATATATATATAGTGTAGTGTATATATTCATATATGCTACTTTATGTTGTAATGTTCAGTTTTAGGAGTTTTAACTCCAGATTTGACATGTTAGTTATATATAGTTGTAGTTAGTCGCTATGTTATATGTATATAAGTTTGTACATATAAAGATTTGTGTTCTTATATATATATATATATATAATATATATATATATATATATATATATATATATATTTGTTTATATATGATCTTGGTGATTTGTTTATATATTCCGTCTGGCGACTCTTCCCCTGGGGCGACGAGAACAGCGGTGGATGTTCCCCAGGGAATAGGAGAAGGACAAATGTGATGGCTGCTATGGAGGGGGATAGGAGAAGGACAAATGCGATTGCTGCTGCCGAGGGGGATAGGAGAAATCAACGACGTATTGCCATACAGACCCCGATGCCGACACCAATCTCGTGGGCTGATTTGTGTAAACCAGGCGTGATCCAGGAGGAGGTAGAACTTCAATACGTGGAGCCTAAGGTAATAGATGGAAGGAAGGTGGTGGAAATAACGACCGATGATATTGAAGAAACCACGAAATTCTGGAAGAACACTTTGACTTTAAACGTGATGGGCAACAGACCATACTATGGACAACTAAAAGCATATGCTTTGAGGATGTGGAGACCCAAAGAAGAGATGGAGATTTTTTCCAGAGAAAATGGTTTTTATTTTATTAAATTTGATTTAGCTGAAGACCTGGAACGAATCTTGGAGGGGGGGTCCATGGACGTTTGATGGCAGATTAGTGGTTCTTAGGAGATGGAGGCCAGAATCGTGCTTTGCGAAGGATCGTCTTACGAGTGTACCTATTTGGATTAGATTTCCCTGGCTTTTCCCGCATTATGGAGTACTCCAGCGATCATGAAGATGGCAAGTATGGTGGGAAACCCTTTGAGGACAGACCTCCGTACTGTAAGACGAAAGAGGATGTTGTATGCACGAGTTTTCATAGAGATTGAAGTCGCGAGCGAGTTGCCCAGACAGATAGAACTAATGCTTCCTAATGGGGAGACGGTTTGGCAGACCATTGAGTATGAATGGGTGCCTCTGTCATGTACGACTTGTAATTATTTCGGTCACGTCAAGTCCCAGTGCCAAGATAAGGAGGCTAACGATGGAGAGGGGATCGACAACACTCCAATGTAGGCAGATGATGGGTTAGTTGAGTCGGAACAGGCACAGAATCAACTGATTGTGAGGGATGGTGTGGAGATGATGGATGTCCAAGGAGCTATCGTCAGGAGACCGGATACGAACCAAGGAGTGCAGGGGTTGTCGATGCTTGGGAAGAGGAAAGTCCTAATAGTAGATGGCGAAGAAGGAGACCATAGACAATTGATGGTTGTTAGAGGTCAACAGGGCAGCAGTAGTAGCGACATTCATGATGTAGAGTCGGAGATGATGGAGGAGAACCTACCGGATAAATTACTTACTCGGGAGGAGAATACAGGAGACAGAGCTATGAAGGCTGTGCGGATGTATGGTGAAGAGAGAGGAGACCGGAATCGAAGGGCGGGCCAAGAAGGGATCCAAATGGAGAATGCCTCACAAGCTACAATGCTTACATTGGAGAATCCTGAATGGCAAGCCATGCTTCAATGATCAATCATTATGCAGCAAGGAGATGTTAGTAGAAGTGAGGATGTAATCTCAGGCCAGTCTCGACCCATTCGTCCTGGGAAGAGTCTTCGAAGCACGGAGGATGGCACCAATAGTTCTCAATGACGGTCCTATCATGGAATGTTCGAGGTACGAACTCGATTGGAGATGAAAGGAGATTCAGCAGGTTATCTGGAGCAACAAATGTTCTATTGTTGCTATTTTAGAGAGTAAGATCAAGACAATTGATGAACATGAGGACTCCGAGTAATTAGGTCTCAGTACATAATCTGGAGCCGGGGGATGCGGCAAGGATTTGGGTCATGTGGATAGTCGAAGATGGACTGGCCAGGTTCGGTTCCGATCGGAGCAACTTATTGTGATAAATTTTACCAATACAGGTGGTTTAGAAGTTGTAGTCGGGGCAGCATACGGACACAATGATCGACGTTTACGAGGAAGATTGTGGAGGGATATCATCAATATGGCTAATGAAGTAGAAAACCAGTAACCATTTGTTATATATAGGGACTTCAATGTGATGATGGCAAGGCGAAGAAGAAAGGGGGTCGACCTGTCCCGCACACTATATTGGCGGACTTTCAAAATTGTTTGCTGAGCACAAGGATCACTACACCATAATACGCAAATTGTAACACAAAAAATTTCACTTTAGTAACAGTTATTACCGTTACAAGCTAGTGACGGTTATAACTGTTACTATAAGTAAAAAATTGTTACTAAAATTATAATTCTATATTTTTCTTAATTTTTATATTATTTGTAACAGTAAATATTGTGACAAAGTTACAGCCTTAGGTCACACGCATAACATGTGCCAAAAGATGAGTGTTACAAATTCTGAAAGGAAAAAATTTCCCCAAACTTTTCCCGCACTCATTTTTCAGGGTTCCCCCTTCCTCTCTTTCGACCACTTCCTGTGACTACAATTTTTTCAGGGTGCTCGCCGACTACGCTTCCCTCCACCAGTCGCCGATGAAGCAATGAAGGTACGTCCTCTCCTTCCCTCTCATAATCCCTTACAGTTTCAGTTTTCTTAGGGTTTCATTTTCGTAGTCCCGCCGACTACATTTCGGTTTTCTAAGAGTTTTCTTAGGGTTTGAGAATTTCTTCTCTCAGAATCTGAAAATTTCTTAGGGTTTTTTTAGAGTTCCTCCTTTTCTTTCCTTGTCTGGTCGTTTCCTTTCTCTTAATTTCTGATACTATTAACTTCTTCGCATGCTAATTTTGTAGTTCGTTTATTAGGGTTTTTTTATTCAATTGATTAAGAGTAGCTTTTTTCTCTGTACCCATTTTATGATCTAAAGTTTCATCTTGCAATGTTTGGGTTATATTCAGCGTGGTGGCGGCGGAGGTGGCGGTGGTGGTCCTGTTGATGTACAATCCCCCTGCTGCGGAAGCTAGCCACCATGGGCCTCGACCGCCTCAAGCGCGGCCGGGGCCCCCTCGTGGTCAAGACCGTCGCCGGGACCTTCCTGGTGCTCCTCGCCTCCAACCTCTACAGCATGGCCAGCATCGACGAACGGACGGAGGAGCTCGGATCCCTCCCCCCAACGACCAGGTCCTCATGAGCCGACACCTCCTCGAGTCCTCCCTCATCGGTACTACCACTACTACTACTCCACTCTCCCTCCCTCTCTTCAATCAATTTTTGTCAACGATGATTTTGATCGCCGTGTCCGACGCATGCGATGAGACACGGTACGTAGCCCTGGCACCGAGTCCTTGTCGATCTCGGCGTTCTTTGATCTGTGTAATTCTTCGTTTCCAATTTGATGAGTTTTGTGGCGTTATGTTCTCTCTTTCCGCAATGGGTAGGATCTCGTTCCTTAATATGGCGGCACCGCAGAAATTTGGACACGACACAAACTCCAAAATGCACTAGGACACTAGAATCAATGTCTGTGTCCGTACCAGTTTTTGTCTTGGGACAATGGATACTGCAAAGACTTATGGTGCAATGTGTTGATGTAGGATAAATTCCCTTAAAATTTCCCAAAATTTGGGAAACTAAGGCCATTCTCTCTCCCCTATTTCTATGATAGAAAACTTTTTTAGGGTCTGCTTGGTAAGCTCAGAAACCACGTGAGTAACATGAGTTGTCGAGCAGTACTCAGCTTTGGCCGAGGAACAAGCTATAATTGTTTGTTTCTTGCTCCATCAAGTAACAAGATTCTCTCCAAAGAAGGTACAAAATCCGCTCGTCAACCTTTGATCATCAACAGACATGACATAGTCATCATCAACATATTGCCAGAAGAGAGAGAGAGAGAGAGAGAGAGAGAGAGAGAGAGAGAGAGAGAGAAGATAAAGACCAAGTTCTTGGCCAAGAGACTCCTTTAGATATCAAAGCATGTGCTTAATTGCCTGAAGATGGACATCCTTTGACGACTATAAAGTGAGAATTATTACAACAAAGGAGATTTCGGTGACTATCAGACTAACCCACAAGCGGACAATACATGTCTGAACTAGGTAAAAGAGATTTGAAGGAGCAGCGAAGCCATGAGTGGAGAGCTTTAAATCCGGCTGTAGCGGAGTATTTATGGATTTATGTCCGAAGAATCCAGAAATCTTTAGAAGATCAAGACGATATTTTTGCTAATCATAAGAAGAGAATTATCTTTGTGAGCAACCTCAAGCCCAAAGTAGCGTAAGAGACCAAGGTCTTTGGTATGAAAATGAGCAAATAAATGGGAGTCGATCTTGGCAATACCAACGATCATCTCCAGTGATAAATCCACATAAACAAGAAGAACTATTGTGCAATGAGTCCTGTAGTGAATAAGTAAAACTTATCTTCTGAACTACCTGAATAAACTTGTCAAACCAAGCTTAGAGGAGACTACTTGAGGCCATAAATAGATTAGTGAAGATTGTCAAGAGACTCCTCCGCATTCTCATACCCAGGAGGTGGTTGTATATAACAATCTCGATCAAATTGCCATTAAGAATGCATTCTTAATATCCAATTAATAAAATGGAAAACGATGATGTATAATAGAGAGTAAAACTTGAACAATATTGAGTTTGGTCACAACGAAAAGGTCAATGTCAAATTGCTGAGTAAATCCGCGAGCAAAAAGATGTGCCTTCACCGCCATAAAATACTAGCCCCCTATTCCCCTAGCCATCATCTATTTCCTCTAACTAACCGAAACCCTAAGCCCACTTCTCCATGTATTACAATCTCCTACAAGAATCTTTAGCAGTTTATACAAAAATAACTATCAATCTATCATCATGTTTGAGTACATGATGTCAAGTATGAAGGATTTGTAGTGAGTGGATTTTGTCATTCTTCTATGTGTGGTTGATCTTGTTGAGAATGAAGTTTTATTGGGATTAGTTTTCCTTCCTCCCTATGAACTATGATTTCGCCTCATCCGTCATCATCGTTGTGTTTAAACTTCAAAAGATATCACCATGATAGTGTTGCATGAGATGCCTTTTGGCATTGTACTTGTAATAAAAACCAAGGTGGGTAGAAGAAAAAAAAAGTCAAAACTTACCGTCAGTTATACGATCTGAGCAAGTATCTCAGAGTTATGTAACGTAAACTCTATAAAATGAATCTAATATTTACATAGTTACAAACTGATAGCTTCATGTGCCTTGAATGTTCACATGCATATGCTATTATCAGTAGTCTAATTTAATCCCTTGCAGGTATTCTGTACACTAAGTCATGTTATTGAACTAATATAAGATTAACATCTTGAGTTGAAGAACTTGAGGTTTAAGTTCAGTTTATGGACCTTTATTTTGTCAAAGAGGTCCATACTTATTCAATTTCCAGAAATCTATAGTGTTTTACTCTCGCATGGTTAGTCACTGGAGTTTTTCCGAAAATTAACCTTTTGTTTCCATGTTTAACGAGAAACTTTGATGGATGTTTTTCTTGTATGTTTCCTGGAACCATCTGTTTGATATCACATCTTGGCAGGATACTCCCTACTTCTTCCACTGATAATTGACAGACTTCATCTTGCAATCTTTGGAGTATTTGATCCAAAGTCAACTTTAGATATGAGCTTGTTATAATTAAGTTCTTTGAAATTGTGAGTCTGCAAAGTCCTCCTCGGAATGTTGCATTGTTATGGAAAACCCTTGTTAAATCTTTGTCAAATAATGGTATATAATTTTTCCTCAGACATCGTAGGAGCAGCATTTGGCAGTTGCTTCCTCTATGGCTCTGCAACTCGCCCTCTGCCTTTTTTCTTCCCGTCCCATCCATGGGCATATTCATGTGATAGAACTCTTATTGGATCGCATACTAGCTCAGTACAGCTGCTCGCTTGTTAGGTGGTTTTTAAACAGGGAGGAAGATGATATTATTCTATAGATTACATCTATATTGGTTCTCGAAATGAAAATGATGCTATTTTGTAGTTTACATCTATTTGGTTCTAGAAATTAACAAGCAAAAATTAAAATCTTATATTGAAAGTGATACTATTGTAGAATTCAAATTTGTATTCTTTGTTCTTACTGTATTATGTAATTGCTTGAACAGACATGCGTTTCAAAGTTTACAGTAAGAATGCAAAACTTTGAGGTATCATTTATAAATAAGCTATTGCCAGGCCTGTTGTTTTAAATTTGGACTTGAATATTCGATATGATGTGTAATAATATGGTGCTTAATGCCTTTCCTCCAGTGGAACAGACAAAACAAGAGTTGAGAGAACATATAAGGAAGCATCCAAGAACTTTGAGGTAATATCCTCCTTCTTAGTAATGGAATTCCCATTTTGTAGCTTTTTCTTGCTCCCTCTTTGGAGCTTTCAATATGCAACTGATGTTTTTCGAAGCAGCAGTCCGCTAAAAGAGAGTGATCACAGATGGTTCTTGTTGATTTCTGACCTGTCATGCCCAAGGTAGGCAGTAACTAAAATGTCATGTATATTCATCGGCTAGTGCTTTTCCTCGGGTGCTACTTGTATTTCGTTAAAATCAGTGAAAATAGATATTTGACTATTCGGGGGACTTCTAATAACATTGTTGTGCTTGTTAAATAAGTATTTCTCAGTTTAATTTATTATTTCCCATGATCTAAACCTCATATTACGCATTGTCTTTATGGTTACTTGTTAAGATTTCTTGAGTGATGATGATATGAAGGGTTATGCATATAGTTGCAACTTTATCCCATGACATATATATAGCTGCAACCACCTATGGTTACTGTATGTCGATCTTGACCAATTTTTGATGGTAAAACATGTATTTCTGAACTGTGTACTAGTCCAATTTATTTCTTAACTTACATATATTTCTAATTGCCTTCAGGTTCAGACTTCAGTTGAGGTGAGCAGATTTTATTTCTTGAAGTGATTAGCATTTATTTCTTAAATTGCCTTCAGGTTTAGTTCAGGTTAAATTTGGAAATAGACATATATAGTTCTAATTGCAGTATCCTTCCTACAATTAGCATACATTTCTAATTGCAATATCCTTCCTAAGTATTAGCTTTTATTAACTTATATGGTTTTAGACTCTGATCAGTCTTTTAGATAATAAACCTATCATTGTTCTTTAGTTGCTTATTTTTCTTCTACTGCAGAGCATCATAGGTAAGTTCTGGTTGTGACGATATGTGAATTATTTCAATTTCACTTATCAATTTTTCATGAACTTTTTACTTAATGCTTGATAATACGGAATAATGGTCCTTGTTGCTCAAGGTGTTCAATTTATGTGTGAGGATTCAAATTTATTTCTAATTGCCTTTGTGTAAGGAAAAATAATGTATCTTAAGATACCAATACAGTAATCAAGTAAATAATATATACAATATGTATCTTGATTTGAGAACTTGGGGTGGCAATTAATGTGGGGCCATGAAATATGTATCTTGACTCTTGACTCTTGTGATTTTTCCTATCAGAATAACATGAAATAATCCTTTTGGATATATTTCTTGCATTCATCTAGCCAGCCAATTTGCGATAAAGCATTTATGTTATCTTCTTTATTTAGTATCTGTGTACTTTCTGTGTACCTTATCTTTGATCTGTTTCTTTACTTCCCCCTTTTGTTATTTAAAGAATCTCGGCCAAGGATGCACTTGATGCAGAGTATTTCTGGAATGACCCATTACCATGCGATCCTAAAAGGTTTCTTTCTTTGTTAGGCCCCCTTTAAAAGCTTTTTCCTTATGTAATCTCTTGCATTCAGTCGCGATGGAGAATAGTCAAGTTCAATTTTGTAACATTTATATTGGGTCCCTTTCTATTGACAGCTTACCGAAGTATGAAGCTTCACACGAGTATGGATACGGCTCAACGGTGCCCATGCTTTCTAATTGTCCAACTAATATGCAATTGATGATATTTGCAGTTAATAGTCTTTGGTTCATTTCTAAATGCTCTAGCATACACCACATTTTTCTCTAGTATCATACTTTCATGCAACTGGTGTTAGGTCTGAATATGTTTATTTTTAATTTCTAATTGATCACTAAGCACAGCAATATAGATAATTATAAACAAATTGGTATTTAAGTAAATGGGCAAGCCTGGAAAACACTACGATATTTGTGCAGAATATATTACTGCTGGTTAGTGTAGTAATTTTGTATGAAACAAATAGTTCTTTTGTAACTTTGCTGATTTTTTTATATTATGTTATCAGGTTCACTTTTTAACATATTAAAAAAGTTTGATGGTGAAACCATCACAGAAGTTGTTAGGCCTCACATGCGGCGGTTTACAAAAAAGTTTGATGGTGAAACCATCACAGAAGTTGTTAGGCCTCACCAGACTACCTAAGTATCTAATTCTTCACATGCGGCGGTTTACAAAGAACAACTTCTTCATAGAAAAGAGTCCAACTCTTGGTAGCTTTTCCTTTCATTTCTTATTTGAATTTAGTATGATAACCCTGATACTTGTGTCAAATATTAATTGTTTATATTTTTGGTCAGTTAACTTTCCTGTGAAGAATCTTGAATTGAAGGACTATATCCCCTTATCCACACCTAAGGTGAATGAGAAGCTGAGGTCGAAGTACGATCTTATTGCAAATATCGTTCATGACGGGAAACCTGGTGAAGGTTATTATAGGGTCTTCGTGCAGCGCAAATCGGAAGAGATGTGGTACGTACACAGCTTAATTGTAGTCCGAACTACTTTTGTTGTTCGAAGCAATTTAATCCCACTGTTTTTATGTCAAAAAATAAAAATAAAGGGCATTTCCCCAAACTATCTAGAGATTGATTACTCCAACAATTTAGGTTATCTATCATCTAGGTTTCATGATGGCGTCTCCATTTCTGTTTTCCAGTTTGAAACTGCCGATGCCGAGGTTCTTGCCAGCCTGAGAATGAAGGTTGCTAGTGAAGTGGGCGGTGAACTAGAGGAGCCCATCACCGGAGATGTCCAGATATTTCTTTCTTCAAAAGAGAGTTCTGTTTCGATACGAACTACTGGAGTAAGCTTTTATCCTGTTATCTTTGTTTTTGTTCTCTTGCTTGATGTATGGCAAACTAATATCGCGGTTTCAGGCTGAGTACATGTCGAAACTTGTAAAGATTGGTGGCATCACTATTGCAGCTTCGAGAGTGAAGGCGAAGGCAACTTATGTGACTTTGATGTGTAAGAACTGCAAGAGTATTAAGATGGTCGCTTGCCGACCGGGGCTTGGGGGTGCTATTGTTCCAAGGTCTTGTGATCATCAGCTCAGGTTGTTTTTTGATTCATGATAGATTATATAAAGTATTATTTCTTTGTGTGTTATAAGTTATGATGGTCTGCTGTATATTTTTGTTTAGCCTGGGGAAGAGCCATGCCCATTGGATCCTAGGGTGGTTGTGCCAGATAAGAGCAAATATGTTGATTTGCAAACACTTAAACTGCAGGAAAATCCAGAGGTTGGTGACTTGAAGGTGTTTTTCTTTTTAACTAATCTACTGGATGGAAGCACATAAATCCCATATTCCGATGGTGTGCTGGACTAAGATTTTCAGGCCCCAGTTTAGAAGGTTTTTGACCATTGCGATAAGAACTTTCTATGGTGGTGTTTCAAATGTTCAATTCATCAACCTGTTCATGTTAGTACCATGTCATGAGAATATCATTTGTGCTTTCTTTGACTCACTGGATCATTAGAATGGTAGTCATATACAACAGCTGTACTGACAATTTATTTTTGATACAAAATTGAAACCTATGTTGACTGACTGGAGGATGGTTTGTGGTTTAGTTACTTGCTCGGAATTGTTATTAAAAATCTCGTGGTTTAGTTATTGGTTTGGAATGGTTGAATTATTATGAAAGTGAAATATTATGAAATTGGATATGTGTTGTTTATTGTTTAGTTACCAGTTGAATGTAGTTTTTTTTTAAATTTAAATAGTCCAATTGTAATGGTTATAACTGTGACAATTAGTGGAGAATAGTAACGAAAAAAATAATGTAGTCACAGTAAAAATTGTGACAAAACAAACTAACTGCAACATTAATAACTGTGACAAATAGATATTGGTCACGGTTACAACCGTCACATAAATGGACTTCTATCACGGTTATAACCGTTACCAAAACAACTATTTGTCACGGTTATAACCGTGACCAAAATAAATTTGTAACGGTTATTACCGTGACTAAATATTAACCACGCCCCACTAGTAACGGTTTACTGTGACGAAAAATAATTGTCACGGTAATAACCGTGGGTAATCGCCTATTATGGTGTAGTGGATGGCGTGTTTGGAAAGGTCATGTCACACGTGGACTTGGAATAATAGTTCAACCACGAACCGGATAGTTTGCCAACTGGACAGAGCTTTAGGGAACAATAAGTGGCTTGAAATGTTCCCTAACAGTCGAGCGGAGGGGCTACATAGAGGGACGAGTGATCACTCCCCTATTCTCATCCGTATGCAGCAATCTCACACCTCGGGTAGGCGGCCATTTCGATACTCAAATGCGTGGGCGCTTATGGAGGGCTATATGGCGACGGTGGATAGCAGTTTGAGGATCTCGACCACTGGCACACCTCAGTATTGTCTCCTTCAGAAACTGAAACTTGTGAAGTATCATCTTAGAAATTAGAACCGAACTAGGCCGCACAGGGGAAGTGAGGAGAAGAACAGTCGACTCCAAAAGGTGCAGGACCGGCTTCAAGCCGACCCGCTCAACCAGGAGATGGCGAGACAGGAGGCAGAGCTACAGGAGGAAGTTCGAAGACTCCGATTTCTTGAGGAAGTTCACCTGAAGCAGAGAGCGAAGTTCTACTGGTTAAAGATGGGGATCGATGCTCAAAGTTCTTCCATTCCACTGTTAAAGCTCGACAATACCGAAATACCATGGCTTCCCTGTTAGATGCCAACAGTGTTGAGATAACCCATGCTAATCAGATCAGTGAAGAGGCTGTAGCTTACTTTCAGAACATCTATAATCCAATTGACAATGAAGAAGCGTTCCCAGAGGTAACTTGCAAAAGAATTGTTTCCGATGAAGGGAATGAGAAGCTCCGAAGATGGGTGCGGATGGAAGAGATCGAAGAAATCGTCAAGAAAGCAGATCCAGATAAGTCGCCTGGACCGGATGGGTTTAATGCAGCATTTTTTAAACACCATTGGGTGCAGTTGAAGAACGATCTCCTCAGGGTAGTAGATGATTTCTTCGAGACGGGTCGGCTGATACGGGAAATAAATCACACATTCCTCGTACTCATTCCAAAAAAAGGGGCGCTAAGGAAATGGGTGACTTTAGACCAATAGCATGTTTAATTTTATTTATAAATTATCACATGTTATGTGTAACAGGATGCAGGAGATTATGCAGGGTCTCATTTCAGAGAATCAAGCAGCATTCATCAAAGGCCGCTCAATAGCAGACAACTGCCTTCTTGCGCATGAAATGATTCGGGACTTCAACAAGGCGAGGGAAAAGAAAGGGTGCATCAAGTTGGATCTGAGGAAGGCGTACGACACGGTGAATAGAAAATTCTTATGCATAATTCTGAGGCGCATGGGGTGTGATAGCTGGTGGGTGGACAGAATAGAAGAGTGTATCTCCACGCCATCTTTCTCAGTGCTCATCAACGGACAGCCATTTGGATATTTCGACAGTAGCAGGGGAATTCGCCAAGGAGACCCATTATCTCCTTATTTATTTACTGTTGTGATGGAGTTTTTCACTTGTTTGATGGATGTGGAGGTGCATAAGAGAAGCATTACCCCGCTATTTCGACGGATTGAGTCGGTAGTCTTGCATCTCATATACGCCGACGATTTGTTGGTGTTTATAGAACCATGCGAGCGGGGGTTGCACACGCTGATGCAGATACTTGAGGAGTTCAGGAAGGGAACGGGGCTGGCTCTTAACAAAGAGAAGTCAGTGGTATTTTTAATAGGGAATGCCCGCGACAAAATCATTGGCTGGAGATTCTCGGCATGCAGCAAGGCCAACTTCCAGTTAGATATCTTGGTCTGCCGTTGTCCATTAACTATGCCAGCAACACTGAATGTATGGGTCTGGTTAACTATGTGCAGAGTCGCCTCACTACTAAATAACCCAGATTAGCGACGTCAGGAGACGTCGCTAAATACGTCGCAGTACGTCGCTAACAATGATTTGCGACGTATTTAGCGACGAAAAACCTACGTCGCTTATAGGCAAGTCGTAGATGGTAATTTCGTCGCCGAACGTCGCTATTTGCGACGCGGCGGCCATTGTCGCTAGACGTCGCAAAATGAGCGACAAAGAGCGACGTATAAGTACGTCGCCAACATTGCGACGTAAAGCGACCACTAGCGACGCTTCAAAAGTTTATAAATGACGAGGCATGGCATCCACGTGGCCACGTGGGCAACGTAGCGACGTGTATTAGCGACGTCGAACGACGTAACGTCGCTAGTTAGCGACGTATAGCGACGTTTGTGTGACGTCGCAGTACGTCGCAGAACGTCGCTATACGTCGCTAATGTTAAAAAAAATTAAAAAATATAATTGATATTTTTGTTATGCTGTGTTTCTGTGTTTACAGTGTGTGTGAAGTGCAGTGTTCGAACCATCGACAGTTTCGCTTACTGTTATATGTTTTATCTTGGATAGAAAGAGCAACAGTTCAGGGTGCACTTCTCGAGCTTCCTCTTCATGTCCTTCACCTTCTCGGGAACCTTTACGACGTCCGAGAAAGTGAAGGCCGTGAAAATGAAGCTCTCAGAAGTGCACCCTGAACTGTTGCTATTTCTATCCAAGATAAAACATACAACAGTAATCGAAACTGTCGATGGTTCCGAACACTGTATTTCACATTCACTTAAACACAGACACACATCATAACAAAAATACACAATATATTTTTTTAAAATTTCGGCAGCATCTCCTTTGTATATCAGATCATCGCTTATAACCCAGCGTAGGTATATTTGTCATCCCGTCGTAGATATCACAAAGTAAATATCACAATAAAAATAGGAGGCAGTGCAAAGTAAATATCACAGACACCCATCCTCACAAACATCCAATAGAGTCAAATAAAAATAAAAGATGATAAAAAGTCTCCCACCAAGTGTATAAACAACAGTGTATGAATAAACAATTTGCCCATAGGGCCAATACAACAAGTCAAAAAAATCAATAAAATCACTGCGGACCCCTGCCGCGCAACTGGGATAGAATGTAGTCATACTGCTCCTGGGTGAGCTGTACCGTAGGGGCAGTAGGAGGCAGTACAATGTCTAGAGTCGGCGCCGGAGGCAGTGCAGTATCTGGAGTCGGCGCCGTCGATGGACCCGGAGGACGTACCTGCTCCAGCTCTCGCAGTCGCTCACCATGCGCAGCAAGGGCACTCACCACCTTCTCAGTATACTGAGCGACTGAGAGAGAAAGGCTCCACTGCGATCCGTCCAGCTCGACCTGTCTACGCTCCGTGCGCTGCGTAGACTCGGTGAGCGTCTGCAAGTTGGCAGCTGCAGCCTGATGCAGACTCATCAGCTCCTGTATACTGCGCTCGACCGCATCAAATCGTCCGGTGACGATCGGTGGGTCGGATCGTCGCTCGACCGCATCAGAAATCTGCTGCTGCAACTCGCGACGCAGCTCCTCGATCTGACGATGAACATCCTCAGCTCGTGACGACGCTTGCGTAGCCGGAGACTGCGCACTGACCGAGGGGGCCCGGGATGACTCCGAAGCCAAATACGCACCGTAGGATCCCGTACCGTAGTACGTACCTTTCTGAAGACCGCCAACGGCGGTCATCCAGAGCTCGTCCGGCGATGGCTCTACAGGCGGCTGGGAGGAAGTACCAGCCCCTCCCTCTGCTTGCGCACTAGCAGCAGCAGCAGCATCAGCCGCCTCCTTCTGTAGCCGAACAAACTCGGCCTAGAACATGTTTGCTAACGTGTAAGTGTTTACTAAAGTCTATATTGATATCTATTTTCCTATTTTCTAAATTATAGTCAGTTAATATTAGTTGAATAGAACGTACATATGCCTGCGTCGCCCTCGTCAATGAAGTCCCCAGCCCTCCGATGGGTGACCAGGAAGACGGTCACCATGTTCGGGTCCTCACCCTTCTTTACCTGTTAAAATATTATCTATTATTAGTATTAAACATTATATCGAACTATATATAAATTAATGTCCGTCATAGGAAACGTACCAGACGACGAAAATGCTCTGTCATCGGAATGGAGCCACCACACCACTTACCGGCGCTTGACCGCGCCACCTTGGCCTTCTCAGACCGCTCCTGGTACTGGCGCTCGCTGAATCTAGCCTTTATCGCAGTCCACTGCTCTGGCGTAATCCAACCCTGGATCGGACGTCCGGCGCGTTCACGACGCTTCTGGTCGTCGATCGCATCACGGATGAGCTTGGCAATGACGGCAGGAAATTGGCCCTCAATCCTCGCCGCCCGTGTGGTGGATAGAAATAGGTCCTCTACAAGAAGTAAAATACAAAAGTTGTATAATATACACAAATGATTATTAAAATTTAAAAATAAACAAATTTTTTACCTTGAAGTGGGCGAACCAAAAGGCCTTCCTATCTGCGGGAGCATCTGAGTAGTTGAGCCAAGGCCCACCTTAGTTCTGCCTCACAAATGTCCCCAGCTATCTCTGTACCGCAGAAGGCCGATATCTATACAGTAATAATTTTTCATGAATGTATATGTACATATAATCATTTGAGAAATATATAATAATTAATTAACTTACTTCATAGGCCCGTCCGTCCAAATCTCCATACGCGTCTCGCCCGGGGGAGCGCATGGAGGGTCGCTCTCACCTCCTGCCTGGGCAGGATCAGTCTGATCGTCGTCCTCCATATGATCGGCGTGGGCTCCCTCCATAGAGCCGTCGACAGTAGGAATGCTGGACGGGGGATCAGGGATGCTGGATGCGGGATCAGGAAGGCTGGACGACGAGGGAGGAGTCGCCAACCTGCTAGAACTGCCCTGTCCCGGTAATAGACCGGGAACAGGAAGGCTGGACGACGAGGGAGGAGTCGCCAACCTGCTAGAACTATGCCCTGTCCCGCTAATGGACCGGGAACAGAACGGTACACTGGCGTACTCGGAGATGAGGATGAGGGTACGGAACTGCCCTCTCCATCTCCAGCCCGAGGCTGACGGGGCTGCCTAATATATAATCCTTCGCGTCGTCCAGATGGTCTAGTCATACCTGACAATAAAACATATGACAATAAAACAAAAAAACATATTTATATGATAGACATCACAGATTTTTGAAAAATATCATAGTCAAAAGTGTCACTGAAGTGTCAATAAAAGTGTCAATAAAGTGTCACTGAAGTGTCACAGATTATATGATAGAAGTGTCACTAAAGTGTCAAATATGATTATAAAACAAACGTACAAATTTAATCCTCTTCTGAAAATTCATCTAGTTCGTTTAGCTCATCTTCTTCTTCTTCTTCTTCTCTTCTCTTTTCTTCTTCTTCTTCTTCTTCTTCTTCCTCCTCTACATCTTCACTTTCATCTGCATCTTCCTCTTCAGATAATTCTACTTCTTCTACACAATTAGATGTGTAATAGGAAACTTCCGTCGTGTCCACTTCTATAATATTTGTTACAAGAGGTAGTTCATCCTGTTGATAAGCTATATCGTCAACCTCAAAGGTATTTCTAGCTTTGGTCTTGCATACTGCCCACCAGTCCGACCTTGTTGTTCCCCGTTTAGGATAACTTGTGAAGTACACGAGCTGAGCCTGACTTGATAGGACAAATGGTTCATAGGCTTGATATCGACGCCGATAGTTTATATCAACAAGACCGTGCTTGTCTACTTTCCAACCTTGACCTTCAATCGGATCGAACCAATCACACCTGAATAACACAATCTTAGCAGGCTCTATTCCATAACTATATGTCAGCTCCACAATCTCCCGTAACACGCCATAGAAATCGTTGCCCGCATCAACATCTTTGTAGTTCGAAGATCTGATACACAAACAGCTGTTTTTGGTGGAATCGAGATCCACAAAGTTGTCTCTGATCGGGCAAGTTGTTGACTTGAACCTAAACCCATTAACACAGTAGCTTGGCCATATTTTTGCAGCATAAATTGGTCCCTTGGCTAGCGTTCTAATAGACTCATTCTCAAGTCTTGCGTATGGACGATCGACCTAAATACCACGAAAGAAGCAATTAAGCTCATTCTCAATCAAGTGCATATACAAAAAGATAATTACAGAGTTCTCAAGTCTTACATATGCACTCAACCATGATGGAAAATAACGCCTCATTTCTTGTTCTAGTTCTTCTTCTGTTATGTGTGGCCTACCCGACCTCACATCATCATTAAATATGCTGAAAACAACATCGTTCAATTAATGTAATAGTATAATAATTAACACTATTAAAATAATATAGACGTATTAATTACTTACCCCTCCAGTTTCTCTACTTCCTCCTCGTCGCAGTTGAGTAATACATACACCTGAGCAGCCCTTAGCTCATCATCGTTCAGATATCTCTTTTTCATCTTACCCGATGGCTTTCCTGGAGCATTGAATACCTTCAGTATTGTATCATTACTTTCATGATCTCCCTCATCGTTTCTGGAAGCTCTCGTTCTATTAGTTACAACATGAGGCTTGAAATATCGAATAAAAGTTTGTAATCTCCTCGAGAACATAGGCTTCACAAATAGAACCCTCGACCCGTGCCTTATTTTTCACCTTTCTTTTTAGGTGATTCAAATGTCGCTCGAACGGGTACATCCATCGATATTCGACGGGTCCACCAACACGTGCCTCATAGGATAGATGAATCGGCAAATGCTCCATAGAGTCGAAGAATCCAGGAGGAAACACCCTCTCTAGCTTGCATAGTATTACCGCAATGTCCTTCTCTTGCTTTTCTAGACGATCAACGAGCAATTTCTTAGAATAAAGATCCCTGAAGAATATGCTAAGCTCCGTCAATGGATCCCAAACTGCCTGCGATAAGAATTCCCGAAATGCAATCGGAATTAACCTCTCCATGAATACGTGACAATCGTGGCTCTTCATACCCGTCAATTTGTTTTCCTTCGGATCGACACATTTCTCAGATTTGACACATATTCGTCTAAAAATTTTAGGCCCTGGATCCACCGACAAAGTCTCACTTTATCCTCATTGTCCAGCGAAAAAATTGACTTCGGAAGGAACTGTTTTCCATTCTGCTGTATCAAATACAACGCAGGGCGTTTGCATATTTCTTTTAAGTCCAACCTGGCCTTGGGATTGTCTTTCGTTTTTCCCTTTACGTCCATCACAGTATTAATTATGTTATCAAACACATTCTTCTCAATATGCATGACATCAAGATTATGTCTGATCAGATTGGTACTCCAGTATGGCAGATCCCAGAATATGCTCCTCTTTGTCCAGTTATGAACTCTACCAAATCCATCGCACTTGTACCTAGTTGTAGGATCTTCGATAGCACTTGGAAAATCTTTAACCTCCTCCCATATCGTGTCTCCGCACCACCTTGGCGGTGGATCACCCTTCTCTACAACGCCGGCACGGAAAGCATTCCTGTTCCTTCTGAACGGATGATCTTTTGGCAGAAATTGTCGATGACAATCAAAGAAGCACGGCTTTCCGTCGTGTTTCAAGCAGAAAGCCTTACTACGGTCCATGCAATACGGACATGAGAGACGGCCATGAGTGCTCCATCCAGATAACATTCCATAGGCCGGAAAGTCGTTGATGGTCCACATAAGGGTTGCCTTCATCTGAAAATTTGCTTCCTGGAAACATCGTACGTGTTAGCGCCTACTTCCCATAACTGATTCAACTCATCTATCAAAGGCTGTAAGTACACGTCAATGTTCCTCTTGGGATTGTTCGGACCAGGAATTATAACGGTTAGAAACATGTACTGAGTC
>JANAVB010000399.1:1615074-1787328 GCA_029216955.1 Iris pallida | reverse complement strand
TAGACAAACATCTTTAATCACGGGGTAGGGAGCCTTACCAATGTCACAGATACATATGTACCCTCTCAAATTATTACCGAAGGAGACGTATCATTCTTTTTCTTCTTTGATAGTGTTGTGAATAATGATGTATCATCGATCATGTGCCGTGAGCAACCGCTGTCGAGGATCCATTTTTCTAGCGTGTGAAGGCGCCCACCTACAAAATAGTTTGTAGATGAAACTCTTGGTACCCATTCTTGTAGGGTCCTGACATGTTAGTCTTTGGTATCCATGCATAAATATTTAAATCTACTAACTTTTTGATCCTACATGTAGAGGATATTTCACCATTGAGGCCACAATAATAATATTTTGCATGTTGAGTGTTGAAAGTAGTGTGAGGTGCATGATTGGTAGGTTTTGGTTTTCTAGTATAGAAAAATGCATGCCTATTAGTCTTCTTGGGCATTGGTTTGGTATGGTTTGGTCTGACAGTGTTTGGTTTGGTGTGTTCCGATGATTCGGTAATTGACACATTTAGAATAGGAAGCAGCAACTTCAGGCCGTTTTTCTAAACTAATTTCTAACTTTTTGGAGGTGTCATATAATCTAGTATAGTCAGATGTAAGTGTTTCCATTCTGACTTATGCACACTGGAGATTCTTTCTCTCCTTAGATAGGTCTTCCTTTAGCTGGATGATAGTTTGGTCTTTTTCTCTCTCCTTAGATAGGTCTTCCTTTAAATGGATGATAGTTTGGTCTTTTTCTTCGGATAACTTGGTAGTCTCGTGTATAACAACAGCTTAATAGAAGAAAGCTCACCAGACTCATAGAAGAAACATTATTTCTAACATCAGCTAGTTGGTCGGTAAGTCTTCCTATCTCACCTTTGTACTCTTTAAGTACCTTCTTAGAGGTTTCATATTTAGTATACAGTTTCCTGTAGTCATTTAATAGGTCACTGAAAGCCTCTCCTAGTTGCTCAAAGGTAAATCATCATAAGGATCAAACAGAGGATTAGTGGTTACCTGATCGCAAGCCATCAAGCATACATTTACAGCGTCATCCGATTGTTCATCTTCTGAGTCGCTGGCTTCGCTCTCATGCCATATGCTATATTGGCATACTTCCTTGATGTAGATCTCTTCAGATAGTCTTTGTCATATTTGCTGCTTTTTCTTATTGATGATGATGCTGTTGGACAGTCTTTCTTCATATGTACTTTTTTCTTACATCCGTAGCAAATAGGATCTTCCTCGTTGTTGTTGTTGTTGCTGTCTTTTGTTCTTCTGTTGAATCTTATGAACTTCTTATATTTTACTACCAGAAGAGCTTGATCTTCAGAGTCAGAGTCGTTGTCTTCAGAATCATCTTCGATAGTTCTTCTATGTTGAGCCTTGAAAGCGATCGACTTCTCTGACTTATCCTTTGGTGTAGCATCTTCAAAGTCTTGAAGTTCCAACTCGTAAGTGAGTAGCTTACCATGAGTGTTTCAGAGACATTGTTGAGAGGTCGTTTCCTTCAATGATTGTTGTAGCCTTTGGAATCCAGTTCTTCGTGAGAGCTCGTAGAAGTTTGCGAATCTTCTCATGGTTACTGTATTCCTTGCCTAATAAACAAAGGATTTATAATATCCAGGAATGTCGTAAACATCTGAGTGACGGATTCATTTGGCTTCATCTTGAACGCCTCGTACTCTTGAGTAAGTCTGTTGATCTTTGACTCCTTGACTTGCGTTGTTCCTTTGTGGGTTACTTCAAGAAGTTTCATACTTTATTCGATGTTGTGCAAGTCGACACCTGTTAAACTCAGTTCTGTCTAAAGCACAAAATAAAGCGTTAATAGCACGTGCGTCAAGATTGGCATTTTTCTTTTCATCCTCAGTATATTTATCATGGGGTTTATCAACTAAAACTCCCTCAATAGTAATACGAGGAGGCTTTTTGTAGTCATCAATAACTATAGACCATAAGTCAAAATCAAAAATTTTAAAAGAAACTCATCCGTGTTTTCCAATAAGTGTAGTTTGTGCCGTCAAAGTGGAGGTCTGTTTGTGGCTTGGCCTTCACTTATGAATTTCACAGTTGCCATGTGTAATATTGTGATCTATAAAACAATTAAATATAACTGCAATTTTACCTTGCTTTACCTGTATAACCCGCTCTAATACCAATTGTAGGAACAAAGTCGTAAAGCAGAATACTCTAGAGGGGGTGAATAGAGTAGGCAGCGGAATATTGCTAATTAAAAACTTGTTAGCAGTTAGATCACAGAAATAATATCAATAATCACAAAGTAATAATTGTAAAAAAAGAGATAAGAAGGCAAACGCAAACACAATGATGTATACTGATTTTCTCTTGTGAGGACTAGTCCAGTCGGAAGAACTCTAGCTTCCAGTTGAATCCACTATTGAAAAATTTCGCAAGTTTTCATACAAAGTCCTTGCAACTTATACAGACGCGAGCTTTGATACGAAGAACTCGACCAACTTTAATTTTGAAGAGTCTTTCTTCAATCAAGCCTCTGATTACAATTTTTCTGAAATCTTCTAGACCGTATTGTACCGACAAATTGACTAGAGAATTGTAACTGGATTGGGATTTAAAAATGAAAGCTTTTTAGAAACTCTTTGGAAAGAAACGTAAGCTTAGAAGAGAAGAGATGAAAGTGAATGAGTGATTTGAAATGATCAGAATTCTTCTCTATTTATAGTTTTCCTAAAGGCAGAACTCTGGCAGAATTCGGGCATAATTCGGATAGAACTCTATGTAACAATCCACAACTGAAGGGAGACCAAGTTTTTCAAACGTTCGAAAATCAGACGGTTACTAATCGAACTCTGGTCGAACTCAGGCCGAGTTCTGTCAGGGTTGGTCAGGGTTTTTCAAAAGTGATTTTTGGGCTTTTTGAAATCCTTCAGAAGCTTTTGTAAATAAGGGATGTTTTTAAAAAACATAGGTCATTTTTAAAAACGATTTTGGATAGCCTATTTGCTAGTACGACTCGGTGTACAATGTATTCCTAGACTCAATAAAAGTAAAAATTATATTACATAAAGAAATACAGTCTCGAGTGGCAAACATAGCTTCGATCTTGAACTAAGTAGATATCCAATCTTGATCAGTGTCCAAGTGTCCAAAACGTCTTGAGTAAACATCTGAGTAGCTCTGTATATTGAGACAGATTTTGATCAATTATTAAAATCAAGTATGACCCTGACCAATGGTCCAACAATATAATATATAATTATATATATATATATATATATATATATATATATATATATATATATATATATATATAACAATTACTTTAAAAAATATATTCGTTAGATTACTAAAATAAAGTATGATATACACACATAAAATATATCGACATTGACGTCTTTGGACGCATCACATGACTACACGGCGTGGGTTTGGTTCGGGTCTAGTTTGACTAATTTAGCACAACCGGGTCTCCTAAAAAGTCAAAAGTCTTAATAACTATTATTTAAGCCACTTATAGGGTCAAGTCACAACTTTGACTAGTTTTCCTAGTTGGGACACGACTATGGCCATGTCTTCCCTAGCATGGCTAATACACTAGTCAAAGCACACGACTACACTATTTACCAAAATTCCTAGTCATCTTGTACCCCAAAACTTAAACTAAGGTCATCTATAATAATAATTGTTTAATAAAAAAATTTATAAATTCCAAAAATCACTATTTAAGTCAAATAAATGATAAAAAAAATATTTTAAAAATTCAGGGGTGTTACACTAGAGTCTACTTGATACGTAGCTAGAATGCTTACGTATCTTGGTTTTACGTATTTTGAGACTAGGGCATGACATGTCTAATATCTTGGAGAAGAATAAATCATTATCCCTAACGCAACAATCGACAATGATACGTCAATGCAATCAAGATCTATTCAGGGTGTGAATCGTTGGTCAACGAGTTGCAAACGACTATGAAGGAGCTAGTGCAATACCTTGTTGGTCTTCTGTAACTACAACAAGATGTAACTTCGCTTGTTCATGACGAATATGCCAAGCTAACTTCTACAGTGGAGCAAGAGGAGTCCATCTATCAACAGAAGAACGATATCATGACTCATGACCTCCAATAAATTAATGATGATTATGATAAGCTAATTACTTCAGGATCAAATTGTACTGCCCTTCAAGAAAAATTCTCTAACAATATGGTTGTACTTACTGCAGTGCTCCGTCCCGCTTAGTTCAACCGAAGGAATCGAAACGCAACGACGTTTAGACTTAGCTATGCAATGGCTTGCTTGAAGTCCCGTTCGATCGAGGCAACTCCTTGTTCAGGTGGGTGGCTTCGATGAACTTGCCTCAACTTGGCCTTCACAGTAATAAATGGATGTTTTTATTGCACTGAATAGGCTTGATAATAAAAAGAGATGAATCCACATTGCTAAGAAAATAATCCCATTGTGTCGAAGGTGTACAGAACTTGGAAGTGTTAGCTTGTTGCCTAGATATTAATCTATGACGGTTTTCAAAGTGGTACTCAGTCTTTCGACCACACGTATTGAGTTAAGCAAAAAGTTATGCCACGGACTATCGACTTGATGTCATAGCAGACACGTTCCCACTATCTCAATGCTAATCGTAGAAGGCACGCTCCCACGGTCATAATGCTTGTCGTAGCAGGCATGTTCCCATGGCTTCATTGCCACGTTTCCATTGTTTCAAAGGCTTGTCATATAGAGTATGACTTGATTTGGTGGCACGATACGGAGCGCGATTGGTTCAAGTTGGAGTTTGAGTTATAAGATATAGTAACATGGAAAGTTCACGCGATCGTTTGTCGTCGAGGCGATCCCGTTTAGAGTCTTCAACTAGTACGAAAAAGATGATAACACTTTAAAGATAATGACTATGTAGGATGGTAAGTTGAGTCGAATCATGCATGGTCATTGGACAACTTGTGCACAAGGGTGACTGTTCCTCGGACGGCAAGTTAGAGCCACATGACCATTCCGACCTAGGAGGAATCGTGATAGCTGTGTTGGCACCAACGATTCGAAGCTTCTGACGGGGCTCGCTACCCGTGCAATCGACCTCGTCTACGCCAAGCTATAGTCCACGGATAGCTTATCATGCTAGTGACCTTTCATATAGATTGAGTCAACATATTTGTGGCAATCTGCGTGCACGCTGTAGATTGAGTCGAAAAGTGTCTACACGGTACAAATGAGTCAAGGAAGGTATACAGTTTTGTATCACAATTACTGAGCCTAAGATTTGGCCCTAATAGAGTCGTATGATTGGGCATGGTTTGTAGCTTTGGTTTTAAGGAAGTTTGACTCGTGCTTCGACACGAGATGTGGCATCATATTATGAGTCGTTGACACAAGTTCTTAAGTTTATGATTGGGTTATTTGTACTTTGTAACAGGAAAGGCCGGAACGTATGTATAGGTAAGTTGATACTGTTGAGCAGTACGATTTTGGTCTCACCAGTGGGCTTTATGGCACGATTACTATGTTGCAACACAAGGATGGTACGACCGCAATATTATTATACAAATAGGTATAGTTATGACATGAAACTAATCCTAAGGCAAGATTGAAAAGACAACTAAAATCTTAGTCGCACTCACTAAATGAACGTGTTGATTTTGTATAGGTAGGTGAGAGACTCACTCACCAGTACGGTTATATACTAATATCCTACCAGTTTGTTTGTGTGCAGGTTCATGTATCAACACGCTCGGTACGGAGCTTGCTTGGATGCGCTGAGGCATGTTCCTTAGCATTTTGTGACGTACAACCGCACTGAATTCTTCATATACGAGACATAATGTATGGACATCGCCTTCTGAAGCATTCGCAAGTTGTAAGCCAAATGGCATGTTTTATTGTATTAAGAGATGAGAGAGCAGAGTGATTTGTATATATAGAGAGAGTGAGCTTAAGTGATTGTAACCCTGGCTTCATGCCCTTTGTAATTTCGTTGATTACTAACAAAGAGTTCTATTTTTGTACATTATTGTTATTCAACTTCTCTGCTCGGACTTCTGTGTGACGATCCCATCGCTAAACTGATGTAATCGGTCTTTATGGTATTGCCTTGTGCGGGCGAAACATAGGCTCGCACGGCATCACACCTAAGCGAGGACAATCGTTTTCGCGGAACCGGCACATGACACTTACAGAACAGATCGACAAACTTCAAAAGCAGCTGGAAAAGCTACGAGAATAATATGCCAAACTAGAATCTGTTCTAGCTCAAGATACAAAATAAAAGAATGTATATATTGAAAAGACAGATGAAGTTGCAATGGCCTCCAGTCATTTAGATGAAAACCTTGATGAATTGGAGATAACCCACAAAGCATTAACGCCTTTTAAAGATGAGACTGCGCTAAGATGAAGTTGAACACCAAGGAGAGGAAAAACGGCAGAGTGAAATAGAAGCTTTGAAGAAGCAAATTACCAAACTCTATACTACTTCTGAGTATCTTTAGATTGTTTTTAATTATTTCTTTCATGTGGGCTTAAACAAATGCCTTGTATCTTCTTTTTACAAAAGAAAATAAAGAACTTTTTGTTGCCGAAAACTATTTCTGTTTGAAATTGTATATTTTACTAGAGGTAATATGGATGGTAAAACATCTATGAGATTTTACATGTGGACTTATTATATGGCATACCAAACTAGGTATAGGTAACAAGTTAGAGAATCAATACTACCAGAGGTGATATGGACATGATAAACATTCTACTATTTGGGAATAATAATTCCACTGGGTAAATTTAGTGGACTTATCACCCATGGCATACCAAACTAGGTACAGATAATAAGTTGAAAACAAAAGAGATTCTCAGAGATAATGTGGACGTAAAACAAACTTTTGACATATTTGCTTAGAGGTAATATGAACATGACAAATTAAGTTATAGAATCCTGTGAAGAGTTAATTCCAGCAAATAATCCAGAGGTAATGTGGACATAAATGATTTTTCTGAAATATATCAAAAACAGTTAGGGTATTATCATCTCCAATCCAACTGGTTAGAAAGAAATCCTTAGGACAATTGGGCTATAAGAATTGGCTTGTTTTCAAAAAGATAGTTCAGAGATAATAGGACATGAACAACTTTTATAAATATTTGACTCAACTTGGGATGATTTAATCGAGGAATATTTATCTTCAATCCAGCTAGGGATCAAAACAAGAAATCTTTAGAACAATTGGGCTCCAATAACTGGTTTGCTCTACTGGAGAAGGGATCTAAAAGACAATTCAGAGGCAATGTGTGCGTGAATATCTTGTACAAATAGACTATTTTAATTTGACTGGGGACTAGAAATAGGAGTCTCTAAAGCAACTAGACTTTAATGACAAAATATGTCGGTTACATATTTTGATCGATGACCTCTACGAGAACGTTCTGTAGGATCTGAGGACAATTCCACCGGGGAGGTTTGAAGATCTATTATCTATTGCGTATGCAATAATCTTGAATACAGATAATAGCTCGAAAGGAGAGACAAATTTATGTTTCAATCGACTAGAACATAACATTATGTCGAATATAAAGATAACTCCATTGGGGAATTTTTTGACCTATTACCTATTGAATACAGATAATAGTTTAGAAACACATTTTTTAGGGAATTTATAAATGTCACACTCTACATTATATACATAAACATCAATCCAAGCTTGGATCTTATTGATAATTTTTTCAGGAACTTGTCATTAATCAACACCATTAACAAGTCATATAGGCTTTGCGAGCCTGTATGCTCCGTTAGAATACACCGACTCTACTACAAATGGACCTTCTCATTTTGCCAGAATTTTCCTTTACTCTTGTGCGTTATAACCATGGTCTTCAAACTGTTAAGACCAGGTCACCAACTTGGAATACCCTTTCTTTCAACTTTTTCTTAAAGGCTTTGGAAAAATGAGCTTGGTATATCTCAATACGATGTTGAGTTAACAAGCGTTTCTCATCAAGTGCCTCTAACTCTTGTAACCGCAAACGATCATTGTCTTCGGTTGTCAACTCGTTGGCTAAGGCAATCCAAAGAGAGAGATCTGGATCTCTAAGAAAAGAACTGCTTCGGTCCCATAAATCAGAGATATGGCATACTGCTAGTTGGAGTCTGTACCGTTGTGTAGTAGACCCAAAGACATATACCAAGCTTTTCGATACAGTCACGTTTGTTAGATGAAACAAAATTTTGACCGGCTTGATTATCGTCTTGTTGAAATCTTCAGCTAACCCATTCGTTGCGGGATTGTACATTGTTACCAGTAAAAGAGTGAAGGTTCATCGAGACCACCCACCTGATAACGAATCACAATCCATCCGAACACAAGGAACTCTGAAGCAAGGATCCAAACCTGCAAAGTTGAACAACTCAAATCCCATGATCTGAGAAAACTCGGAAGCCAACAAAATGCCTTTGCCTAAATCTAAAACAAACGGCTGACTCGAGCCAACAATCCATCCAACTGTACTATGCAGAGTAGGATATTACAACTCTTATTCCCTTTCTTTTAAGTAAAATAGTTTTGTTTGATGTGACCCTTTTTGCAACAATGATAACATTCAAAGTCTCGTACCGACTTTTGGACTTGTCTTTGCCACTGCTCGGGCCCTTACTTTTACTCTTGTCTTGGCTCTTTGAAACAAGTGCCTCTGAATGTGATGCGGATGAAGTGCCTTGAGATTTTTTTTCACATATCTTCATTCAATATCCCGCTTTTAGCGAACTCCAAACTAACCACGACTTCTAGAGTAGTAGCGATCATGGACACTTGTATGATTTTCCATGAGTCTGGTAATGTACATAGCAAAAAGTCCATGTACCTCGTTGTCGAACTTTACTCCCATAAAGGATAACTGGTCAATCACGTCCTAGAACTCACTCAAGTGATCCATAATGGACGAACCATCCTTGTACTTGATACCCATCATCTGTCGGATTAGGAATAATTTGTTTATCCCGATCTTCTTGGCATACAAGGATTCCAGCTTCTCCCACAATGTCTTTGCCTACTCAATATTGGCAATGTGATTATACACTTTCTCGTGCATGCACTGCCTAATATACCCTGTATGCTCAAAATTTCAGTCATTATCAAATATATCACTGAGCTTTTCGGAAGCAAATACCGGAAGATGCAGCTTCTTAACTAACAATAAATCTTTCATCTTGTTCTGCCAATAGTGATAATAAGAATCATTTAGGTTTTTCATGCGCACCAGCTTCGCATCCATGTCTTCTACTTTTGTTTACTGTCAACACATGGCAACTATTGTCCTGATATTGTTCTGAAACCTAAGTTTCGATACCACTATGTTGGGAACAAAACGCAAAAACTGTTCTCCCAAACCAAGAGACTGTGAGAGAACCGAAGTAAAGTCGCACAAATCAATTTGCCAAAATCACAAAGAAATCCAAAAGCAAGCAAAACTACTTTGACGTAGAAAACATTTGTGGAAAAACTATGGAACGATCTAAGTCAAACCCTGAAAATCATTCACTAATGAAATAGAAGATTATACCCTCAACAAACTTCTCTACAGATCAAACCGGATCATCGTAACTACTCAAAGTAAATGAAAACGAATTACAAGTTATCGAATACGAGATGATGTGAACCAATCACTCTTCGAAATAGCCTCCAATTGCTTCTCTCTCTTCTTTGAAAGTTGAAAAGTTGAGAAATAACTCCATATGATCTTGCGATAATGGATTACAGTTAGAAAAGACCTATTTAAAACATCTCAATCCCGAAAATATCTGGATCGTTGATCAGAGCCAACGGTGTAAACAAATCACCCAATTTCGGCCTTCAGCCTCGACAACGGTATACGAAAAATCCTCTTTGAGTCGAAACCTATTCTAGAACAAACTGTCAAAATTGTATATCTCCGGTATACCTCCGACTATGACATTAATTTTTCAATAGCTTCTGATACGCGCTGAAGTCGAGCCATCTTCATCGCCTTCGACTTCTCGAACTTCTCCGACATATGGATTACACTCGTCGCACTCTAGGGTATTCTCTACAAGTTGGGAACCCCACCCAACACCAACATTCTATCCATGAGATTTAGTTGAATCATTGTTTATTGACCCGACCCCGTTACTTGAGAAACTGAGATGTAGCTTGTGTACTCGTTTGGTTGGCGAAATCATGGGGTTGGAAAAAAAAAAGTGATTCATTTCATGTCAAAGAAAAATATGAGAAGAAAAAATGATTCTCATAGGAAAGAAAAATAAGGAAAAAAATGGTTCCCCCAATACAACCAAGGATTCACTTTTCCACTATAGAAAATTTATTTTTTCATCTAATTTCATTGTCCTCTCCAAACACCGGAAAAAAATGGATGATAATACAATTTTGCAAGGAAAATGAAAGAACAATAAATTGATTTCCTTTCCTTTCCGCAAACCAAATGAGACCTTAGATCCATGATTGTTATGGGTCCTGATTTGTGTATATACTCGACTTGTAGAATATGTATATGCACAATCTCTCAACGAATGATAGATCAAGATATTTACATCTTCCCCACACCTGCATGAGCAAGAATCACCCTTCAAAACCAGCAAGAATCAGTATAGAATGACAGAGGGCCTCTTTCACATTCGAGATGGGCAACTTGTAGTTAAAAAAAAAACCTTGACCAAAGAGAAATCGGATCAGATCTTGCGAGAGCATTCACCACGTATGTCCGATGTTTGTTGAACGAGGATTATGGGAGGAATCACGAGAAAAATACCCCCAAAGATGATCTGTCAAAGACGAGACTTCGCAGACAAAAGACAGAAATCATCAACACTAATACTAGAGTTCTTATGATACTGAGATTAAAAAAAAGTCTCCGATAGATGACAAAAACAGCCTACAAAATTAGGCACAAAGAACTGGCAGGGGAGACGTATATAGCTTCATCCTAGTAGCCCGCATACCCTTGCCTCGCCTTCTCATAATAACAACTCATATTCTAACCAGGTCCTATGTTCTTACTGTTCGCTAGAATTTTGGACCTTACGGCCTCCAGAGCGAGACCTCTTCCCAGTCTGCTTCCTTCCTTTTGATTCGGCATTTGCAGGCTGGGCACGAGGGACAGGCACACGATGCTTAGTAGCCAAAACAGGAACCCAGCAGCAGGGATTCTGCAGAACAAGGAAACAGCAGGAAACGATAATCAGCCTCATCAAGCATATCATACACGGGCAAGCGACAACAAAATCACTTCAAATTTTGCAGTAACGAGTCCCAAATAACTTCTTATTTATGTTACGTGGATACACCTACAGAGGACCATATCCGTGTCCATATATGTATATGACACGCATCCGACCCGACGCCTCCTCGACTCTCATTTGGATATGGCTCACCCATGTCTAGGCTTGAAAGAGATCCAAAACATGGTGAAAGTGATTTGCACGGTCATGACATATAACATATGGAGATACAAGAAAGTAACTTTTTTTATGTTGAAGTTGCTTGTTGATTTAGTCTTTGTTTGATCGGAGTCCTTAGGGCTTAGTTGGTAGTGGGTTGAATAATCCCTATTGTTCAGGCTTCTGTTATTTGCTCTATTTGCTTTGATTTATTCCGTTGTCTGTAAAGGCTATATATATAGCTAACCGTTGATTCAAGGAGATGGAACATTTTTCTACAGTTTATTTGCAATCTGTAAACAGACGGAGAGTTCTCAACATCTGGTATCAGTTCCACATCGCAGGGGACTCATTAAAACGTTCGAAGCGGCAGCTTTCTTGAGCGTGAGAGGAGATGGTGACAGAGAGGTTTTGTACAACCTTCCATTCCGAAGCTTGATGGACACTACGACCATTGGTGCATGCTTATGGAGAACTTCCTTAGATCGAAGGAGTATTGGGGGGGTTTCATAGAGGAGGGGATTCCAATGGTGGAGGGAGGAGTCCAACCCACTGAAGCTCAGAAGAAGGCCATTGATGATGCGAAGTTGAAGGATCTGAAAGCAAAGAAAAATTTCTTCCAGGCCATCGATCGGTCTATTGAAGCAGCAGCTTTCTTGAGCATGAGAGACGGAGATGGCGACAGAGAAAGGTTTTGTACAACCTTCCATTCCGAAGCTTGATGGACACTACAAGCATAGGTGCATGCTTATGGAGAACTTCCTTAGATCGAAGGAGTACTGGGATTTCATAGAGGATGGGATTCCAACGGTGGAGGGAGGAGTCTAACCCACTGAAGCTCAGAAGAAGGCCATTGATGATGCGAAGTTGAAGGATCTGAATGTAAAGAACAATTTCCTCCAGGCCATCGATCGGTCTATTCATGAAACTATTTTGAACAAGGATTCAACCAAAAGCATTTGGGATTCTTTGAAGAAAAAATATCAAGGAATAGCACAAGTACGTCAAGCTCTCATGAAGGAGTTCTCAATATGAAGGCGAGGAAGTCCATAGACGAGTATTTTGCTCGTACTCTGGCTGTGGTCAACAAGCTGAGACAAAATGGTAGGAAGATGACTGATACAGACGTCATAGAAAGTATACTGAAATACATGACCCCAACCCCAAGATTTGACTATGCTTTGCTCTATTGAGGGGTCAAACGATTTGGAGGCACTCACCATAAACGAGTTGCAGAGCAGTCTGTTGGTGTTGGTGCATGAGCAATGCATGAACAGTCGCGTGGTGGAAGAACAAGCCTTAAAGGTCGGCTATAACGGTGAGTCTTCAAGAGATTTGAGGGCGTGGTTGCAACGGATATTGTGGTGGATTTAGAGGACGAGGAAGAGGAGGAAGTCGTATAAGTGTTGACAAGTCCACTGGAGTGTTTCTACTGCCACAATCTTGGACATTTCCAATATGGATGTCCAAAGGAGACTGATCCACAGGAAAACTATAAAGAGGCAGGAGAGATGTTATTGATGACGTATGTGTAGATGATGTGATGACGAGCAAAGAGTAGCTATGGTTTCTCTATTCAGGATGTAGCAACCACGTGCGGTAGAAAGAGCTATTTTCAGACTTCGATAGTAGCTTTAGGGAGGTGAAACTGGGAGATGTCTCAAGCATGGACGTGATGGGAAAAGGCAACAACGGATGCGATGCTGGTGAATGTGTTCGTGCAAATTATTACAGAGGTGTTCAATATTCCAGGACTGAAGAATAGTTTGTTGAGCATTGGACAACCAGTTAAGAAGGGTCTTGCAATACTCATACAACAAGAAACGTGCAAATATGTCATCCTGAATAGTCTTAATTATGGAGAT
Source organism: Iris pallida (assembly GCA_029216955.1). NCBI lineage: Eukaryota > Viridiplantae > Streptophyta > Magnoliopsida > Asparagales > Iridaceae > Iris > Iris pallida. Next base: position 1,774,082 of record JANAVB010000399.1, on the reverse strand, counting down.
TAGAATGTCAATAAATCAAATGTTTAAGTTGTTTGCCCAGATACAATCGAAGAGGAAGTGAGTTTTAATTCTCATAGAAGATTCAGCTAGGCTCTGGTAGTGTAGATATGGGCACCTAAGCTACAAGGGTCTGAAAATTCTTCAACAAAAGGCGATGGTCAAAGGATTGCCTCGTGCTGAAGCTCCAGTGAAGGTGTGTGAAGATTGTTTGGTTGGGAAGCAACATAGAGATCCATTTCCTAAGGAGACCACATTGAGAGCCATCATGTTCTTCAACTTGTGTACGCCGACATCTATGGACCTATTAATCCTATCTCAAACAGCAAAAGGAGGTACATTATCACATTTATTGATGACTATTATCGGAAAACATAGGTTTACTTTATTGTAAAGAAGTGTGAAGCCTTCATTTACCTTCAAGCACTATAAGAGTCGCGTAGAAAAGGAGGCCGGTTCATGTATAAAGGGTCTTTGTACTGATCGTGGAGGGGAGTTCACCTCAAAAGAGTTTACCGAGATTTGTAACGAGAATGGCATACGACAACAATGGACTGCTGCTTATACCTCGCAACAACATTGTGTTGCAAGCGGAAGAATCGAACTATCATGAATATGGTTCGAAGCAGAAAAGAAGATTCCAATGACCAGAAACTGTAAATTGGACGATCCATGTGCTGAATAGGAGTCCAACACTTGCGATGAACAAAATTCCAGAAGAGTCTTGGAGTGGTGTTAAACCCTCAGTTGATGAGTTTTTAGGTGCATACACGTTCATGTCCCTGATTGTAGAAGAACTAAGCTCGATGGTAAGAGTCTAAAGTGTGTATTGTTGGGAGTTAAAGTGTATCGACTTTATGATCTCAAAAGACAATTGTGAGTAGAGACATAGTTTTATGAAGAAAACAACAGACAGATTGGGATAAGAGTCACGATGAAGCAATTGTTGCTAATTTAGAATGGGAAGACAATGGAAAGGAATCGATTGTAACTGATGGAGTTGAGGTTGTAGAGGGAGATGATCAACATAATGAGGCAGGAAGAAAGTAGTGGTTCATATGTAAATGGAACTGAGGGAATTCATCAAGCTCGAGTGAGGGTCATTCACTTTCTTCTCGTAAAGAAAGGAAAAGAAGACGACCTGGTTGGATGAGTATGTAAGTGGAGAGGGTCTTTCCGAGGAAGAAGATTGCCATATTTAGCCATGTTTGCTTTTAATGATGATCCAATTTATTTTTGAAGATGTTGTGAAAAGTTTGAAGTGGAGGAGAGCAATGAAGGATGAAATAAAAGCTATTGAGAGAAACGACACATGGAAATTAACAAATTTGCATGCCGGGGCAAAGAAGGTTGGTGTGAAATGGATGTATAAATAACAAAGCTCAATGAAAATGGTGAGGTGGAGAAGTACAAGGTCCGTTTGGTTGCAAAGGGTTCAAGGTTGTAAAAGGCGCTAGTCGGACGGACACAAACGCCTAGCGCCTACTCACCTAGGCGGCCACGGTTCAAAAAAAATCCTTAAAAAATCTACTGAAAATTGCAGAAGAAGTCCATAAAAACCAAAAAATGCATAGTCGGGGGTCGCCGGGGGGGGGGGGGGGGGGGGGGGGGGGGGCAGCGGCGGCTAGGTGGGTGCCTAGACGGGCATAGGGCGGGACACCGGATGCCTAGGCCGCCGTCTAGACCGATTTTTAGAGCAATGAAAGTGTTACACTCAAAAACATGGAGTGGATTACATATGTGTTTGCACCTGTAGTACGAATGGAGACAATTCAAAATGGTTGTTTCTCTTGCAGCTCAGAAAAGGTGGACAATTTATTAGCTAGACGTGAAGTCGGACTTTCTTCATGGAGAACTTAGTGAAGAGGTTTTTGTTGAGCAATCTCCTAGTGAGCAAAAAGATGATGAACAGAAAGTATACATGTTAAAAAAAGCTCTATACGATCTAAAACAAGCTCCACAAACTTGGAATAGCCGATAGTCTTACTCTTCTAAGAACGATTCGAAAGGTACCCTTATGAGAATACCTTGTTCATCAAAGCTAAGAAAGGAGGTATTCTAAGAACGATTCGAAAGGTACCCTTATGAGAATACCTTGTTCATCAAAGCTAAGAAAGGAGGTAAAATTCTAATTGTCCGTCTCTATGTTGATGATTTTATTTTTACGAGCAACGATGAGCATATGTTTAGTGAATTTAAAAAATCCATGATGAATGAGTTCGACATGACAGACCTTGGAAAAATGAGATATTCCTTGGTATAGAAGTGATGCAAGGGTCGGAGGATATTTTTATTTGTCAAAAGAAGTACACACAAGAGGTGTTGGAAAGGTTTGATATGGATTAATGCAATTCAATTCATAATCTGATTGTTCCTGGTTTCAAACTCATGAGAGATGAAAATTGTGCCAAGGGTGGATAGTACTCTTTACAAGCAAATAGTGGGCAATCTGGTGTACTTAACTGCTACTCGACCCGACATTATATTTGTGGCGAGTCTTCTTAGTAATATATGAATCGTCCCACCTTCATTCTCATGCGGCCAAGGAGTGCTGAGATATTTGAAAGGGACTTGTGATTTGGGATACTTTATAGAAAGGGAGGAGATGAGAAGTTGATTGCTTATACAGACAATGATCACGCTGGATTTGGATGATAGTACTACTACTTCAGGTTATGTATTCATGATCAGTTCAGGGGTGGTTTCTTGGTCATCAAAGAAGCAACCAATCGTCACTGTCTACTACTGAAGCCGAGTTTGTTGCTGCGGCTTCTTGTGCCTGTCAAGCGATTTGGCTGAGAAGGATATCGGGGGTTTGGTCTTGATCAAGGTGATGGCACAACAGTCTTTTGTGACAACAGTTCAGCTATTGAACTTTCAAAGAATCATGTGTTACATGGTCGAAGCAAACATATAGATGTCAGGTTTTATTTTCTTCATGAGCTTATCAAAGGTGGAGTTGCAAAGTTAGTTCACTGTCACACTCCAAGTCATTGAAGTTAGATGTGTTGCGACGCTGAAAGTTTGTTGGGGGTCCGAATGAATCCAAGCATAAACTGAATACAGGTGGCATTCAGCTTAAGGGAGGATGTTGAAGTTGCTTGTTGATTTAGTTTTTTGTTTGATCGAGTCCATAGGGCTTAGTTGGTTAGTGTGTTGAATAATCCCTATTGTTCAGGCTTCTGTTATTGCTCTTTGCTTTGATTTATTTCCGTTGTCTGTGAAGGCTATATATAGCTAACAGTTGTTTCAATGAGAGAGAACATTTTTCTACAGTTATTTGCAATCTGTAAATACACAGAGGGAGTTCTCAACATTTTATGCCCAACTTTATGCCCAAAACATGCATAACTATAGATGTTATTAAGATTAATATATTAATTATGTACATAGATATGTTTTCATGTGTATATAAAGAAGTATCTAATATATCTTTTATATCATGTATGTGTCCTGAATTTTCTATAAAATGACATATTCCAAAACCGTGTCTATGCAACCCAAACTTCAATTCATGGGGGACAGATTTCTGCATATATTCAATAAATTGCCAAACAACAGTTAAGATTATTCTCTCACGATTTAGCTGAGAGTCTAAACTCAACTGGAAACATATCAACTGATTTATGTAATGAAGCATCTCCCTTCTATCTACTTCTAGTGAGTACTAAACCACCTCGGCATAGAAGTAATATAAAGTGCAACTCCTTCCATTAACCAAGTAGTTTCCACCACGATTTGTTAAACTAGGTGAAGTTCTACAAAGTCATGACTATTTCACTGTTTCACTGTGGACATTACATTGCAAACTGATCAAGTGTTGCTTAATCCACTCTCAAGTACTAAACCATATTGGCATAAAATTAATAAAAGTTGCAAACTCCTTCCAATAACCAAACAGTTTGCTACAAGGTTTCATCAAAAGAATCAAGTCTACAACACAACTACTACAGTACTTCAGCATGGAATTTACATCCCATCGTTTCATTCTAAATACATCATACGGTTCCTGGAATGGCTCTCTTCATCAAATTATATCATATGCTACTACATTCTAAGTGTTCCAAAAAACTTTGTACGACAAAGATACGAGAGGTTTAAGGGTCACCGAAATAGTAAATTCAGTAGGCTCTAGAGCGTTCTGTGGAAAAGTTGTTTTTGGGCGCTCCTAGGATAGTTATTAGACTCACTGAAGCAACTGCATCCATTCTAAGGCCTCGTAAGGAATCTCGCAAACAGGTCTTTGCATCAGACACTCAAGTATAACATACTTATGATCAAGCATCTCCTATGAAGGATAAATGTGTCGACCTCAACTTCCAAACAACGAACCCTAGTTATGAATACATAAATGGCACGTCTATGGTGAGATCCTAGACTAACATATGTAAGCTAATTAAAGGGAACTATCCTTACAAGCTCATAGTAGTACCATACTGTTGCAATTTAATAGAGTACAAGTTAAAAAAGCAAAGGTATGACCGTAGTCCTGGTAGGTTCCCTTGTGGGACGCAATATGAGAGCAGAAAACAGGGATCCTAAATATATCACTGAACGACACAATCCAATTTGGAAATTTGAAGACCATCAAAAATAAACCCAGAACTGGAGAAAACATATATAGCATTCTCCACCATCCCAACAAATAATAATAGCAACCAGAGCTGGAAACAGCAATCTGGAATTTTAGAAATCTTACCCACAGAGAGTACGGCAGACTCCTGTTTGGCTGCATAAACACCGCGAGGCCCTCCCATCTGCAAGCGCTGGTGGAGAGCTAAATTCTCCGCCACGCAGCACCGAAGGGCATAGTCAAGGCGTTGGCACTCAGATTCCATATGCTTGCTCTTCATCTCGAGCTCTTTCACATACATTTTCTTCCTCTCCCTTGACATCATGGCAGATTCCCTATTCATCAACTGCCTGGGTATTCCAACAAAAGGTTTAGCCAAGCAACCTTTTATTCATAAGAAAGTTTCCATTGTTGACCATAATTTACTGAAGACAATTAACAGTAATCAGTTGTCCAAAGCACCCTTCTGAAAGTAACAGGGTATAACCAATAAACACAGAAATTGTGTACAAAAATTGATATTCCATAGGCCCTCTCTGTTGTAGAAAACCAAAGTTTTACTCAAAATTCTTAATCTTTCTGTAAATAGATCATTCAAAAAACAAAAAAATTACTCATGATACCCAACTTTTATTACAGTAAATGACTGAAACCCAAATATTTAAAGCATTAACCCTTGCATAAGGTCGAAAATTGCGAATTGATGTAGCTAACTGGTAAGAATGATTTTGCTCGGCCCTCTATACTAACTCCATGCGAAATATAAATTAGTCCATAATCCACTCAACAAAATTCAGGAAATCGATCATCCAAAGCCCTTCTGAAGGAAACCAGGAAATAACCAATGTACACAGTAACTGTAAAAACCAAAGTTTCACTCCAAATACATAAGTTCATAAAATTACAACCCAAAGTTCTACTCACGACACCTATTTTTATGTAGTGTATCATTCAAACCCGAAGATTTTTATAAGTAACAAATTTGCACAAATAATGCCGGCAACATGCAAATTGATGTAGCTGATTAACCATGGATAATTTCCAAGTAAATATCAATAACTCTATTATGGAATATCATCACTCTTGCAATAAACATAAATAAAGATAAATTAGGCATGAATACAACACGACACAAATGGACATGGGAAACATAGACAACAATGTTTTTGATGTGTCCAAGTGTATTTGGACTGTCTGTGTCCACCATGAACATGATCCGGACATGGTAAACATTTGGAGTCGTCCATATTTCTTAGTTCCGACTCCACCAAATTTGTAGACTGTATATAAATTTCCATGAAGGTAAAAATAATGGAACCTAAAAGCGCCACGAAGACTTGGTTAATCTATGACGATAAAGTCACCAAGTTTAGAAACTATTGGTTATCTCAAGTTTAAACTAGTAAGGGTTTCTTTTATATAAATTTGTATATGACTCCCACTAGAATAATGATAACCAATGCCATGTAAAATCCAATGACTCCAGGTGCTGATTCCTTCAAATTATATGCAGAAACCAGACTTAGTATTAATAAAGATAGAATGAACATAATTTAATATAAAAGTTGATAAACAACCAACTTCAATTACAAATTTCTAAAGCACAAATCATGACATTATCAATACAAATAAATGATAATCTATCAATTCAAGTATTTCCTCAATTCTCGACTATTCTTAAACAGAAATAGGGGGAAATCCAACATAAACACAAATTTTGCAAGTGCAAATTACTAGATTTTGCACTAGTCATGAAATTATCAATATGATTAGTACAGATCAGTTCAAGTCTTCCTTTCTATTTCCATATAAAACACATTTTTTAAATAGAAAATGGTTGGAAACCCAACAAAAACACCAATTTCGGTGCCAGTTTCCAGTTTTCTTAAACAAATCATATCAAAATATGTTCAGCATATCTACTCCCGTTCCATCTGTTATATTCAACAAACCTTATAAGAAGTAATTAATTTGTCATCAGAAACACTATCATGCCTGATGCCCCTCAAAACCTAATTTTTCACCTAAGAATGTATTTTAATTATCTAATCAAATCTAATTAATAAGAGTACCTTCTCTTTTTCTTGCTGACCGGATCGTCCTCTTCCTCCCCATCGCCATCCCTCCTCTTCTCCTCCTCCTCGGCCGAATTCGAAGTCGTTGCCACCTCGCAATTCTCGGCGTCGGACTCGGAACCGGACGATCCAGGCACGTTAACGAGAATTCCTCCAACAAAACTATCAATCAAGCACTGGTTCTCCGTCCCACCTACAGCACCGTCGTCGTCTACGTCCTCCATCAGCATCCTCTCGATCTCCTCGTAGGAAAGCGTCGACTTTGGCGAGTACGAGGACTCTGAAGTATCAGATTCCTTTAAAGGAGTCGACTCCAATTCTTGAGGAGTGAAGTCGAGATCGCTGAGAAACTTGTCGTTGTCTTCTTCTTCTTTCGGAGGAGAATCCGATTCTAATGGAGTCAAGTCATACTCTTCTGGAGTGAAGTCCAAATCTTGTGGAGTGAAGTCGAGATCGATGAGTAAGTCGTCGTCGTCTCCTTCTTCTTCTTTCGGAGCTTCCGGTCCTTCGTCGTCGGAGAAGATGGAGTCGAAATCGAAATCGACGACCTCGGTGATGGAGAAGTCGAGAGCTTGCTGTGGAGATTGAGCACAATTTTCCATAGTAAGAAGAAGAGAGGAAAATAAAATTGGGGCTTGGGTAGTTGCTTTTTCTGGGAGTTGAAGGGGAGGAAGAGAATTTGGGGAAGTATTTATACTCGGAGGAGGAATAGGTTTGCTTCGTGTGGAAGGAATAGAGATTTCTTTGTGATTTCGCCGTCATTGGACCGATAGGAAAACGAGTTGAGAAAAATAGGGATTTCTTGGCGACCAAGAATAGGGTGGGACTAACACGTGGATCTAGTATTGGTAAAAAACAAATCTTCCTCTTTTTTTTTTTCTTTTGTAATATCTCTCTCTTTTAAAAAGATTTGGCTGAGTTTATATATATACTAGTAAATGCATAATAATGTATAATAAAAATATTATTCAGTTATAGTTAAATATTTTTTCTAACTCATATGTTTAAGGTAGAAAGTATTTTTCTTTTTTAGTTGAGTTGGATTCCCCAAATATATATAATAATTTTAAAAAATTCAACATTTGTTTACATAATTTATTTTAAAAATATTAAATGGACCGTGATATAATGACGGCTTAGACGGCTCACTTTTGAGCGTTTTGAAACATCATTTTATATATATATATATATATATATATATATATATATATATATATATATGCGTCTCTCTTAACCACTAGGATAGAGGTCGTGATATATGCGTCTCTCTTAACCACTATATATCACGACCTCTATCCTAGTGGTTAAGAGAGACGCATATATATATATATATATATATATATATATATATATATATATATATATATATATATATATATATATATATGTTTGTAGCCTATGTATATATATGTACTGTCAGTTGGGTTTTCCTGGGAATTTCTATATGTGGGATTACTGGAGTTTATTTAGTATTGGGTGGATTTCAGTATGATGTTTAACTAGTCAGTAGGGCATATATATATATATATATATATATATATATATATATATATATATATATATATATATATATATATATATATATATATATATATAGTAGTGTATATATTCATATATGCTACTTTATGTTGTAATGTTCAGTTTTAGGAGTTTTAACTCCAGATTTGACATGTTAGTTATATATATAGTTGTAGTTAGTCGCTATGTTATATGTATATAAGTTTGTACATATAAAGATTTGTGTTCTTATATATATATATATATATATATATATATATATATATATATATATATATATATATATATTTGTTTATATATGATCTTGGTGATTTGTTTATATATTCCGTCTGGCGACTCTTCCCCTGGGGCGACGAGAACAGCGGTGGATGTTCCCCAGGGAATAGGAGAAGGACAAATGTGATGGCTGCTATGGAGGGGGATAGGAGAAGGACAAATGCGATTGCTGCTGCCGAGGGGGATAGGAGAAATCAACGACGTATTGCCATACAGACCCCGATGCCGACACCAATCTCGTGGGCTGATTTGTGTAAACCAGGCGTGATCCAGGAGGAGGTAGAACTTCAATACGTGGAGCCTAAGGTAATAGATGGAAGGAAGGTGGTGGAAATAACGACCGATGATATTGAAGAAACCACGAAATTCTGGAAGAACACTTTGACTTTAAACGTGATGGGCAACAGACCATACTATGGACAACTAAAAGCATATGCTTTGAGGATGTGGAGACCCAAAGAAGAGATGGAGATTTTTTCCAGAGAAAATGGTTTTTATTTTATTAAATTTGATTTAGCTGAAGACCTGGAACGAATCTTGGAGGGGGGGTCCATGGACGTTTGATGGCAGATTAGTGGTTCTTAGGAGATGGAGGCCAGAATCGTGCTTTGCGAAGGATCGTCTTACGAGTGTACCTATTTGGATTAGATTTCCCTGGCTTTTCCCGCATTATGGAGTACTCCAGCGATCATGAAGATGGCAAGTATGGTGGGAAACCCTTTGAGGACAGACCTCCGTACTGTAAGACGAAAGAGGATGTTGTATGCACGAGTTTTCATAGAGATTGAAGTCGCGAGCGAGTTGCCCAGACAGATAGAACTAATGCTTCCTAATGGGGAGACGGTTTGGCAGACCATTGAGTATGAATGGGTGCCTCTGTCATGTACGACTTGTAATTATTTCGGTCACGTCAAGTCCCAGTGCCAAGATAAGGAGGCTAACGATGGAGAGGGGATCGACAACACTCCAATGTAGGCAGATGATGGGTTAGTTGAGTCGGAACAGGCACAGAATCAACTGATTGTGAGGGATGGTGTGGAGATGATGGATGTCCAAGGAGCTATCGTCAGGAGACCGGATACGAACCAAGGAGTGCAGGGGTTGTCGATGCTTGGGAAGAGGAAAGTCCTAATAGTAGATGGCGAAGAAGGAGACCATAGACAATTGATGGTTGTTAGAGGTCAACAGGGCAGCAGTAGTAGCGACATTCATGATGTAGAGTCGGAGATGATGGAGGAGAACCTACCGGATAAATTACTTACTCGGGAGGAGAATACAGGAGACAGAGCTATGAAGGCTGTGCGGATGTATGGTGAAGAGAGAGGAGACCGGAATCGAAGGGCGGGCCAAGAAGGGATCCAAATGGAGAATGCCTCACAAGCTACAATGCTTACATTGGAGAATCCTGAATGGCAAGCCATGCTTCAATGATCAATCATTATGCAGCAAGGAGATGTTAGTAGAAGTGAGGATGTAATCTCAGGCCAGTCTCGACCCATTCGTCCTGGGAAGAGTCTTCGAAGCACGGAGGATGGCACCAATAGTTCTCAATGACGGTCCTATCATGGAATGTTCGAGGTACGAACTCGATTGGGAGATGAAAGGAGATTCAGCAGGTTATCTGGAGCAACAAATGTTCTATTGTTGCTATTTTAGAGAGTAAGATCAAGACAATTGATAGAATTAACATGAGGACTCCGAGTAATTAGGTCTCAGTACATAATCTGGAGCCGGGGGATGCGGCAAGGATTTGGGTCATGTGGGATAGTCGAAGATGGACTGGCCAGGTTCGGTTCCGATCGGAGCAACTTATTGTGATAAATTTTACCAATACAGGTGGTTTAGAAGTTGTAGTCGGGGCAGCATACGGACACAATGATCGACGTTTACGAGGAAGATTGTGGAGGGATATCATCAATATGGCTAATGAAGTAGAAAACCAGTAACCATTTGTTATATATAGGGACTTCAATGTGATGATGGCAAGGGCGAAGAAGAAAGGGGGTCGACCTGTCCCGCACACTATATTGGCGGACTTTCAAAATTGTTTGCTGAGCACAAGGATCACTACACCATAATACGCAAATTGTAACACAAAAAATTTCACTTTAGTAACAGTTATTACCGTTACAAGCTAGTGACGGTTATAACTGTTACTATAAGTAAAAAATTGTTACTAAAATTATAATTCTATATTTTTCTTAATTTTTATATTATTTGTAACAGTAAATATTGTGACAAAGTTACAGCCTTAGGTCACACGCATAACATGTGCCAAAAGATGAGTGTTACAAATTCTGAAAGGAAAAAATTTCCCCAAACTTTTCCCGCACTCATTTTTCAGGGTTCCCCCTTCCTCTCTTTCGACCACTTCCTGTGACTACAATTTTTTCAGGGTGCTCGCCGACTACGCTTCCCTCCACCAGTCGCCGATGAAGCAATGAAGGTACGTCCTCTCCTTCCCTCTCATAATCCCTTACAGTTTCAGTTTTCTTAGGGTTTCATTTTTCGTAGTCCCGCCGACTACATTTCGGTTTTCTAAGAGTTTTCTTAGGGTTTGAGAATTTTCTTCTCTCAGAATCTGAAAATTTCTTAGGGTTTTTTTAGAGTTCCTCCTTTTCTTTCCTTGTCTGGTCGTTTCCTTTCTCTTAATTTCTGATACTATTAACTTCTTCGCATGCTAATTTTGTAGTTCGTTTATTAGGGTTTTTTTTATTCAATTGATTAAGAGTAGCTTTTTTCTCTGTACCCATTTTATGATCTAAAGTTTCATCTTGCAATGTTTGGGTTATATTCAGCGTGGTGGCGGCGGAGGTGGCGGTGGTGGTCCTGTTGATGTACAAGATCCCCCTGCTGCGGAAGCTAGCCACCATGGGCCTCGACCGCCTCAAGCGCGGCCGGGGCCCCCTCGTGGTCAAGACCGTCGCCGGGACCTTCCTGGTGCTCCTCGCCTCCAACCTCTACAGCATGGCCAGCATCGACGAACGGACGGAGGAGCTCGGATCCCTCTCCCCCAACGACCAGGTCCTCATGAGCCGACACCTCCTCGAGTCCTCCCTCATCGGTACTACCACTACTACTACTCCACTCTCCCTCCCTCTCTTCAATCAATTTTTGTCAACGATGATTTTGATCGCCGTGTCCGACGCATGCGATGAGACACGGTACGTAGCCCTGGCACCGAGTCCTTGTCGATCTCGGCGTTCTTTGATCTGTGTAATTCTTCGTTTCCAATTTGATGAGTTTTGTGGCGTTATGTTCTCTCTTTCCGCAATGGGTAGGATCTCGTTCCTTAATATGGCGGCACCGCAGAAATTTGGACACGACACAAACTCCAAAATGCACTAGGACACTAGAATCAATGTCTGTGTCCGTACCAGTTTTTGTCTTGGGACAATGGATACTGCAAAGACTTATGGTGCAATGTGTTTGATGTAGGATAAATTCCCTTAAAATTTCCCAAAATTTGGGAAACTAAGGCCATTCTCTCTCCCCTATTTCTATGATAGAAAACTTTTTTAGGGTCTGCTTGGTAAGCTCAGAAACCACGTGAGTAACATGAGTTGTCGAGCAGTACTCAGCTTTGGCCGAGGAACAAGCTATAATTGTTTGTTTCTTGCTCCATCAAGTAACAAGATTCTCTCCAAAGAAGGTACAAAATCCGCTCGTCAACCTTTGATCATCAACAGACATGACATAGTCATCATCAACATATTGCCAGAAGAGAGAGAGAGAGAGAGAGAGAGAGAGAGAGAGAGAGAGAGAGAGAGAGAAGATAAAGACCAAGTTCTTGGCCAAGAGACTCCTTTAGATATCAAAGCATGTGCTTAATTGCCTGAAGATGGACATCCTTTGACGACTATAAAGTGAGAATTATTACAACAAAGGAGATTTCGGTGACTATCAGACTAACCCACAAGCGGACAATACATGTCTGAACTAGGTAAAAGAGATTTGAAGGAGCAGCGAAGCCATGAGTGGAGAGCTTTAAATCCGGCTGTAGCGGAGTATTTATGGATTTATGTCCGAAGAATCCAGAAATCTTTAGAAGATCAAGACGATATTTTTGCTAATCATAAGAAGAGAATTATCTTTGTGAGCAACCTCAAGCCCAAAGTAGCGTAAGAGACCAAGGTCTTTGGTATGAAAATGAGCAAATAAATGGGAGTCGATCTTGGCAATACCAACGATCATCTCCAGTGATAAATCCACATAAACAAGAAGAACTATTGTGCAATGAGTCCTGTAGTGAATAAGTAAAACTTATCTTCTGAACTACCTGAATAAACTTGTCAAACCAAGCTTAGAGGAGACTACTTGAGGCCATAAATAGATTAGTGAAGATTGTCAAGAGACTCCTCCGCATTCTCATACCCAGGAGGTGGTTGTATATATACAATCTCGATCAAATTGCCATTAAGAATGCATTCTTAATATCCAATTAATAAAATGGAAAACGATGATGTATAATAGAGAGTAAAACTTGAACAATATTGAGTTTGGTCACAACGAAAAGGTCAATGTCAAATTGCTGAGTAAATCCGCGAGCAAAAAGATGTGCCTTCACCGCCATAAAATACTAGCCCCCTATTCCCCTAGCCATCATCTATTTCCTCTAACTAACCGAAACCCTAAGCCCACTTCTCCATGTATTACAATCTCCTACAAGAATCTTTAGCAGTTTATACAAAAATAACTATCAATCTATCATCATGTTTGAGTACATGATGTCAAGTATGAAGGATTTGTAGTGAGTGGATTTTGTCATTCTTCTATGTGTGGTTGATCTTGTTGAGAATGAAGTTTTATTGGGATTAGTTTTCCTTCCTCCCTATGAACTATGATTTCGCCTCATCCGTCATCATCGTTGTGTTTAAACTTCAAAAGATATCACCATGATAGTGTTGCATGAGATGCCTTTTGGCATTGTACTTGTAATAAAAACCAAGGTGGGTAGAAGAAAAAAAAAGTCAAAACTTACCGTCAGTTATACGATCTGAGCAAGTATCTCAGAGTTATGTAACGTAAACTCTATAAAATGAATCTAATATTTACATAGTTACAAACTGATAGCTTCATGTGCCTTGAATGTTCACATGCATATGCTATTATCAGTAGTCTAATTTAATCCCTTGCAGGTATTCTGTACACTAAGTCATGTTATTGAACTAATATAAGATTAACATCTTGAGTTGAAGAACTTGAGGTTTAAGTTCAGTTTATGGACCTTTATTTTGTCAAAGAGGTCCATACTTATTCAATTTCCAGAAATCTATAGTGTTTTACTCTCGCATGGTTAGTCACTGGAGTTTTTCCGAAAATTAACCTTTTGTTTCCATGTTTAACGAGAAACTTTGTGATGGATGTTTTTCTTGTATGTTTCCTGGAACCATCTGTTTGATATCACATCTTTGGCAGGATACTCCCTACTTCTTCCACTGATAATTGACAGACTTCATCTTGCAATCTTTGGAGTATTTGATCCAAAGTCAACTTTAGATATGAGCTTGTTATAATTAAGTTCTTTGAAATTGTGAGTCTGCAAAGTCCTCCTCGGAATGTTGCATTGTTATGGAAAACCCTTGTTAAATCTTTGTCAAATAATGGTATATAATTTTTCCTCAGACATCGTAGGAGCAGCATTTGGCAGTTGCTTCCTCTATGGCTCTGCAACTCGCCCTCTGCCTTTTTTCTTCCCGTCCCATCCATGGGCATATTCATGTGATAGAACTCTTATTGGATCGCATACTAGCTCAGTACAGCTGCTCGCTTGTTAGGTGGTTTTTAAACAGGGAGGAAGATGATATTATTCTATAGATTACATCTATATTGGTTCTCGAAATGAAAATGATGCTATTTTGTAGTTTACATCTATTTGGTTCTAGAAATTAACAAGCAAAAATTAAAATCTTATATTGAAAGTGATACTATTGTAGAATTCAAATTTGTATTCTTTGTTCTTACTGTATTATGTAATTGCTTGAACAGACATGCGTTTCAAAGTTTACAGTAAGAATGCAAAACTTTGAGGTATCATTTATAAATAAGCTATTGCCAGGCCTGTTGTTTTAAATTTGGACTTGAATATTCGATATGATGTGTAATAATATGGTGCTTAATGCCTTTCCTCCAGTGGAACAGACAAAACAAGAGTTGAGAGAACATATAAGGAAGCATCCAAGAACTTTGAGGTAATATCCTCCTTCTTAGTAATGGAATTCCCATTTTGTAGCTTTTTCTTGCTCCCTCTTTGGAGCTTTCAATATGCAACTGATGTTTTTCGAAGCAGCAGTCCGCTAAAAGAGAGTGATCACAGATGGTTCTTGTTGATTTCTGACCTGTCATGCCCAAGGTAGGCAGTAACTAAAATGTCATGTATATTCATCGGCTAGTGCTTTTCCTCGGGTGCTACTTGTATTTCGTTAAAATCAGTGAAAATAGATATTTGACTATTCGGGGGAACTTCTAATAACATTGTTGTGCTTGTTAAATAAGTATTTCTCAGTTTAATTTATTATTTCCCATGATCTAAACCTCATATTACGCATTGTCTTTATGGTTACTTGTTAAGATTTCTTGAGTGATGATGATATGAAGGGTTATGCATATAGTTGCAACTTTATCCCATGACATATATATAGCTGCAACCACCTATGGTTACTGTATGTCGATCTTGACCAATTTTTGATGGTAAAACATGTATTTCTGAACTGTGTACTAGTCCAATTTATTTCTTAACTTACATATATTTCTAATTGCCTTCAGGTTCAGACTTCAGTTGAGGTGAGCAGATTTTATTTCTTGAAGTGATTAGCATTTATTTCTTAAATTGCCTTCAGGTTTAGTTCAGGTTAAATTTGGAAATAGACATATATAGTTCTAATTGCAGTATCCTTCCTACAATTAGCATACATTTCTAATTGCAATATCCTTCCTAAGTATTAGCTTTTATTAACTTATATGGTTTTAGACTCTGATCAGTCTTTTAGATAATAAAACCTATCATTGTTCTTTAGTTGCTTATTTTTCTTCTACTGCAGAGCATCATAGGTAAGTTCTGGTTGTGACGATATGTGAATTATTTCAATTTCACTTATCAATTTTTCATGAACTTTTTACTTAATGCTTGATAATACGGAATAATGGTCCTTGTTGCTCAAGGTGTTCAATTTATGTGTGAGGATTCAAATTTATTTCTAATTGCCTTTGTGTAAGGAAAAATAATGTATCTTAAGATACCAATACAGTAATCAAGTAAATAATATATACAATATGTATCTTGATTTGAGAACTTGGGGTGGCAATTAATGTGGGGCCATGAAATATGTATCTTGACTCTTGACTCTTGTGATTTTTCCTATCAGAATAACATGAAATAATCCTTTTGGATATATTTCTTGCATTCATCTAGCCAGCCAATTTGCGATAAAGCATTTATGTTATCTTCTTTATTTAGTATCTGTGTACTTTCTGTGTACCTTATCTTTGATCTGTTTCTTTACTTCCCCCTTTTGTTATTTAAAGAATCTCGGCCAAGGATGCACTTGATGCAGAGTATTTCTGGAATGACCCATTACCATGCGATCCTAAAAGGTTTCTTTCTTTGTTAGGCCCCCTTTAAAAGCTTTTTCCTTATGTAATCTCTTGCATTCAGTCGCGATGGAGAATAGTCAAGTTCAATTTTGTAACATTTATATTGGGTCCCTTTCTATTGACAGCTTACCGAAGTATGAAGCTTCACACGAGTATGGATACGGCTCAACGGTGCCCATGCTTTCTAATTGTCCAACTAATATGCAATTGATGATATTTGCAGTTAATAGTCTTTGGTTCATTTCTAAATGCTCTAGCATACACCACATTTTTCTCTAGTATCATACTTTCATGCAACTGGTGTTAGGTCTGAATATGTTTATTTTTAATTTCTAATTGATCACTAAGCACAGCAATATAGATAATTATAAACAAATTGGTATTTAAGTAAATGGGCAAGCCTGGAAAACACTACGATATTTGTGCAGAATTATATTACTGCTGGTTAGTGTAGTAATTTTGTATGAAACAAATAGTTCTTTTGTAACTTTGCTGATTTTTTTATATTATGTTATCAGGTTCACTTTTTAACATATTAAAAAAGTTTGATGGTGAAACCATCACAGAAGTTGTTAGGCCTCACATGCGGCGGTTTACAAAAAAGTTTGATGGTGAAACCATCACAGAAGTTGTTAGGCCTCACCAGACTACCTAAGTATCTAATTCTTCACATGCGGCGGTTTACAAAGAACAACTTCTTCATAGAAAAGAGTCCAACTCTTGGTAGCTTTTCCTTTCATTTCTTATTTGAATTTAGTATGATAACCCTGATACTTGTGTCAAATATTAATTGTTTATATTTTTGGTCAGTTAACTTTCCTGTGAAGAATCTTGAATTGAAGGACTATATCCCCTTATCCACACCTAAGGTGAATGAGAAGCTGAGGTCGAAGTACGATCTTATTGCAAATATCGTTCATGACGGGAAACCTGGTGAAGGTTATTATAGGGTCTTCGTGCAGCGCAAATCGGAAGAGATGTGGTACGTACACAGCTTAATTGTAGTCCGAACTACTTTTGTTGTTCGAAGCAATTTAATCCCACTGTTTTTATGTCAAAAAATAAAAATAAATAAAGGGCATTTCCCCCAAACTATCTAGAGATTGATTACTCCAACAATTTAGGTTATCTATCATCTAGGTTTCATGATGGCGTCTCCATTTCTGTTTTCCAGTTTGAAACTGCCGATGCCGAGGTTCTTGCCAGCCTGAGAATGAAGGTTGCTAGTGAAGTGGGCGGTGAACTAGAGGAGCCCATCACCGGAGATGTCCAGATATTTCTTTCTTCAAAAGAGAGTTCTGTTTCGATACGAACTACTGGAGTAAGCTTTTATCCTGTTATCTTTGTTTTTGTTCTCTTGCTTGATGTATGGCAAACTAATATCGCGGTTTCAGGCTGAGTACATGTCGAAACTTGTAAAGATTGGTGGCATCACTATTGCAGCTTCGAGAGTGAAGGCGAAGGCAACTTATGTGACTTTGATGTGTAAGAACTGCAAGAGTATTAAGATGGTCGCTTGCCGACCGGGGCTTGGGGGTGCTATTGTTCCAAGGTCTTGTGATCATCAGCTCAGGTTGTTTTTTGATTCATGATAGATTTATATAAAGTATTATTTCTTTGTGTGTTATAAGTTATGATGGTCTGCTGTATATTTTTGTTTAGCCTGGGGAAGAGCCATGCCCATTGGATCCTAGGGTGGTTGTGCCAGATAAGAGCAAATATGTTGATTTGCAAACACTTAAACTGCAGGAAAATCCAGAGGTTGGTGACTTGAAGGTGTTTTTCTTTTTAACTAATCTACTGGATGGAAGCACATAAATCCCATATTCCGATGGTGTGCTGGACTAAGATTTTCAGGCCCCAGTTTAGAAGGTTTTTGACCATTGCGATAAGAACTTTCTATGGTGGTGTTTCAAATGTTCAATTCATCAACCTGTTCATGTTAGTACCATGTCATGAGAATATCATTTGTGCTTTCTTTGACTCACTGGATCATTAGAATGGTAGTCATATACAACAGCTGTACTGACAATTTATTTTTGATACAAAATTGAAACCTATGTTGACTGACTGGAGGATGGTTTGTGGTTTAGTTACTTGCTCGGAATTGTTATTAAAAATCTCGTGGTTTAGTTATTGGTTTGGAATGGTTGAATTATTATGAAAGTGAAATATTATGAAATTGGATATGTGTTGTTTATTGTTTAGTTACCAGTTGAATGTAGTTTTTTTTTAAATTTAAATAGTCCAATTGTAATGGTTATAACTGTGACAATTAGTGGAGAATAGTAACGAAAAAAAATAATGTAGTCACAGTAAAAATTGTGACAAAACAAACTAACTGCAACATTAATAACTGTGACAAATAGAATATTGGTCACGGTTACAACCGTCACATAAATGGACTTCTATCACGGTTATAACCGTTACCAAAACAACTATTTGTCACGGTTATAACCGTGACCAAAATAAATATTTGTAACGGTTATTACCGTGACTAAATATTAACCACGCCCCACTAGTAACGGTTATTACTGTGACGAAAAATAATTGTCACGGTAATAACCGTGGGTAATCGCCTATTATGGTGTAGTGGATGGCGTGTTTGGAAAGGTCATGTCACACGTGGACTTGGAATAATAGTTCAACCACGAACCGGATAGTTTGCCAACTGGACAGAGCTTTAGGGAACAATAAGTGGCTTGAAATGTTCCCTAACAGTCGAGCGGAGGGGCTACATAGAGGGACGAGTGATCACTCCCCTATTCTCATCCGTATGCAGCAATCTCACACCTCGGGTAGGCGGCCATTTCGATACTCAAATGCGTGGGCGCTTATGGAGGGCTATATGGCGACGGTGGATAGCAGTTTGAGGATCTCGACCACTGGCACACCTCAGTATTGTCTCCTTCAGAAACTGAAACTTGTGAAGTATCATCTTAGAAATTAGAACCGAACTAGGCCGCACAGGGGAAGTGAGGAGAAGAACAGTCGACTCCAAAAGGTGCAGGACCGGCTTCAAGCCGACCCGCTCAACCAGGAGATGGCGAGACAGGAGGCAGAGCTACAGGAGGAAGTTCGAAGACTCCGATTTCTTGAGGAAGTTCACCTGAAGCAGAGAGCGAAGTTCTACTGGTTAAAGATGGGGATCGATGCTCAAAGTTCTTCCATTCCACTGTTAAAGCTCGACAATACCGAAATACCATGGCTTCCCTGTTAGATGCCAACAGTGTTGAGATAACCCATGCTAATCAGATCAGTGAAGAGGCTGTAGCTTACTTTCAGAACATCTATAATCCAATTGACAATGAAGAAGCGTTCCCAGAGGTAACTTGCAAAAGAATTGTTTCCGATGAAGGGAATGAGAAGCTCCGAAGATGGGTGCGGATGGAAGAGATCGAAGAAATCGTCAAGAAAGCAGATCCAGATAAGTCGCCTGGACCGGATGGGTTTAATGCAGCATTTTTTAAACACCATTGGGTGCAGTTGAAGAACGATCTCCTCAGGGTAGTAGATGATTTCTTCGAGACGGGTCGGCTGATACGGGAAATAAATCACACATTCCTCGTACTCATTCCAAAAAAAGAGGGCGCTAAGGAAATGGGTGACTTTAGACCAATAGCATGTTTAATTTTATTTATAAAATTATCACATGTTATGTGTAACAGGATGCAGGAGATTATGCAGGGTCTCATTTCAGAGAATCAAGCAGCATTCATCAAAGGCCGCTCAATAGCAGACAACTGCCTTCTTGCGCATGAAATGATTCGGGACTTCAACAAGGCGAGGGAAAAGAAAGGGTGCATCAAGTTGGATCTGAGGAAGGCGTACGACACGGTGAATAGAAAATTCTTATGCATAATTCTGAGGCGCATGGGGTGTGATAGCTGGTGGGTGGACAGAATAGAAGAGTGTATCTCCACGCCATCTTTCTCAGTGCTCATCAACGGACAGCCATTTGGATATTTCGACAGTAGCAGGGGAATTCGCCAAGGAGACCCATTATCTCCTTATTTATTTACTGTTGTGATGGAGTTTTTCACTTGTTTGATGGATGTGGAGGTGCATAAGAGAAGCATTACCCCGCTATTTCGACGGATTGAGTCGGTAGTCTTGCATCTCATATACGCCGACGATTTGTTGGTGTTTATAGAACCATGCGAGCGGGGGTTGCACACGCTGATGCAGATACTTGAGGAGTTCAGGAAGGGAACGGGGCTGGCTCTTAACAAAGAGAAGTCAGTGGTATTTTTTAATAGGGAATGCCCGCGACAAAATCATTGGCTGGAGATTCTCGGCATGCAGCAAGGCCAACTTCCAGTTAGATATCTTGGTCTGCCGTTGTCCATTAACTATGCCAGCAACACTGAATGTATGGGTCTGGTTAACTATGTGCAGAGTCGCCTCACTACTAAAATAACCCAGATTAGCGACGTCAGGAGACGTCGCTAAATACGTCGCAGTACGTCGCTAACAATGATTTGCGACGTATTTAGCGACGAAAAACCTACGTCGCTTATAGGCAAGTCGTAGATGGTAATTTCGTCGCCGAACGTCGCTATTTGCGACGCGGCGGCCATTGTCGCTAGACGTCGCAAAATGAGCGACAAAGAGCGACGTATAAGTACGTCGCCAACATTGCGACGTAAAGCGACCACTAGCGACGCTTCAAAAGTTTATAAATGATGACGAGGCATGGCATCCACGTGGCCACGTGGGCAACGTAGCGACGTGTATTAGCGACGTCGAACGACGTAACGTCGCTAGTTAGCGACGTATAGCGACGTTTGTGTGACGTCGCAGTACGTCGCAGAACGTCGCTATACGTCGCTAATGTTAAAAAAAATTAAAAAAATATAATTGATATTTTTGTTATGCTGTGTTTCTGTGTTTACAGTGTGTGTGAAGTGCAGTGTTCGAACCATCGACAGTTTCGCTTACTGTTATATGTTTTATCTTGGATAGAAAGAGCAACAGTTCAGGGTGCACTTCTCGGAGCTTCCTCTTCATGTCCTTCACCTTCTCGGGAACCTTTACGACGTCCGAGAAAGTGAAGGCCGTGAAAATGAAGCTCTCAGAAGTGCACCCTGAACTGTTGCTATTTCTATCCAAGATAAAACATACAACAGTAATCGAAACTGTCGATGGTTCCGAACACTGTATTTCACATTCACTTAAACACAGACACACATCATAACAAAAATACACAATATATTTTTTTAAAATTTCGGCAGCATCTCCTTTGTATATCAGATCATCGCTTATAACCCAGCGTAGGTATATTTGTCATCCCGTCGTAGATATCACAAAGTAAATATCACAATAAAATAGGAGGCAGTGCAAAGTAAATATCACAGACACCCATCCTCACAAACATCCAATAGAGTCAAATAAAAATAAAAGATGATAAAAAGTCTCCCACCAAGTGTATAAACAACAGTGTATGAATAAACAATTTGCCCATAGGGCCAATACATACAAGTCATAAAAAAATCAATAAAATCACTGCGGACCCCTGCCGCGCAACTGGGATAGAATGTAGTCATACTGCTCCTGGGTGAGCTGTACCGTAGGGGCAGTAGGAGGCAGTACAATGTCTAGAGTCGGCGCCGGAGGCAGTGCAGTATCTGGAGTCGGCGCCGTCGATGGACCCGGAGGACGTACCTGCTCCAGCTCTCGCAGTCGCTCACCATGCGCAGCAAGGGCACTCACCACCTTCTCAGTATACTGAGCGACTGAGAGAGAAAGGCTCCACTGCGATCCGTCCAGCTCGACCTGTCTACGCTCCGTGCGCTGCGTAGACTCGGTGAGCGTCTGCAAGTTGGCAGCTGCAGCCTGATGCAGACTCATCAGCTCCTGTATACTGCGCTCGACCGCATCAAATCGTCCGGTGACGATCGGTGGGTCGGATCGTCGCTCGACCGCATCAGAAATCTGCTGCTGCAACTCGCGACGCAGCTCCTCGATCTGACGATGAACATCCTCAGCTCGTGACGACGCTTGCGTAGCCGGAGACTGCGCACTGACCGAGGGGGCCCGGGATGACTCCGAAGCCAAATACGCACCGTAGGATCCCGTACCGTAGTACGTACCTTTCTGAAGACCGCCAACGGCGGTCATCCAGAGCTCGTCCGGCGATGGCTCTACAGGCGGCTGGGAGGAAGTACCAGCCCCTCCCTCTGCTTGCGCACTAGCAGCAGCAGCAGCATCAGCCGCCTCCTTCTGTAGCCGAACAAACTCGGCCTAGAACATGTTTGCTAACGTGTAAGTGTTTACTAAAGTCTATATTGATATCTATTTTCCTATTTTCTAAATTATAGTCAGTTAATATTAGTTGAATAGAACGTACATATGCCTGCGTCGCCCTCTCGTCAATGAAGTCCCCAGCCCTCCGATGGGTGACCAGGAAGACGGTCACCATGTTCGGGTCCTCACCCTTCTTTACCTGTTAAAATATATTATCTATTATTAGTATTAAACATTATATCGAACTATATATAAATTAATGTCCGTCATAGGAAACGTACCAGACGACGAAAATGCTCTGTCATCGGAATGGAGCCACCACACCACTTACCGGCGCTTGACCGCGCCACCTTGGCCTTCTCAGACCGCTCCTGGTACTGGCGCTCGCTGAATCTAGCCTTTATCGCAGTCCACTGCTCTGGCGTAATCCAACCCTGGATCGGACGTCCGGCGCGTTCACGACGCTTCTGGTCGTCGATCGCATCACGGATGAGCTTGGCAATGACGGCAGGAAATTGGCCCTCAATCCTCGCCGCCCGGTGTGGTGGATAGAAATAGGTCCTCTACAAGAAGTAAAATACAAAAGTTGTATAATATACACAAATGATTATTAAAATTTAAAAATAAACAAATTTTTTACCTTGAAGTGGGCGAACCAAAAGGCCTTCCTATCTGCGGGAGCATCTGAGTAGTTGAGCCAAGGCCCACCTTAGTTCTGCCTCACAAATGTCCCCAGCTATCTCTGTACCGCAGAAGGCCGATATCTATACAGTAATAATTTTTCATGAATGTATATGTACATATAATCATTTGAGAAATATATAATAATTAATTAACTTACTTCATAGGCCCGTCCGTCCAAATCTCCATACGCGTCTCGCCCGGGGGAGCGCATGGAGGGTCGCTCTCACCTCCTGCCTGGGCAGGATCAGTCTGATCGTCGTCCTCCATATGATCGGCGTGGGCTCCCTCCATAGAGCCGTCGACAGTAGGAATGCTGGACGGGGGATCAGGGATGCTGGATGCGGGATCAGGAAGGCTGGACGACGAGGGAGGAGTCGCCAACCTGCTAGAACTGCCCTGTCCCGGTAATAGACCGGGAACAGGAAGGCTGGACGACGAGGGAGGAGTCGCCAACCTGCTAGAACTGCCCTGTCCCGCTAATGGACCGGGAACAGAACGGTACACTGGCGTACTCGGAGATGAGGATGAGGGTACGGAACTGCCCTCTCCATCTCCAGCCCGAGGCTGACGGGGCTGCCTAATATATAATCCTTCGCGTCGTCCAGATGGTCTAGTCATACCTGACAATAAAACATATGACAATAAAACAAAAAAACATATTTATATGATAGACATCACAGATTTTTGAAAAATATCATAGTCAAAAAGTGTCACTGAAGTGTCAATAAAAGTGTCAATAAAGTGTCACTGAAGTGTCACAGATTTATATGATAGAAGTGTCACTAAAGTGTCAAATATGATTATAAAACAAACGTACAAATTTAATCCTCTTCTGAAAATTCATCTAGTTCGTTTAGCTCATCTTCTTCTTCTTCTTCTTCTTCTTCTTCTTCTTCTTCTTCTTCTTCTTCTTCCTCCTCTACATCTTCACTTTCATCTGCATCTTCCTCTTCAGATAATTCTACTTCTTCTACACAATTAGATGTGTAATAGGAAACTTCCGTCGTGTCCACTTCTATAATATTTGTTACAAGAGGTAGTTCATCCTGTTGATAAGCTATATCGTCAACCTCAAAGGTATTTCTAGCTTTGGTCTTGCATACTGCCCACCAGTCCGACCTTGTTGTTCCCCGTTTAGGATAACTTGTGAAGTACACGAGCTGAGCCTGACTTGATAGGACAAATGGTTCATAGGCTTGATATCGACGCCGATAGTTTATATCAACAAGACCGTGCTTGTCTACTTTCCAACCTTGACCTTCAATCGGATCGAACCAATCACACCTGAATAACACAATCTTAGCAGGCTCTATTCCATAACTATATGTCAGCTCCACAATCTCCCGTAACACGCCATAGAAATCGTTGCCCGCATCAACATCTTTGTAGTTCGAAGATCTGATACACAAACAGCTGTTTTTGGTGGAATCGAGATCCACAAAGTTGTCTCTGATCGGGCAAGTTGTTGACTTGAACCTAAACCCATTAACACAGTAGCTTGGCCATATTTTTGCAGCATAAATTGGTCCCTTGGCTAGCGTTCTAATAGACTCATTCTCAAGTCTTGCGTATGGACGATCGACCTAAATACCACGAAAGAAGCAATTAAGCTCATTCTCAATCAAGTGCATATACAAAAAGATAATTACAGAGTTCTCAAGTCTTACATATGCACTCAACCATGATGGAAAATAACGCCTCATTTCTTGTTCTAGTTCTTCTTCTGTTATGTGTGGCCTACCCGACCTCACATCATCATTAAATATGCTGAAAACAACATCGTTCAATTAATGTAATAGTATAATAATTAACACTATTAAAATAATATAGACGTATTAATTACTTACCCCTCCAGTTTCTCTACTTCCTCCTCGTCGCAGTTGAGTAATACATACACCTGAGCAGCCCTTAGCTCATCATCGTTCAGATATCTCTTTTTCATCTTACCCGATGGCTTTCCTGGAGCATTGAATACCTTCAGTATTGTATCATTACTTTCATGATCTCCCTCATCGTTTCTGGAAGCTCTCGTTCTATTAGTTACAACATGAGGCTTGAAATATATCGAATAAAAGTTTGTAATCTCCTCGAGAACATAGGCTTCACAAATAGAACCCTCGACCCGTGCCTTATTTTTCACCTTTCTTTTTAGGTGATTCAAATGTCGCTCGAACGGGTACATCCATCGATATTCGACGGGTCCACCAACACGTGCCTCATAGGATAGATGAATCGGCAAATGCTCCATAGAGTCGAAGAATCCAGGAGGAAACACCCTCTCTAGCTTGCATAGTATTACCGCAATGTCCTTCTCTTGCTTTTCTAGACGATCAACGAGCAATTTCTTAGAATAAAGATCCCTGAAGAATATGCTAAGCTCCGTCAATGGATCCCAAACTGCCTGCGATAAGAATTCCCGAAATGCAATCGGAATTAACCTCTCCATGAATACGTGACAATCGTGGCTCTTCATACCCGTCAATTTGTTTTCCTTCGGATCGACACATATTCTCAGATTTGACACATATTCGTCTAAAAATTTTAGGCCCTGGATCCACCGACAAAGTCTCACTTTATCCTCATTGTCCAGCGAAAAAATTGACTTCGGAAGGAACTGTTTTCCATTCTGCTGTATCAAATACAACGCAGGGCGTTTGCATATTTCTTTTAAGTCCAACCTGGCCTTGGGATTGTCTTTCGTTTTTCCCTTTACGTCCATCACAGTATTAATTATGTTATCAAACACATTCTTCTCAATATGCATGACATCAAGATTATGTCTGATCAGATTGGTACTCCAGTATGGCAGATCCCAGAATATGCTCCTCTTTGTCCAGTTATGAACTCTACCAAATCCATCGCACTTGTACCTAGTTGTAGGATCTTCGATAGCACTTGGAAAATCTTTAACCTCCTCCCATATCGTGTCTCCGCACCACCTTGGCGGTGGATCACCCTTCTCTACAACGCCGGCACGGAAAGCATTCCTGTTCCTTCTGAACGGATGATCTTTTGGCAGAAATTGTCGATGACAATCAAAGAAGCACGGCTTTCCGTCGTGTTTCAAGCAGAAAGCCTTACTACGGTCCATGCAATACGGACATGAGAGACGGCCATGAGTGCTCCATCCAGATAACATTCCATAGGCCGGAAAGTCGTTGATGGTCCACATAAGGGTTGCCTTCATCTGAAAATTTTGCTTCCTGGAAACATCGTACGTGTTAGCGCCTACTTCCCATAACTGATTCAACTCATCTATCAAAGGCTGTAAGTACACGTCAATGTTCCTCTTGGGATTGTTCGGACCAGGAATTATAACGGTTAGAAACATGTACTGAGTCTTCATGCACATCCAAGGCGGTAGGTTATACGGAGTAACAATCACAGGCCAGCACGAATACTGGGATTCCGAAAGACCAAAAGGAGTAAAACCGTCAGAAGATAGTCCCAACCTGACATTTCGCGGATCTGAAGCAAAATCTGGATACACTCGATCAAAGTGCTTCCACGCTTCTCCATCGGATGGGTGATCCAACACTCCTTCAATCTGTTCTCGCATGTGCCAACTCATATTTTCGGCCATCTCTTTCACCATAAATAATCTTTGCAACCGCGGCGTTAAAGGCAAGTAGTGCATTGAATCGGTCGGTCTTCTTGCACCGGTAGACCTTCCTGTACTAGTTGTCTTATAGCGATCAGCACCACAAAATCTGCACACATCTGCGTCCTTGTCGTCTTTGTAGTACAGCATGCATCCATTGCGACAGGAATCAATTTTCTCGTATCCCATCCAGAGCGATCTCACCATCCTCTTAGACCGGTAGAAGTCTTTAGGCAACTTAGCACCCGCCGGCAAGATCTCTATAATCAACTCCAACACTCGGTTGTAGTATTCTTACGACATGTTAAAATCTGACTTAATGCTCAACAGTCTTGTAACCACCTCCAACGGTGAATGATCCTCACAACCAGGATACAATGGAGTCCTTGCATTCTCCAGCAACTCCATGAACTGTGCAGCATCGGCGTTCGGTGCCTCCTCAGGTGCATCATGAACGAAACTAGGCCCCGCAGCGTCGAAAATCATGTTCACGCACCCGTCGTCGTATGCATGATTATCTGAAACAAAATTAGGTCCCGCATGCATATACGGCTCAACGTAAGGCTCCGGCTCTGATGCTAAAGACACAAGTTCTTCGTGTACGGTCCACTGATAGTAATTAGGCGTGAAACCCCTCGAGTACAAATGATATGTCACTTCCACTTCTGGATAATATTTCACGTTATGACATTTCACACACGGACACTTAATTTTGGTGTCGTCCATGTACTGAAGGAACGCCTTAGCAAACTGCAGGAACTGCTCTACTCCCGCTATGTATTCATCCCGCACACCACACATATACGACGATTGTACATCCATGAACGATTCCGCAAGTAGTAATTCATATCCATTTGAAAATAATTCTGCAAAGATGGACACACATTATCCAACAGGCACAAATTCGTATATAATGTCTTATTATGGGACACACATTAGTAGCGGACAGTTACTAATAACAATGATATTGACCGATACCGATACGGTTTGGCATGTTCCAATCCGATACAGACCGATACCAAATATTGACCGATACCGACATTGGCATGTTTCGATACTATACAGACCGATACCGATACCAAATATTGACCGATACCGACATTGGCATGTTCCGATACCGATACTATACAGACCGATACCGACATTGGCATGTTCCGATACTATACCGACATTGGACAGTTACTAATAACAATGATATTATCCAACAGGTCGATACCGACATTGGCATGTTCCGATACTATACCGACATTGGACAGTTACTAGACTACACTTCACTTACACCTCTGGATGACTTTGGCTCAAACCAGCCAAAGCTAGTTCAACGAGAGCTCCAAGAAAAAAATGGCTCTCCTCCCACAAACCACAATGGAAACTATACTTGAATAATGCACTCTATTCATTTGCGACTATTCCAGGTGTCCAAATTATAAGCAACCCTATATACATGGTACGAATTTCCAACATGTGACATTCAACCATAGCTACTGTTTAATTGTTTCATTCGGGGTTCTATTATGTGTGAAATATGCAAGACGCAAGTTACATTCCGGATGGACTTTTATATCAAATTGGCGTTTCTAAAACACTAGTCCAAAACATGGAAATCTTTTATTTTCCTGTATCTCTGTTTGTTTGTCATGTATATTTAGAATCTGTCTAGGACTCTAGACTAATGACATTCTTCTTGATATTGGTTTCATGCACATTAAAATACACTTTCTCAGCTACTATCTCTCCCCTCGTTTTAGGCATACTTTGATTCTTCACATCTTCCAGACCTAATTTAGAGCATATATATATAGTTTAAGAAAATCAAGAAAATAGCAGCTTAAGTCATTTATAATTCCAAGAAAAGGTGTGGTATTGTGATTGAAATGCATTTTTGCTAAGGTCCAGAGTTCCGATCACATTCTATCATTATGTTACGTTTCATATCTCAAGGATTTTTTCTATCTATACTACTATATAATAAGAAAAGTTGAGGCTTCACCGTAATTTTTTTTTGTTCCAAACATATCCTTGTTTATGTTTACTGAGTAAAATTGTTCATTAAGTTTAAAATGGACAAGTAGGTAATTATATATAGGAAAAAAATTAAAGAGAGATTGTTGTTTATTCTTTCCGAGTAGTATGAAATGCACATGGAAATCTTTTATTTTCTAAATGCAAGACGCAAGCTGTAAGGGAAAACCCAAAACATGTCCAAGGATCGTGTCAGTGTCCAAGGGTCGTGTCCGTGTCAGTGTCAGTGTCCAAAACACGCACACACAGTGTCAGTGTCCAAAATTTTGAGTTTGTGTGTGTGTGTGTATGTGTGTGTGTGGGTGGGTGTGTGTGTGTGGGAGAGAAGGAGGAGGAGGAATTAGGTTAGGGTTTACCGCCGGAGAGGAGGAGGAGCTCCAGGAGGAGGAGGAGCTCGACGGGGGGGGAGGGAGTCGACGGAGGGGGGGGGAGGGAGTCACCGCGGGGGAGGGAGTCGCCGGGGGGGGGAGGGAGTCACCGCGGGGGAGGGAGTCGCCGGGGGGAGAGGGGGAAAAAATTTTGAGTTTCGATTTTTCGAGTGAGGGGGAAAAGGGAGTCATGTGCCCTAAGTAAAAAAGTTAGCGACGTCCACTGTTGACGTCGCTAACCGTCGCAATAATTTTAATATAAGCGACATATTTTCTTAATATGTCGCTGAACGTCGCTATTCAGCGACATACTTTATCTAGTGTCGCCGAACGTCGCTATTCAGCGACGTATTGCGACGTTAATAGGAAGGAGTCGCTATATTATATAGTTAGCGACGTAATTTCATTCCGTCGCTAAACGACGTCGCTAATAGAGCATATTTTAGTAGTGCCTGGAGGGATGGCAGTCTCAACTGCTATCTTTTAGGGAAAGAGTGGAGTTGGTTCGCTCGGTTATTGGGGCCATCACGGCGTATTGGCTTCAAGCCATAATTTTGCCAATTGGAACCATTAAGCCAGTTGAAAGATTGTGTGCAAACTTTATCTAGAGGGGAGGAGTGCATGCTATCGCTTGGGAAGAACTCTGTATGGCCCAAGAGGAAGGTGATATTGGGATCCGATCGCTCCTGACTCTGCGAGAAGTAGCTAGCCTTAAGATGGCGTGGAGATATCTGGTGGGTAAATCATTGTGGGCGGCTTGGATGCGTGCGAGATATACCAGAATGGAAAATTTTTGGGTTATGAAAGGGAATAACAACTTCTCGGTTACTTTTAAGAAGATTCTTGCACAACGAGAGGCTTTAAGGGCCAGTATCAGTCGAGTGATAGGGAATGGACAATCAACGAATCTTTGGATGGATCCATAGCTCAACAAGTAAAGTTTCATTGACCGGCTTGGATGGCCTACTTACGAGCTGGTAGGGAGAAACACCATAGTGTGTAACTATATAGAGAATGCGGCTTGGAGAATTAATGATAGGCATATTGAACTGTGGTTTGGTGAGGAAATAAGGGGAGTAGAGCTCTGGAACGTACAACAAGAAGATCGATGGACCTGGGATGGAACGACGATAGGAGTCTTCTCGCAATCGGCGACATTTTAACGGATCCGCATGGTCTCCCCGAGGGTCAGCTGGGTGACAGTTGTGTGGGATAAGGGGGCGGCTATGAAAATAAAGATATGTTTGTTCAAGGCAATAAAGAATCGGCTGCTTACTAAGGAAAGACTAAGCAGATTTGGCATTCAGATACCGAATTTGAACTGTGTCTTATGTGTCGGAGGGGGTGAATCTAGAGAGCACTTGTTCTTCATGTGTTCGTTCTCTAACAAGTTGTGGCAACATTACAGAGGTGAATTGGGTTTAGCAAAAAACCAGAATATGGATTTGATGAGTGTGATTGAGGAGGTCAATAGAGTGAAAAGCCGTTCTTTGAAGGAGTATCGAAGGACGAGACTGAGATTGCTCTCTGTTGTATGGCATATTTGGCGGGAGCGTAATAATAGAGTATTTGATGGGAAGTGCAATACCTATACTGGGCTAATTAATAATATCAATTCTGATATTAGGAGTCTGGAGATGAAGTAGTTATAGGAGGAGTAGGGCTGAGCTGATGTTGGAGTTGTTCAA
Source organism: Iris pallida (assembly GCA_029216955.1). NCBI lineage: Eukaryota > Viridiplantae > Streptophyta > Magnoliopsida > Asparagales > Iridaceae > Iris > Iris pallida. Next base: position 1,743,441 of record JANAVB010000399.1, on the reverse strand, counting down.
TAAGGAGTAGTGGCTTGAATTGTATATGCTTGTAACTGTTTTCTATGTTCGTTTATAAAGTACCTTTTCTTCATATATATATATATATATATATATATATATATATATATATATATATATATATATATATATTGGAAATTAAAAAAATTAACTTTGTTTTTCCTTGAGAGAGAACACAATATTGAATTTTTATAAGACCCTAGGATGACAAGGTTCTGACTAAAATGGTAGAATCCAAGTAAGAATTTTAAAATACAGCAAATCTCCTCGATCAAATGGTCAAAATTAATCATATATGTCTTGTATGACCTGACTGGAGTGACATGGAAGTTTAATGTTCTGATTATATTGGGTTAGAATTAATGTACACTTCAATACCAATCGTATATCAAAAATGAATTGAAAAAATGAGCAGATTCAATAGGAAAACTAGAATGGTCGACCAATGTTAGGTATAAAAAAAATAAATTTTTGACTAATTTATGCAATTTTTTCCTCTAAATTTTATTATTTTTTTGAATTAAATTTTTTTTAGTCGATTTTGACCCTGCTGTATTCAAATCCTGGCTACACCATTGTTTCCTCCTAACCCATGTGCTTAAGATTCTAGCATCTTCCTAATTATTCCTATAAATAGCCTAATAATTGCATGGATTAGCATTCCTAATTCTTTTTAAGTGGTCCTAATGATCGTTTCCTAATTGTGTCGGTATCCATCACATTTTATTAGTTTCCAAACTATTATATTTACATTCATCATGTCCACCCGACACATACACATTCCTTGTCCACACCCATTCCCACCTCCACAAACAATTCCTCGTGTCCCTAGGTTCGACCCTGAGGATATGGACACCCCGACACCAAACTCAATTCCTTTATTTTGTGTCATGTTTTTCTATGTCCACATGACACGAATAGACCCCTCAAACCCTAACCCTAGCTTGTTCCAGCTGCCATGGTCGGAGTCTGACGATCCGCTCCCTGAGCCGTCGCGAGCTCCTCGACCTTCGTTGTTGTTCCCGGAGCCAGGCCCTAGGCTTGATATCACCTTTCTCGGTTACCACCAGACCCCTCCGCCTAGAGATGTTATCCCTCTAGTGGTTCTTGGCTGCCGCCATCCATGGCTGACCACCACCGCCTCCAGTGATCAATCCTCACCAGGTCTCGATCGCAACCGCCATTCCCTCAGTTCTCGGGCTATCCCTTCAAGAACAGTGCTCATCTCGAGCGCTGAGCCGTCGTACTCTAGCGCTGAGCCATCCACCGCCTCGCCAGAACCACTGCTAGATGACTGGATCTGACCGTCTGCCTACGATTTCCTTGAACGCAGTCGCGTCCATTGCCTGGAATCATTGTGTCCAGCACCACTACCTCTGCAGTCCTTGTCGAGGCTTCACCGCCGCCGTAGTTGTCGCTATCCGGATCGAACATCTAGAGCCGACGTCCACCGTTTGAGCCACGGTGAGCCTTCCCCTCCTTCTTTTTCTTGCTCTGCTTCTTGTTCTTGTTCTTCTTTTTTATCTTCATTCTTCTTCCTCTGAGTATTTTTAGGTTTTTTGTGGTGACTGAAACAAGTAAGGAAGGAAGAGAGTGTGAGACGTCCACCGTTTGAGCCACAGTGAGCCTTCCCCTTCTTCTTCTTCTTGCTCTGCTTTTTGTTCTTGTTCTTCTTCTTGTTCTTCTTCTTCTTCTTCTTCTTCATCTTCATTCTTCTTCCTCTGAGTATTTTTAGGTTTTTTTTGTGGTGGCTGAAACAAGGAAGAAAGAGAGTGTGAAGAATGGAAAGTTAACACAGGGTCTGGGCTCCGGTTTGGGCCGGGCCATGTGGACTTAGGCCGAAGAAAAGAAAAAAGTATAGAAAGAAAAAAGAAAAATAGTAGGGTCTGGCCTAATCCAGTTGGCTCAGCCAATAAGCTGGGTTTGAGCCCACAGACCTAGGTTGGGCTGGAATGAATAAGAGAAATGAAGAGTTAGAATTTAGTATTTGATTACAATTAGTATTTAGTTTATATTTGATTAGTATTTAGTTAATAAGCTAATTAGTATTTTAATTAATATTTGGTTAGTTAATATTTAGTTAATATTTTATTATGTGATTAATAAATATTTTAGTAAATCTTTGTTAATATTTTGCTGGTTAATATTGTAAGCACCCTAATTTTTGGGAATTATTTTTTATTTATTTAGATGATTTTTTTATTACAATAGATTTTATATTTCATTATGACCATAGATGTACTTTTTTGTAGCTTTGATTTTTGGAGCACAAAAAATGTCAATATTATGAAATGTCCTTCTTGAGTTTTGAAGTAGACAAGTCTGCCTTCAATTTGATATATCATGTCCCATCAAAACTTGTCCCCTAACATTCTTTTGACTTCGCATAACTTTGGGTCAATTTAGGCTATTCGACCGTCTACCGTAATTCTAAACCTAACTTCCAACTTGAGTTCGGGACTCGACATCGATCAAAACCATTTGACCCAATATATAGTTTCGATCCATTTTGAGTCTATGACGCAGATGCCAAGGGTGTGCCATTGAATGGAGTTCCCATGTGCTATTTATTTGCAAATGGCACAGGAGACTCATTGGTTGACTTTTCGAGTTCGATTTGACTATAAAATATATTTGGACCCTAACCTAGCCAACCCCACTTGGTAGAGCCATGTTAAGTAACTATGACTTAGTGAAGTATTTTGAATTTATTTAGGGATGGTATACAACCAAATGGGTTTAAATACAATTTTGTATATATATGACTATATTTAGTATAGCATAATACTATATATATGGCCCTAGTCAAGGTTAAGTATAGCATAATACTATATACGTGGTTCCGGAGATGTCGTCGGGTGGTTCAGAGAAATCTTGTGGGATCCATCGTCTTTGGCCCACCATGATTTCTTCATTGCATATGTCCACATTGATCTTGCTTATTGCTTTCCTGCAGGTACATGTTAGACGAACAAAGCAATATACATAGTAGCAAGTATGATAAGTTTAATGCACATTTGGACAATGCTGAGTTTAAGTATAAGTGCTAAGGTGAAAGCATAAATGTTAGTGATATCATAATGTTTAAACTTAATTGAATGACCACAATAAAAAACATAGTTTTGATTTTGGCAACCCTATTAAATTTAAGATAGATAAGCTCATATCACTAATATGTAAACCAATAGGCACATATCACCAAAGGTATAAGTATAAGTAGAAATGCTATAGTGATAGTATGAAGATTAGTGATAATGAAATGCTAAACTTAACATATTAACCATATTTAAAAACATGATACAATCATTGGGCTAACATGATCGACCTTATTGCACTTGATTCGTCATTTTTATCACTATTTAGTGGATTGAGATATAGTTGATTTAGAACAACCAGACAGCTTATACGTATTCGAGCTGGGTTGGAGTCCTCTCGATATGTTGCTGGCATGTATACGCTCTTCCAGTCCTACGTATTTTCGGACTGGAGCATTATATTTTTTTGGTGGCCCATGCAGGTAGAGTTGGCCGTTTCGGTTACGTTACTGTACCGAACGGGCCTGCGAATATGATTAAACCCTTAGGAATCTCAATCCACAACTGCTTGACAATTTTTTTAGAAATTTCTCTACCGTCGTTGAACTTCGTATTTGCTCTTGACTATTCTTCCTTTGCTTTCTTGTGCCATTGCTTCCCGTCCTTCCTATTTTGGAGTGACGAATGATGGTGCTGTATGGAATTTATCAAAAATTCTTAAGTTAAAATTAGTTTGTTATTTGAATTTTGGTTGCTTAATAGATAGTAGGGGATTAGAGATGCCATATGCCATAGATATCTAGTGGTATGAATTTTTGCAACTAGTGTGGAAGGGTTATAAAATTTTAGGGCATTATGTGTTTATGGGGTAGTATGACCAAAGGTGGGTAGACGTCCTCAGTATAGAAATAAATATATGATCATACTAGGTTACGCCATTATGGTAGTCACTCGATCAAGAATAGATTGGTAGTTTTAGTGTAATAATTGACCCTCTACAAGAAGAAACTAGACATAGCCTAACCCAACCCATTTACTATTATACCCTGTCAGTTGTAAGATTAGGATTAGACGGATTGATAGGTATCACTTAGCTTGGTTAGGTGAAATGAGACTTATATAATTGTGATAATAAAATGGTTAGGAGGATAAGCCTTCAACATGATCATTGCAAGACCGTCAGTACCAAGAAGAGCGACTAGAGATAACCATCTATAGTTTTACGATAGAGATGCTGTAAAACCAAATTGTTTAGGATTGATTATTACTTGAGTTATTATGAGACATCGCAGTGACATAACATATCCCTTGAACTATTCCTAGTTGTGCTAGCGCGGTTATTTGTTAGTAAGCCTTATTTAATTTCGAGAACAAAATTCTTTTAAGGTGGGTAGATTGTAAGCACCTTAATTTTTGGGAATTATTTTTTATTTATTTAGATAATTTTTTTATTAAAATAGATTTTATATTTAATTATGACCATATATGTACTTTTTCATAGCTTTGATTTGGAGCACAAGAAATGTCAATCTTTCGAAACATCCTTCATGAGTTTTGAAGTAGACAAGTCTGCCTTCAATTTGATATATCATATCTCATCCAAACTTGTCCCCTAATATTCTTTTGACTTCGCACAATTTTGGGTCAATTTAGGCTATTCGACCATCTACCGTAATTTTAGACCTAACTTCCAACTTGAGTTCGGAACTCGACATCGATCAAAACCATTTGATCCAATATATGGTTTTGACCCATTTTGAGTCTATGATGCAGATGCCAAGGGTGTGCCACTTAATGGAGTTCCCATGAGCAATTTATTTGCGAATGGCACAGGAGACTCATTGGTTGACTTTTCGAGTTCGATTTGACTATAAAATATATTTGGACCCTAACGTAGTCAACCCCACTTGGTAGAGCCATGTTAGGTAACTATGACTTAGTGAAGTATTTTGAATTTATTTAGGGATGGTATACAACCAAATGGGTTTAAATACAATTTTGTATATATATATATATATATATATATATATATATATATATATATATATATATATATATATAAAAATATATATATATATATATATATATATATATATATATATAAGAAGAAAAAAAAATATAAGAAGAAGGTATTTATATATATATATATATAAATATATATATATATATATATATATATATATATATATATATATATATATATATATATATATATATATACCTTCTTCTTATACCTTCTTCTTATATATATATATACCTTCTTCTTATATATATATATATATATATATATATATATATATATATATATATATATATATATATATATATTTATTGCTATATATATATTTATTGCTATATATATTTATTGCTATATATATATATATATATATATATATTTAAGAAGAGACTTTTATTGATGTATCAGGCGTAAAATGTCGAAGCCTATACAAGTAAACGTGCCACGCGCGAACCAGAAAAGAGGAGGTAAAAACTGAAAATGCTGCCCACAAAACGGCTGCAAGGCCTAGCATCGGAAGGTAAGACGTCAATAGACAGGAGAGCATCCCAAAACCACGGTCGACCTGCCCAAAGAAGGGCTGGGATTTAGAGGTCTAGCTTCGACCAGAATGTGCTCGGGCTGTAGGAGCACCCGGTGCTCCTTTTGCGGCATTGGTGGATGACTCCTCTGATGAGTTGGTCGGCTGTGTATTGGTGTCCTTCGTATCTCACCTTGTTGCGATTCTTCCAAATAGTCCACATGGCGGCCGCTGCGACGATCTGGTGGCCATGGGAGGCTGAACCACAAGAGACCGCTAGATCTTGGAAGTGTCCCCCACTCGGCTCCATATTGAAGAGCTGGTTAAGGGTCCTCCAGATACTGCCAGGCAGGTTACCCTGGTAAAAGATGTGGTCTATAGTCTCAATCTGACGCTCAGAGCAGCACGTGCTTGCTGAGGCTAAGCTGATTCCGATGGTGTTGAGGATATCGTCGGTGGGCAATTTCCGTCTGATGACTCTCCACATCAGGAACGACCACTTTTTTGGAATGCAGGATTGCCAATAGGGCACAATGGGATGGTACAGATGACCGGTTCCCATAACGGTGACTCTCGCAGATCGCACCGAGAATTCTCCCGAGGCTTCGACAGACCACCTCAGCGCGTCGGCCTCGCTGCCGATACTTAATCCGCTCTGACCGATGATATCAGCTATTTCATTACCGGAACAATCCCTAATTTTATCTCAGTTCCACTCGTCAGTGGAGGGGTTCCACAGGTCTTTAATCCTACTATCTCTCGGGGACTCCACGAGGTTCGGGATGAAGCTGTCCCCAACCCATCGCTCGAGCAAAGGATCTGAATCGTCCGTCCCTAAATGTAGTCTCATCACGGGCTCCGCCAGCTCACGCCCGATAAGGATACGATGCCAAGCCGCTAAGGATCTGTTATTGGAAATAGCCATAGAAGGGTGGAGGTGCTTGAAGTACCTGGCCTTCAAAAACCTGGTCCATAGATTGTTGCTCGTGCGAAGTTTCCACCACAGTTTTATGGAAAAAGCTTTGACGATGTGAGAGAGTTTAGGAAATCCCAATCCCCTCTCGATTGTAGGATGAGCCATAGAATCCCAGCTGGTCCAGTGATGCTTGTCTTGGCCGTTGCAATACCCCCAAAAGAAGTTACAAAAGATCTGTTCGATAGAGGAGAGTACCTTTTTGGGCGGGGAGCATGCTGCCAGAGTGTGGATAGGGATGGAGGTGAGCACGTGATTGATCAGGATCATCTTGCCGCCTGGGGAAAGGGTTGCATTATGCCATCCTTCTAGTTTTCTCCTGATTCTAGTGGTCAAGTTCTCAAAGATGCCAGAGTTGGACTTCCCATACACAAGAGGACAACCGAGATAGTTGAACGGATGATGGTTAATAAAAAAGGATGTTAAGTTGGAGAGATTTCTGGCGTGATCTCTCCTGATGTTGTGGTGGGCGTAGATGACGCTCTTGGTGGGATTTTTCTTCTGGCCAGAGCACCTGGAGTACCTGTGCAGGGTGTTGTGCACCACCTCTACCGCTCCTTCGTCCCCGGATGAGAAGATGAGTAGATCGTCGGCGAAGGCCAGATGGGTGATGACAGGGCATCCACTGGAGGTGTGATAGTGCTGGAAGTGTGGGGTATTGACCATGTTGTTAAGGTTCCTGCTCAGGGCATCAGCTGCAATGATGAAAACGGTAGAGGATAGAGGGTCGCCCTGTCTAACCCCGCGCTCTGATTTAAAGAATCCTTCTGTTTGGCCGTTGATGACCGTAGAGAACTATAAGTTGCTAATGGATCTCCATACGATGTTGGTCCAGTTTTCTGAGAATCCGAAGGCCCTGAATACCCAGATCATGAATTGCCAATCTAGTCTGTCGTAAACTTTTCCATGTCAATTTTGACAGCAATTTGTCGCCTCTCACCGGGAATTTCATGCATGTGATGAGTTTTTGGGCCAGCATAATATTGTCTTGGATGTTTCTTCCACGAACAAACCCGCTTTGCTCCTCGGATATGATCTTAGGGAGAACACTAGCCATCCTGGTTATGATGATCTTGGAGATGATCTTGTTGGTGAAGGTGCAGAGACTGATGGGTCAAAAATCGCGAAATGATTCTGGGTTGTCTTTTTTAGGGATAAGGATTAGCTTGGCACCAGAGATGGCTCTGGGGTAAGTGGCTCCTTCGAAGAAGGCGATAGCCGCTTCGGTGATGTCGTGTTTGATGATATCCCAACACGTACGAAAGAAAACCCCCGAAAACCCGTTCGGTCTTGGCGTACTGTGCTCGTTCAGTACCCACACAGCCTCTTTCACTTCCTGAGCAGAGGGGGGTCATTCTAACTGTGCATTATCGGTTGCATTAATGAGGAGGGGTATTTGGTCTAGGAAGGAGTTGTCTTTGTGGACCGTCTCTTTGGAGAATAGTTTGGAATAAAAGTTTGTGGCCTCGGCTTGAATGCTCTTTTGGTCGGTCCTGATGGTCCCGTTGTCATCGGTGATATGGTGAATCGATAGCTTCTGTCTGCGGCCGTTGACGCAAGCATGAAAGTATTTGGAGTTTTGTCCCCTTCGCTATCCCATTTCAATCTCGCTTTCTGTTTCCAGAATTCAGTCTCAACTTTGATCCTAAATTTGAGCATGGCCTTGGTGAGATTTAGAGCTTTCCTGGCCGCAATGGAGCGGTCCGACACGAACTTGGCTTCGGTACGGGTGATATCGTCCTCTGCGACCCGGACAGCTTAGAAAATATCCCCGTACGCTTGTTTGCTCCAATGGGACAGTGCTCTCCTAGTAGCTCTGAGCTTGTTACTCACCCGGGAGAGGGGGTTGGGAGAGTCCTCGCGATTCCACGCTTCCGCCACGATGCCCAAGAATTGTGGGTGTTCAGTCCAGAAATCGAGAAATTGGAAGCTTTTTTTGAATGGATTAGTAATGTTGTTAATTTCAACCAGTAGAGGAGTATGGTCGGATTTCGAGGAATTGAGGTGGGATAGGTTGGTATTGAGCCCCATTCCGTGCCAGAATGCATTCGCGAGGCCTCTGTCCAGGCGGAAGTATTGACGGCGGTCGTCTTCCTGTATGTTGCACCAGGTGAAGGCGTTGTCGGTGAACTGGATGGATGCTAGGTGGACGTTGAATATGAAGTTGTTAAAATCATACATGGCCGGCAAGGGAGGAGGGCGACCACCAATTTTCTCTTCTCTACAGGTAATCGCGTTGAAGTCTCCAATGCAGAGGCACGGTGTGTTGCTGTGATGGAGGTGGATATCAAGAAGGTCGTTCCAAAGGTGTTTCCGCTCCACCATATCGCAGCTGCCGTGAACAGCTGAAATAATGGCACACTCAGGGATCATGGGGTGATCGAACCAGCAGGAGAGGGCCTGTCTGGCGTCCTGTATGACTTCGATGTTGACGTACTTCATGCAGAGGATCCAAATGTCGTGTCTGCCAGCTATGGCCGTAGGGAGGCCCAGCTGCAGCTGGATTGATTTGATTCTTTTGGGGAGAATTTTGGGTTCAAGAATAATGAGGATGTCGATCTTGTAGATTTTCTGAAGGCTGGTTATTCTCCTAAGTGTAGGTTTGTTCGCCAGGCCGCGGATATTCCATGATAGGATATTAAGCATTAAGGATTTTGTGGGATGGTTTTTTGTTCCGTTTGGCGGCAGATCTGGTTTGGATATTTGTTGTTTCTGTAGGTCCTTGTTTGACATTGGCTCCGGAAGTTGATGATCCTGCCTTGGTCGGGGTAGGAGGATAGTAATAGCTTGCTCGTGTGGATCCGGTTGGATGCCGACTGATTCCCTGGCAGAGTCCTGGATAGGCTGCTCTGGCGGTATAATTAGAGAGTCGAAAGCACTTCCTATCCGTAGAATAGTTTGCTGTAGAGGATAACCAGCGACTAGCACTTGTAGTCCTCTTTGAGCTTGTTCTGGCCCTAGGATTGCTAGGGCTTCTTCTACAGAATCTTTATTTGTGCGATGTTGGTCAGCATCTGAGGTGACATTGGACGCCTCAGCGTTCTCCTGGGTCCTGGTGAGAGCGCGGTCTACTTGTCCTCTCTAAGCTTGTTCTGGCCCTAGGATTGCTAGGGCTTCTTCTACAGAGTCTTCATTTGTACGATGATGGTTTGCGTCTGAGGTAAAATCGGTCGCGTCAGCGTCCACCTGGGTCCTGGTGAGAGCACGGACTTCTTGTTGGGTTTCTGTCTCCGATGTGGATACTTCATCCTCTAACTCGAGAGCATCGAATTGGTTGGAGAGGGTGAGAGCTCGGGTGTTGAAGGGGATCAAGGCATTGCTGGGGGTCTCGCTCTGATCCGACTTGCCGTCACTAGATTCGAATCGAGTGTGTGAGTTCGGAAGTGGTAGAAGAGGTGGCTTGGGAGTCCTTCCCACTACTGGAACGTAGTCGTTCCGGGCGGATTTCTTCTTTAGTTCTGGATGAAGACGGTAGCAGTGCTTTGGAAGGTGGCCTCTTAAATGGCAGTGGTTACAGAAAAAGATATGATTGTCATAAAGGATTTTTTGGTTGTGGGTCTGATTGCCCAACTCGATATTGATAAAGCTGGGCGGATCGGAGGTGAGGTCAAGTTCCACACAGATTTTGGCATAGTGAGCCTTAGTGAGGTTGCTAGTCTCCGTAGCAGTTGCCACATAAGTATCGATGGAGTTGGCGATTCGTCTTAAAGCTGCTGGGACAAAGCATATGAGGGGTAGGTTGGGCAGGGTCACCCAGGCAGCGACCTGAGCTGAGTCTTCTTTGGTGCTAAAATCAGCTGACCACTTGATGATCTTCATCTGGTGGGAGTCAATTCTGCAAATGCCTTTTGACCATACGATCCTTTGGTCAACCTCGGATGATAGGTGTAGAAGGATATGTTTGGGGTCTAGGGGTGCCACGTGGTAATCCGCTGAGAGTCTCCAACTGGCAATCAGCTCCTATATATATATATATATATATATATATATATATATATATATATATATATATATAAATATATATATATATATATATATATATATATATATATATATATATATATATATATATATATATATATATATATATATATATAAATAATAGCATAATACTATATATGGCCCTAGTCAAGGTTAAGTTTTTAGATGCATCTCAACTAGAAATTTTGGCACGGCTAGTGTAGTGATGTATTTTGACTAGTGTTTTGGCCATGCTGGGGAAGGCCTAGCCATATCCGCATCCTATATATGGAAACCAGTCAAATGTGCCATCCTTCATAAATACTAGTGTATATATATTTAATATATATAAATATTCTTATTATAAGATTTTTCGGATTAATATATGAATATACAGGTAAGTGTGAATTTAGGATATAGAGATGTTGTTATTATAGTTATTATTGTTTGTTAATTAAAAACCCCCTAATTTTGTAGAATTTTATAATTATTAAATATTTTTAGTACTTTCTTATTTATTAAATACCTTAGTAATTGGTTACATGATTTTTTGTAATAACAAAACTAGCAAGTTAATATTATTTTATATGTTACGTATTTTCCATAAAAGTTTTACTAGGAATAATTGATAAGTTATTTTTTTGAGTTTAATTTTTAGAAATTTTTATTGAATTTTGGTGTGTTTATATATGTATAAATATACTCACATATATAGATATCTATTAAACTATATAAAAAATGAAAAGCAAAACCCTAAAACCTGCACATGCGTCCCCCTCACAATTTGCAACAGCAGCAGTACATATATATAGGGAGACGAAGAGCAAAACCCTAACCCGATCAAACACTAAACCCTCGCTACACCATACCCTATACCTGGTGCTCACCCTTGACACCGCACGTCGCTGGTGCATTGCCGGATGGCCGTCGTGCGCGCACAGAATCGACAGCAGCCACAGCAGTTCAGCAGCAACAAACGCTACTTCGCGGTAACTTTCCCCCTACTCGATTAATGTAAATTTGATCCGTAAAATCCTACGTGTAGTCTAGTTAACCCAGTTAAACTCTTGTTAATTAGATTATTCTGATAGTTATTAGTTCGACTGAAAATTGAGTTCCAAAACTCGAAAAAAACTAGTTTTTGTAGATAGTAAAACAGAACCAAACCTATTTCAAACACCTATTTTGGAAGGCGACTATTCGCCAATCCATCAACAATTTTAGAAAAGTACCTGAATAGGGTTGAAGTCTACCTATACGGCTTCGAAATGGCTTTGGTAGTTTTATTTTCATCTATTTTACATCAAAAAAATTGTTTTTGAAATCGAAGAAAAAACGTAAAAATTTGTTTTGAAAAACTTGAATTTTTCCCGATACGGGATCCCTCTCGACAAATCGGGCAACTTTGTCACAACCCAAAGGCATCGAAAGGTGCGTACGGATGTTGCAGATGTGTGGAATTTTATGGAACTCGCATTGGTTGCGTGTGCACGACGAATTCGGGACGTATCCGTCAAAAATCACCGTATTGGCCCTTTTGCAAAAACTCTAATTACTTTGTGCACATTCCTAACATAGTGACAAAACTTGTGCTACTGGACTCGTGTCATTTTTCTGGTCCTGTGAGCCAAGTTTGGTCCGATTCTGAGAAGGTTGATCGGAACGCTATTTTAGTGGGCCCACGAGCCGACTCAACGGACAATTTTGTACACGGCTCATTGGAATCCAAAACTGGACATACTGTTGAGTTCGTATAGAAAACTGTACTCATAGGTATATACTTTGTTGACTTTATTGACTTTAGAGACCACAGGCTCCGGTATGCTTTTCGGTACAAAGGGGTCCAACGGCGGACACTATTTTGGCCAGAAATTACCGTTTTGCCCCTATGTCAAGAATTGGACTTATGGGTAGTCAAACTTAGATATTTTTTATACCAAATATATTGGTGATGTCTGTTTTAGCATTCATAATCATCTGCAGGAGTTTGACTTTTGTGGCTCGTTGATTGACTGGATAGTGTTGGTTCTACGTGCTACCACCAGGCAAGTACACCTTACCGAATTTTATAGTATTTATATGCATTTCTTACATTGTTGTTACTTTTCTATCCATTTGGTCATATACTTCCTCTGACTCATATTATTGCTACTTTCTAGTCATTACTGATGTTTTTTCGTTACACGTGCACATAAGCTATTTCATTTATTCTAGTTATTACTATTTTCTTGTATAGATCCTGATACTGTTGTGCTGTCATGTACCATATTACCTGATATGCCTTGACCTGTACTTGACTAGGACAAGACTAGACGTGATAGACTTGACTTCCTAGTACCTTAGGCGAGAGTGTTTTATTAACCGTGGCTATACCTCTATTGTTAATGCCTCACCGGGCCGCGGTAGAGAACATGTTATAGGGCTGTTGGTGACTCACCGGGCTGCAGTTATTATCACATGTACTTATAGCCATGATAATATTATATTCTCATGATATGTTACCATCTATAGAGTTCTTCTATGTGTTATTCTTTCTTGTACTTATTATTTCATTCTTTCCTTGTATGGTATTTCCTGTACAATAAGCATGTATATTATGTGTCTTGCTAGTCCCCTGAGGACCTGGTGATCTCTCCAAGTATTAGATGAAGTTATCAAGTTTTAGTGCATTAATGGATGATGGTTGCTTGGCCAAGACTTCAGGTATATAGTTGTTGTTACAATCATTCTCTTCCTTATTTTGTCCAATATTTGATTTTCGCTGTTATTATAGCCTAGTCTTTTACAAGCTTCATTATCTTCTAGCTTGTTCATGATAAATGTATTATTGGGGATCCACTCTAATATATTTATCTATTCTAGAATCAGTGTATTACGGTCTGATCAACCTTAGTGCACTTGATTCGTCATTTTTATCATTATTTAGTGGATTGAAATATAGTTGATTTAAAACAACCAGACAACTTATACGTATTCAATCTGGACTGGATTCCTCTCGATATATAGCTGGCATGTATACGTTCTCCTAGTCCTACGTATTTTGGGACTGGGGCGTTAGAAATATAAATAGTTAATAGACATGAGTAATAATTTAGATAATTATAAATAGTTGATAATAATTATTAGAATAATTTAGTTATTTTCTATAGCATTCTAGAAATATCCTTTAGAGCCTAATCATATTTTCCTAACCTATTCTACGTGGACTTATAGACATTACAACTTTTCGGTAAAAGGTAAGTACTTTCATGACTTTTTTTACATCTACTTTATGTGGTTATTTGTTCATGTTGGACACGTTGTTTACATGACGTGATCATGTGCTTCTGGTACTCTTGTGCTCTGCTTCTGTTACTTATCATGTGCTCTTGTTCATGAATGTAGAAGCGTAAAAATTGCCCGAGCTCAATCAAGCCCAAACCACATCAGACACGGTGCACTTAGGCCCGGAGACCTCTAGTGGATGCCAAGTCCTAGCAGCATAGTACCCCAAAGTACGTTGCTTTTGTAGAACCAAAGGTAGCTTGTCCACTCCATACGACTAGGACACCCACATCCAAAGCACCATACGGCTTTCCTTCCAAGAAGCCTCTATGCATCCAAGAAGGTAGACGGCCCAGGCACTTCTCAAGCCGTCCACATCAAGATAAATGGCTCACGGCCTTGGCTGGGCCACCCTAGCCATCAGTACAGCTGGTTCGCACCCTAAATCGGATCACCACAAATCATGTTGGTAACGGCTGAAAGGATCAACATCACGTTTATGGTGTGTGCACCAACCGCTCCATTCAAACTAGTGATTCCCTCCAAATCACTGTCAGCGCCACGCATCAACCAAATATTATGCCACTTGTTTTAAGTCTCTCGTTTATGGCTCACGTATTACAAAATCGTACCATAGAAACGACAGCTTGTCCTGAACACTCGTACGAGCTATGTCACTAGTGATCTAGCCGTGCGGATGTACAGTCATAACTGCCAACAACTACGTGTTGGCCCATTTGGTCATATGGTCAAACCTGATTTTAATAATTGAATAAACTCTGTCTGGATATACAAAGCTAGTCGGGACATCTCGGACTCTTGAACATGATCAAGAATGGCTATCCACTGAATTCAAGATCGAAGACCTGTTTGCCTACTCGAGTCTGTAATTCCTTATGCAATGTATTTTTATTTTATTGAGTCTAGAAATATGTTGTACACCGAGTCGTACTGGCAAATAGGCTACCCTTAAATGAGTTCAAAATGTTTTTAAAATGACCTCTCAAAAAGGTTTACAAAAAGGTTTTCAAAAAAGTTTTCAAAAATCACCAAAAAGCTTTTTCAAAACCCTAACTAAACCCTGACTTAACCCTGACAGAACTCGGACCGAGTTCGGCCAGAGTTCGACCAGAGTTCGGTTAGTGGCCGTTGTGATTTTGAATCCTTGGAACTTGGTCCTCCTGCAGTTGCGGATTTGACCGAGATTTGCTCATAGAGTTCTGCCCGAATTCTGCCCGAATTCAGTCAGAAGTCTGCCTTTGAAATTCCTATAAATAGAGAAGGATTTCGATCATTTCAACTCACTCATTCACTTTCAATCTTCTCTCTATCTAAAGCTTTCAGTCTTTCAAAGAGTTTTCTAGAGCTTTCAATTTCAGATCCCAAGCCAATTACAATCCTCTAGTCGATTTGCCAGTACGGTACGGTCTAGAAGTTTCTGAGAGATTGTAATCAGAAGGCTTGATTGAAGAATACCTCTTCACATTTGAAGTTGGACGAGTTCTTCGTATCAAAGCTCGCGTTGTAGAAGTTGCAAGGACTTCGTAAGAAAACTTACGGTTTTTCCAATAGTGGATTCAACTGGTAGCAAGAATTCTACCGACTGGATTAGTCCTCAATAGAGGGATACCAGTATACATCGCTGTCTTTACGTTTGCTCTCTTAACTCTGTCTTTACTTTATTTCAGTTGTGATTAATATTCTGTGATTGTGCTGCTAACATTTTTTAATTAGTATTATTCCGCTGCCAACTCTATTCACCCCACCTCTAGAGTATTACGCTTTACTATTTCGTTCCTATAATTGGTATCAGAGCGGGTGTTACAGGTAAAGCAAAGGTAACAGTGCAATTATTTATTCATTTTTAGTTAACTGTTATATAGATCACAGCACAACACATGGCAACTGTGAAATTCACAAGTAAAGGCCAGGCCACAAACAGACCTCCACTGTTTGATGGTACGAACTATACCTATTGGAAAACACGGATGAGTTTCTTCTTGAAATCACTTGACTTTGATTTATGGTCCATTGTTCTTGATGGCTATCAAAAGCCACCTTGTATAAATGTTGATGGAGTTTTACTTGAAAAACCCCACAGCAGATATACAGAGGAAGAAAAAAAAAAGGCCAGTCTTGACGCATGTGCCATTAATGCTCTCTTTTGTGCTTTAGACAGAACTGAATTTAACAGGGTGTCTATCTGCACAACGGCTAATGAAGTGTGGAAGCTACTTGAAGTCACACATGAAGGCACGACTCAAGTCAAAGAATCTAAAGTCAGCAGACTCACTCAAGAGTACGAGGCGTTCATGATGAAGCCCAACGAAACAGTTATACAAATGTTCGAGAGATTCCTGGATATTGTAAATCCTTTGTCCTCCTTAGGCAAAGATTACAGTAACCATGAAAAGATTCGCAAACTCCTGCGAGCACTTACCAAGAACTGGATTCCAAAGGCTACTGCAATCATTGAAGGGAACGACCTCACAATTATGTCCCTCGAAGTACTCATGGGTAAGCTACTTACTCATGAACTGGAGCTACAAGATTTTGAAGAGCCTGCACCAAAGGAGAAGACGATCGCTCTCAAGGCTCAGCACAGAAAAGCTGCTGAAGGTGACTCAGACAACAGTGGATCTGACGCTGAAGATCAAGCACTCCTAGCAAGGAAGTTCAAAAGATTCATGAGACATGATAAAAGAGTCAAAGAAAACAACAGCAACAACTGGTATCAAGAAGATGCTGTTTGCTATGGTTGCAAGAAGAAGGGACACATGAAGAAGGATTGTCCCACAAACTCATCATTAAGCAAGAAGAGCAACAGGTATAAAAAAGAGAACCTGAAGAAATCAACATCTAGGAGATATGCCAATACCAGCATATGGCATGAAAGTGAAGCCAGCGACTCAGAAGACGAACAATCAGAAGACGCTGCAAACGTATGCTTTATGGCATCCGATCAGGTACCTACTGAACCTGTAGTTGATACTTATGATGACTTCACCTTTGAGCAATTAGGAGATGCCTTCAGTGACCTGATGACTGATTACAGGAAATTGCGTAGCAAGTATCAGACCGCTAAGAAGGTACTCAAAGAGTACAAAGGTGAAATAGGTAGACTTACCGACCTACTAGCTGAGGTTAGAAATAATGTTAGTGAGTCTGATGAGCTTTCTTCAACAAAGCTCTTATTACACGAGACTACCAAGTCATCTGAAGAGAAAGACAAAATTATTGACCAACTCAAGGAAGAACTTTCTATAGAGAAGAAAAGTCTTCGATGTGCACAAATCAGAATGGAATCACTCACTTCTGATTATACTAAGTTGTATGACACTTCCAAAAGATTGGAAATTAGGTTAGGAAAAAATAGCCTGAGCCTGCTGCTTCCTACCCTAACACGTGTCACTTACCGAAAAAATCGGAACATTTCCAAGCCAAACACTGTCAGACCTAACCCTATCAAACCTTTACCCCAAAAGGTTAAGCCCAAACAAGATTATAGGTATGCTTTCTTCTATACTAGAAAACCTAAACCTACCAACCATGCACACCACTCTGCTTTCAACACTCGACATGCACAATGTCACTATTGTGGCCTCATTGGTCATATTTCATCTGTATGTAGAATGAGAAAGCTTGTTGATTTAAATGTTAATGCTTGGATACCTAAAGCTAACAATTCAGGACCCTACAAGAAATGGGTACCAAAAGTTTTATCTGCAAACAGTTTTGTAGGTGGAACACCCTTCACATGTTAGAAGCAAATGGATCCTCGACAGTGGTTGCTCACGGCATATGACCGGTGACGCTACCCTATTTGCAACACTGTCGAAGAAAAAGAAGGAAGGCTATGTCTCCTTCGGTAATAACTTGAAAGGGTATATTATTGGTATCGGTAATGTTGGTAAGTCTCCCTATCCTGTGATTAAGGATGTCTGTTTGGTTACCGAGTTGAAACATAATCTACTCAGCATAAGTCATCTAGCTGATCATGGTTATGGCATCAACTTTGGCAAAGACAAATGTACTATAGTTGATAGCTCAACTGGTAGTACTATCTTTGAAGGTATCAGGGAAGACAATATATATGTTTTTTATTTGTTAGAAGAAACTAACATTTCAGGTAGATGCTTAATGGCCAAAAGTGATGAGAGTCATCTGTGGCATATGAGACTCGGTCACGCTAATATGGATACGATCTCAAGATTATCCACAAAGAAGCTAGTACGCAGTTTACCGGACATTACATTCAAGAAGGACTCGGTATGCAGCCAACGTAAAAAGAACAAAGCTACTAGATCCACATTCAAGTCAGTAAACACAGTATGTACTACTAGACCTCTACAATTGCTTCATATGGACTTATTTGGTCCTAGCAGAGTTGCTAGCCTCTGAGGTAAACTTTATGCTTTCGTAATTGTAGATGATTTCTCTAGATACATGTGGGTATATTTCTTGACACGCAAGAATGATACATTATCCGAATTTGTCGCCTTTTACAAGAAAGTACAGAATGAAAAAGGTTACATGATCACTCGCATAAGAAGCGATCATGGAGACGAATTCGAGAATGCTGATTTTGAGCATTTTTGTGACACACGGTTTTGTACACGAGTTCTCCTGCCCTAGGACTCCACAACAAAATAGAGTTGTGGAACGTAAGAACAGAACTCTAACCGAAATGGCCAGAGTGATGTTAAACCAGTTTAGCCTACCCAAATATTTCTGGACTGAAGCTGTCAATACAGCTTGCTTTGTACTCAATAGAGTTCTAATTCGACCCAAATCGAAGAAGACTCTATTTGAGTTATGGTTTGATAGAATTCCATCTGTTTCATACTTTAGAATATTTGGCTGTAAATGTTTTATTCTTAATACAAAAGACAATTTGGGAAAATTTGATGAAAAGGCCGATGAAGGTATATTTTTAGGTTATGCGGCCAAGAGCAAAGGATACAGAGTCTTCAACAAAAGAACCATGATCATCGAAGAGTCAATCAACGTCACTTTTGATGAACTAAATCAGATGACGATCGATGACAATGACGAAGATTCAACTGTACCAAGCTCAACATCAGCTGATCCTCAACCAAGCTCTGCACTAGCTGAACCTCCTTGAGAAGATCCAGGAACCAGCTATCTTCAGAATCTTCCAAAAAGGTTGAAATTCACAGCTGATCATCCAAAAGATTTGGTAATTGGTGATATTACCAAAGGAGTAAGTACTCGTACATCTAGTAGAGATATTGTTTCTAGTGTTGTATTTATTTTACAGCTAGAACCCAAAACTATTGATGAAGCATGTAGTGATAGCTTTTGGATAGATGCTATGCAAGAGAAATTAAACCAATTTGAATGGAATCAAGTTTAGGAACTTGTTCCCAGGCCTATTGATCATCCGGTCATTGGCACCCGTTGGGTATTCCGAAATAAACTAAATGAAAATGGTTTAGTGACTCGTAATAAGGCTCGACTCGTAGCTCAAGGATACAATCAAGAAGAAGGTATCGACTACGATGAAACTTATGCCCTAATTGCGAGATTAGAATCCATTCGCATGTTATGTGCATTTGCATGTTTTCATGATTTCAAACTATTTCAAATGGATGTCAAGAGTGCTTTTTTAAATAGTTTTATAAAAGAAGAAGTTTTTGTAGCACAACCTCCAGGTTTTACGGATTTCAAAAACCCTGATCAAGTTTTCAAGTTGAAGAAAGCCTTATACGGTTTAAAACAAGCCCCTCGTGCTTGGTATGATCGTTTAAGCTCTTTTCTACTTGACAACGGTTTTTCAAAAGGCAAGGTTGACACTACACTGTTTATTAAGTCTTTTAATAGCAAACTTCTTTTAATTCAAATATATGTTGATGATATTATATTTGGATCTACTGATGAATCTCTGTGTCAAGAATTTTTTAAGTGTATGCAGAATGAGTTTGAGATGAGCATGATGGGAGAGCTAAAATTCTTTCTCGAATTGCAAATCAAACAAACTGATAATGGGACATTTATAAATCAAGCCAAGTACACAAAAGACTTGCTAAAGAAGTTTGATCTGGACAATGTCAAACCTATTGGCACTCCAATAGCAACTTCAACAAAGCTTGATTCAGATGAACAAGGCAGGCCAGTCGACACACGTAAGTATCGATGTATGATTGGTAGTTTACTTTATTTAACTGCTAGTCGTCCAGGTATAATGTTTAGTGTTTGCCTGTGTGCACGTTTTTAAGCTAACCCAAAGGAATCACATCTGTCCGCAGTTAAGCGTATCTTTCGATACCTTAAGGGCACTTCTTCTGTTGGCTTGTGGTATCCCAAAACTAAGTCCTTTGACCTTATTGGTTATTCGGATGCAGATTTTGCTGGATGCAAAGTTGATAGAAAAAGTACCAGTGGCACATGTCATTTCTTAGGCAAGGCTTTAGTCTCATGGTTTAGTAAAAAGCAAAATTCTGTAGCCCTATCAACAACAGAGGCTGAGTACATCGCCGTAGGACGTTGTTGTGCTCAGATTTTGTGGATGAAACAAACCCTAGAAGACTATGATTTATTTTACACACATATTCCCATTTTCTGTGATAATACGAGCACAATCAATTTGACTAAGAATCCAGTATGTCACTCTCGTACCAAACATATCGAGATTCGATATCACTTTCTTAGAGATCATCATCAAAATGGAGATATAAACCTTGTGTACATAGATACTGAAAATCAACTAGCTGACATCTTCACTAAACCTCTAGCGGAAGATCGTTTCAATTATTTACGTCGAGAATTAGGAATTTTGGACGTCAATAATATTAATTAATTTTGTTTTATGATTATATATTATTACACAAAAATTGTGTTAGAGACAAGCCAATAAAGAGTCTGTCTGTCACCACAACTACGGTTGAAGTGAAGCGGTACTTAAGAGTTCCCCGGTGAACCTTCGCCAGCTGGGACAGTACTCCTACAGCTGATCTGAAACAGTAGCTGTGTAACAAAATTTAATCTATAAAATAATATTAATTATGTTAATTGAAGTTGAAATGACTAATCTTTGAATTAAATAATTGAAATGAGACAATGAAAAATAATGGCTAAAATCAACTTTAAAGAACCCTAGGCGAATTCGGCCAGAGCTCTGACCGAATTCGGCCCGAGTTCGGTTGAGGGTATCAGGTTATATATACAGAACCCGAGCAGCCCTTCTTCTTTATTGCTTCCAAACTAATCACAACAGCAGCAGCAGCCGCGAAGGAGCCCCGAACCCTAGCTTTTCACCACCCTCTTTCTTCCAATCCAAATGGTAAAATCCATCCAAAATTTGGATTCGTGCGGAGTTCGCCGTTCTCTTCGACATACTTTGATTTCGGGAGGTATAACCCCATCTTTCTCCACTTTTCAATCAGTGTATTTTTTATTTCAATTTGCACAAATGGCACCCAAATTCAATCCATCAAAGAGGAAGAAGACGAACCCTAGTGAGGAAGGGTCATCTTCGCATCCGCATACGGATTCCCTCTTCTCGCTGGTCCAAACGAGCGACGGTGCGTTCGACGGGTTTTTCTTTTAAACCCTAGACCAAGCCCTACTATGGTATGGAGACTTCTCCATGAGATCCATATGCACAGGCGCTCCAGTCAAATGGACTGTATTTCCTGAACATCGTCATTTCTTTGAGGCATTAGGGTTACATCTTTTTGTTAAAATCTGCTTCCCTATAGCAACTAATGCCATTAGATTATTTTATTACAATATCATATTAAACACTTTTGATGTGAGCACTCGTGTTGGAGGTATTGATATCAATTTAAATGATGACCTCTTAGCGGAGATCCTTGGTATCCCTAACGAAGGTGCACCGCTAGTTGACATCACTGAATTTGATTTTCCCGAAGGCACGACACTCGCCAGTTTCAAAGCGGAACTCTGTGCACCTGATAGAGTACGCTCTGGAAAGTTCAAGGCTAACAACCTGAACTTGTTTAACTATGAATTGCATCGCATCATCTATTCCACTATCCTTCCAAAATCCACTTCAAAGGATGATGTGACTTCTTTTGAGCTGTCCGCCATGTACCACATTCTTAAGGGGATTCCATTTTTTGCCCCTAAAACCATGATTCAGATGATGGGTCGTTGTCGTACAAGAGATAGAAATCTCTCTTACGCGATGATTCTCCTACGCATCTTTCAGCGATTCGATATTGATCTGTCGACTTGTACTCAGGACCCTGAGCCCAAGTTTCTTCAGTTATCTCGTCGTAGCATGACTGCTTCAGCTCTACCTCCTGCTCCTCCTACTGCACCTCCTCCACCACCTCATCAGTATGCCATGACATTTGAGGGCATACATCAGCATTTATCTGCTTTGCACGTCTCGATGACGGACATGGCTCACGAGCGTGAGTTCCGCGACGTCACCCGCTATCAGGCGCTTGCAAACTCCTTAGCTGATCTTCGTTTCGCCCAGACTGGTCATTCAGCCGGTTCCATCCCTAGAGATCCAGCTTTCTCCGGTTACCGCTGTGAGGATGAGGCTGTTCATGCCTACTTCCAGCCCGGTAACGCCTATGATTGGTACCGTCCTGACCGTGCTCCACATCGTGATTATGTTGGTGAGTTCTATGCTGGCGCCCCTCCACATCCTTCTGGCGCTGGTACCTATGGAGCTGGTACTTCAGGACATGTTGGTCGAGCTGCTGATGATGATGATGAGGATGATGATGAGGAGATGTGACTATATGTTTTTGAGTGATATTTTATTGTGCACTTGGAAATGCTCCGACATTCCAAGTTATTATCAGTACTTTTTATTAGCACCTTTTTAGTATGCTTTAGTACTCTTTTCTTTCATGGACATGTTTATTATGCCTCAGTTTATGGCATTCAATTTATTGCAGCACTATGTTTCAGTTTCAGTTTATGCTAGCACTATTTCTTATATTGCTTCATTCTTTATAACTTCCTGTGAAATTACATGCCTGTGATGATTTTTTTTAATACATGCCTGTGATACTTCTTTTTTATTTCTGCCTTATTTTTTTATATATGTTTTCTCACTATTTGTTACTTATGCATTTGATTGCGGGGGAGCTTTATCTTTTGCAATTATTTTGCTAAATGACAAAGGAGGAGAAAATTAAGATCTAACATTTTTTTGAGATAATATAGGATATGAACAATTTCTACTTTTTGATATTTTGAACAAGCTTAATGTTATATCATTCATAGTTTGTCAATTATCAAAATGGGGGAGATTGTTGGCCCATTTGGTCATATGGTCAAACCTAATTTTAATAATTAAATAAACTCTGTCTGGATATACAAAGCTAGTCGGGACATCTCGGACTCTTGAACATGATCAAGAATGGCTATCCACTGAATTCAAGACCGAAGATCTGTTTGCCTACTCGAGTCTGTAATTCCTTATGCAATGTATTTTCATTTTATTTGAGTCTAGGAATATGTTGTACACCGAGTCGTACTGGCAAATAGGCTACCCTTAAATGAGTTCAAAATGTTTTTAAAATGACCTCTCAAAAAGGTTTATAAAAAGGTTTTCAAAAAGGTTTTCAAAAATCACCAAAAAGCTTTTTCAAAACCCTAACTAAACCCTGACTTAACCCTGACAGAACTCGGACCGAGTTCGGCCCGAGTTCGGTTAGTGGCCGTTGTGATTTTGAATCCTTGGAACTTGGTCCTCCTGCAGTTGCGGATTTGACCGAGATTTGCTCATAGAGTTCTGTCCGAATTCTGCCTGAATTCTGTCAGAAGTCTGTCTTTGAAATTCCTATAAATAGAGAAGGATTTCGATCATTTCAACTCACTCATTCACTTTCAATCTTCTCTCTATCTAAAGCTTTCAGTCTTTCAAAGAGTTTTCTAGAGCTTTCAATTTCAGATCCCAAGCCAATTACAATCCTCTAGTCGATTTGCCAGTGCGGTACGGTCTAGATGTTTCTGAGAGATTGTAATCAGAAGGCTTGATTGAAGAATACCTCTTCACATTTGAAGTTGGACGAGTTCTTTGTATCAAAGCTCGCGTTGTAGAAGTTACAAGGACTTCGTAAGAAAACTTGCGATTTTTCCAATAGTGGATTCAACTGGTAGCAAGAGTTCTACCGACTGGATTAGTCCTCAACAGAGGGATACCAGTATACATTGCTGTCTTTGCGTTTGCTCTCTTAACTCTGTCTTTACTTTATTTCAGTTGTGATTAATATTCTGTGATTGTGCTGCTAACATTTTTTAATTAGCATTATTCCGCTGCCAACTCTATTCACTCCCCCTCTAGAGTATTACGCTTTACTATTTCGTTCCTACAATTGGTATCAGAGCGGGTGTTACAGGTAAAGCAAAGGTAACAGTACAATTATTTATTCATTTTTAATTAACTGTTATATAGATCACAGCACAACACATGACAACTGTGAAATTCACAAGTGAAGGCCAGGCCACAAACAGACCCCTACTGTTTGATGGTACGAACTATACCTATTGGAAAACACGGATGAGTTTCTTCTTGAAATCACTTGACTTTGATTTATGGTCCATTGTTCTTGATGGCTATCAAAAGCCACCTCGTATAAATGTTGATGGAGTTTTAGTTGAGAAACCCCACAGCAGATATACAGAGGAAGAAAAGAAAAGGGCCAGTCTTGACGCACGTGCCATCAATGCTCTCTTTTGTGCTTTAGACAGAACTGAATTTAACAGGGTGTCTATCTGCACAACGGCTAATGAAGTGTGGAAGCTACTTGAAGTCACACATGAAGGCACGACTCAAGTCAAAGAATCTAAAGTCAGCAGACTCACTCAAGAGTACGAGGCGTTCAAGATGAAGTCCAACGAAATAGTTACACAAATGTTCGAGAGATTCCTGGATATTGTAAATCCTTTGTCCTCCTTAGGCAAAGATTACAGTAACCATGAAAAGATTTGCAAACTCCTACGAGCACTTACCAAGAACTGGATTCCGAAGGCTACTGCAATCATTGAAGGGAACGACCTCACAACTATGTCCCTCGAAGTACTCATGGGTAAGCTACTTACTCATGAACTAGAGCTACAAGATTTTGAAGAGCCTGCACCAAAGGAGAAGACGATCGCTCTCAAGGCTCAGCACAGAAAAGCTGCTGAAGGTGACTCAGACAGCAGTGGATCTGACGCTGAAGATCAAGCACTCCTAGCAAGGAAGTTCAAAAGATTCATGAGACATGAAAATAGAGTCAAAGAGAACAACAACAACAACTGGTATCAAGAAGATGCTGTTTGCTATGGTTGCAAGAAGAAGGGACATATGAAGAAGGATTGTCCCACAAACTCATCATCAAGCAAGAAGAGCAACATGTATGAAAAGGGAACCTGAAGAAATCAACATCTAGCAGATATGCCAATACCAGCATATGGCATGAAAGTGAAGCCAGCGACTCAGAAGACGAACAATCAGAAGACGCTGTAAACGTATGCTTTATGGCATCCGATCTGGTACCTACTGAACCTGTAGTTGATACTTATGATGACTTCACCTTTGAGCAATTAGGAGATGCCTTCAGTGACCTGATGACTGATTACAGGAAACTGCGTAGCAAGTATCAGACCGCTAAGAAGGTACTCAAAGAGTACAAAGATGAAATAGGTAGACTTACCGACCTACTAGCTGAGGTTAGAAATAATGTTAGTGAGTCTGGTGAGCTTTCTTCAACAAAGCTCTTATTACCCGAGACTACCAAGTCATCTGAAGAGAAAGACAAAATTATTGACCAACTCAAGGAAGAACTTTCTATAGAGAAGAAAAGTCTTCGATGTGCACAAATCTGGCCGAGTTCTGTCAGGGTTAGGTTAGGGTTTTAAAATTAGTTTTTGGGGAATTTTGAAAACCTTTTTGAAAACCTTTTTGGAGCTTTTATAAATACGAATATTTTTCAAAACTAAGGACATTTTAAAAACAGTTTGAAATCTTTTTGGAATAGCCTATTTGCCAGTACGACTCGGTGTACACAGTATTTCTAGACTCAATTAAAATGAAAAATACATTGCTCAAAGAAATACAGACTCGAACAGGCAAACAACGCTTCGGTCTTGAACTGAGTAGATAGCCGTTCTTGATCATGTCCAAGTGTCCGAGATATCCTGACTAGCTCCATATATCGAGACAGAGTTTGATCAATTATTAAAATCAGTTTGACCATATGACCAATGGGCCAACAATCTCCCCCATTTTGATAATTGACAAACTATGAATGATATAACATCTAAGCTTGGAATCAAATCAAAAATAGTAAAGTAAAATTGTACATATCCTGCATTGTCTCAAAAGAAAAGATGTTATTAGATCCTTATTTCTCCCCCGTTGTCACTTAACAAAATAATTGCAAAAGAGAAAGCTCCCCCGCAATCAATGTATAAGTAACAAACAGTGAATAAACACATAAAAATTATGACAGATGGTAGAGACAGTAAAAAAATAATATCACAGGCATGTATTTGTCTTAGGCAGTTTATAATATAGAAGCAGATAAAGATGCTATAAATAAATAAATAAATATGAAAGATAAACAACGCATCCCATAAAGAAAATGATGTTCAAGAGACATCAAGAAATATCCAGTACAAGTCCTCAAAAAAAATACTAATAATAAAAGCTAGAAACTTGGAATGTCGGAGCATTTCCAAGTGTACAGTAGACAATAACTAAGTCTCAAAAATCTAATATATCATCATCACATCTCCTCATCATCCTTGACTCATTTCAAAAATTTAATTCAAAGATTAGTAATTTCAACCTTCAATTAATATAATTAATATTATTTTATAGATTAAATATCGTTACACAGCGACTGTCTCAGATTAGCTGTAGGAGTACTGTCCCAGCTGGCGGAGGTTCACCGGGGAACTCTTAAGTACCGCTTCGCTTCAACCGTAGTTGTGGTGGCAGACAGACTCTTTATTGGTTTGTCTCTAACACAGTTTTTGCGTATTGAAATATAATCATAAAACAAAAT
Source organism: Iris pallida (assembly GCA_029216955.1). NCBI lineage: Eukaryota > Viridiplantae > Streptophyta > Magnoliopsida > Asparagales > Iridaceae > Iris > Iris pallida. The sequence continues at coordinate 1,716,668 of JANAVB010000399.1, read as the reverse complement.
TAATTAACATTATTGACGTCCAAAATTCCTAATTCTGGACATAAATAATTAAAATGATCTTCTGCTAGAGATTTTGTGAAGATGTCAGCTAATTGATTCTCAGTGTCTATGTATACAAGGTCAATATCTCTATTCTGATAATGATCTCTAAGAAAATGATGTCGAATCTCGATATGCTTAGTACGAGAGTGACATACTGGATTCTTAGTCAAATTAATAGTGCTTGTGTTGTCACAGAAAATAGGAATGTGTGTGTAAAATAAATCATAGTCTTCCAAGGTTTGTTTCATCCACAAAATCTGAGCACAACAACGTCCTGCGGCGATATACTCAGCCTCTGTTGTTGATAGGGCTACAGAATTTTGCTTTTTACTAAACCATGAGACTAAAGCCTTGCCTAAGAAATGACATGTGCCGCTGGTACTTTTTCTATCAACTTTGCATCCAGCAAAATCTGCATCCGAGTAACCAATAAGGTCAAAGGACTTAGTTTTGGGATACCATAAGCCAACAGAAGAAGTGCCCTTAAGGTATCGAAAGATACGCTTAACTGCGCACAGATGTGATTCCTTTGGATTAGCTTGAAAACGTGCACACAGGCAAACACTAAACATAATATCTGGACGAATAGCAGTTAAATAAAATAAACTACCGATCATACCTCGATACTTACGTGTGTCGACAGGCTTGCCTTGTTCATCAATATCAAGCTTTGTTGAAGTTGCCATCGGAGTGCCAATAGGTTTGACATTGTCCAGATCAAACTTCTTTAGCAAATATTTTGTGTACTTGGCTTGATTTATGAATGTCCCATTGTCAGTTTGTTTGATTTACAGTCCGAAAAAGAATTTTAGCTCTCCCATCATGTTCATCTCAAACTCATTCTGCATACACTTAGAGAATTCTTGACAAAGAGATTCATCAGTAGATCCAAATATAATATCATCAACATAGACTTGTATTAAGAGAAGCTTACCATTAAAAGATTTAATAAAAAGTGTAGTGTCAACCTTGCCTTTTGAAAAACCGTTATCAAGTAGGAAAGAGCTTAGACGATCATACCAAGTACGAGGGACTTGTTTTAAACCGTACAAAGCTTTCTTCAACTTGAAAACATGATCAGGATTTTTAAAATCTGTAAAACCTGGAGGTTGTGCTACAAAAACTTTTTCTTTAATAAAACCATTTAAAAATGCACTCTTGACATCCATTTGAAATAATTTGAAATTATGAAAACATACAAATGCACATAACATGCGAATGGATTCTAATCTCACAACTGGGGCATAAGTCTCATCATAGTCGATACCTTCTTCGTGATTATATCCTTGAGCTACGAGTCGAGCCTTATTATGAGTCACTAAACCATTCTCGTTCAGTTTATTTCGGAATATCCAACGGGTGCCAATGACTGGATGATCAATAGGTTTGGGAACAAGTTTCCAAACTTGATTTCGTTCAAATTGGTTTAATTCCTCTTGTATAGCATCTATCCAAAAGTTATCACTACATGCTTCATTAATAGTTTTGGGTTCTAGCTGTGAAATAAATGTAACACTAGAAATAATATCTCTACTGGATGTACCAGTACTTACACCTTTGGTACTATCACTAATTACCAAATCCTTTGGATGATCAGCTGTAAATTTTAATCTTTTCGGCAGACTCTGAAGGTAGCTGGTTCCTGGAACTTCTCTAGGAGGATCAGCTTGTGCTGAGCTTGGTTGAGAATCAGCTGGTGTTGAGCTTGGTACAATTAGATCTTTGTCATTGTCATCGATAGTCATTTGGTTCAATTCATCAAAGGTGACGTTGATTGATTCTTCGATAATCATAGTTCGTTTGTTGAAGACTCTGTATCCTTTGCTCTTGGCCGCATAACCTAAAAATATACCTTCATCGGCCTTTTCGTCAAACTTTCCCAAATTGTCTTTTGTATTAAGAATAAAGCATTTACAACTAAATATTCTAAAATATGAAACTGATGGAATTCTATCAAACCATAACTCAAATGGAGTCTTCTTCGATTTGGGTCAAATTAGAACTCTATTGAGAACAAAACAAGCTGTATTGACAGCTTCAGCCCAGAAATATTTGGGTAAACTAAACTGGTTTAACATTACTCTGGCCATTTCGGATAGAGTTCTGTTCTTACGTTCCATAACTCCATTTTGTTGTGGAGTCCTAGGGCAGGAGAACTCGTGTACAAAACCGTGTGTGTCACAAAATTTCTCAAACTCTGCATTCTCGAATTTGCCACCATGATTGCTTCTAATACGAGTGATCCTATAACCTTTTTCATTCTGTACTTTCTTGTAAAAGGCGACAAATTTGGATAATACATCATTTTTGCGTGTCAAAAAGTATACCCACGTGTATCTAGAGTAATTATCTACAATTATAAAAGCATATAACTTACCTCCAAGGCTAGCAACTCTGCTAGGACCAAATAAGTCTATATGTAGCACTGGTAGAGGTCTAGTAGTACATACTGCGTTTACTGACTTGAATGTGGATCTGGTAGCTTTGTTCTTTTCACATTGGCTGTATACCGAATCCTTCTTGAATGTTATGTCCGGTAAACTGCGTACTAGCTTCTTCGTAGATAATCTTGAGATTGTGTCCATATTTGCGTGACCGAGTCTCATATGCCACAGATGACTCTCATCACTTTTAGCCATTAAGCTTCTACCTGAAATGTTAGTTTCTTCCAACAAATAGAAAACATATATGTTGTCTTCCCTGATACCTTCAAAGATAGTACTACCAGTTGAGCTATCAACTATAGTATATTTGTCTTTGCCAAAGTTGATGCCATAACCATGATCAGCTAAATGACTTATGCTGAGTAGATTATGTTTCAACTTGGTAACCAGACATACATCCTTAATCACAGGATAGGGAGACTTACCAACATCACCGATACCAATGATATACCCTTTCAAGTTATTACCGAAGGAAACATAACCTTCCTTCTTCTTCTTCGACAGTGTTGCAAATAATGTAGCGTCACCGGTCATATGCCGTGAACAACCGCTGTCGAGTATCCATTTGCTTTTAGCATGTGAAAGGTGTTCCACCTATAAAACAGTTTGCAGATGAAACTTTTGGTACCCATTTCTTGTAGGGTCCTAAAATGTTAGCTTTTGGTATCCATGCATAAATATTTAAATCAACAAGCTTTCTGATTCTACATGCAGGAGAAATCTGACCAATGAGGCCACAATAATGACAATGTACATATTGAGTGCTAAAAACTGAGTGATGTGCATGGTTGGTAGGTTTAGATTTTCTAGTATAGAAGAAAGCATACCTATAATCCTGTTTGGGCTTAACCTTTTGGGGTAAAGGTTTGATATGGTTAGGTCTGACAGTGTTTGGTTTGGGAATGTTCCGATTTTTCGGTAAGTGACACGTGTTAGGGTAGGAAGCAGCAGTCTCAGGCTGTTTTCTTAACCTAATTTCCAATCTTTTGGAAGTGTCATATAACTTAGTATAGTCAGAAGTGAGTGCTTCTATTCTGACTTGTGCACATTGAAGACTTTTCTTCTCTTTAGAAAGTTCTTCTTTCAGTTGGTCAATAACCTTGTCTTTCTCTTCAGATGACTTGGTAGTCTCGTGTAATAAGAGCTTAGTAGAAGAAAGCTCACCAGACTCACTAACATTATTTCTAACCTCAGCTAGTAGGTCGGTAAGTTTTCTTATTTCACCTTTGTACTCTTTGAGTATCTTCTTAGAGGTCTGATATTTGCTACGCAGTTTCCTGTAATCACTTATCAGTTCACTGAAGGCATCTCCTAATTGCTCAATGGTGAAGTCATCATATGTATCAACTACAGGTTCACTAGGTACCTGATCGGATGCCATAAAGCATACGTTTGCAGCGTCTTCTGATTGTTCATCTTCTGAGTCGCTGGCTTCACTTTCATTCCATATGCTGGTGTTGGCATACTTCCGAGATGTTGATCTCTTCAGGTTCCCTTTCTCATACCTGTTGCTCTTCTTGCTTGATGATGAGTTTGTAGACAATCCTTCTTCATGTGTCCCTTCTTCTTGCAGCCATAGCAGACAGCATCATCTTGATACCAGTTGTTGCTGCTATTGTTTTCTTTGGCTTTCTTCTCATATCTCATGAATCTTTTGAATTTCCTTGCTAGGAGTGCTTGATCTTCAGCATCAGATTTACTGCTGTCTGAATCACCTTCAGCAGCTTTTCTGTGCTGAGCCTTGAAAGATCGTCTTCTCCTTTGGTGCAGGCTCTTCAAAATCTTGTAGCTCCAGTTTATGAGTGAGTAGCTTACCCATGAGTACTTCGAGGGACATAGTTGTGAGGTCGTTCCCTTCAATAATTGCAGTAGCCTTTGGAATCCAGTTCTTGGTAAGTGCTCGCAGGAGTTTGCGAATCTTTTCATGGTTACTGTAATCTTTGCCTAGGGAGGACAAAGGATTTACAATATCCAAGAATCTTTCGAACATCTGAGTAACTGTTTCGTTGGGCTTCATCTTGAACACTTCGTACTCCTGAGTAAGTCTGCTGACTTTTGATTCTTTGACTTGAGTCGTGCCTTCATGTGTGACTTCAAGAAGCTTCCACACTTCATTAGCAGTTGTGCAGATAGACACCCTGTTAAATTCAGTTCTGTCTAAAGCACAAAATAAAGCGTTAATAACACGTGCGTCAAGACTGGCCTTTTTCTTTTCTTCCTCTGTATATCTGTTATGGGGTTTTTTAATTAAAACTCCATCAACATTTATACGAGGTGGCTTTTGATAGCCATCAATAACAATAGACCATAAATCAAAGTCAAGTGATTTCAAAAAAAAACTCATCCATGTTTTCCAATAGGTATAATTCGTACCATCAAACAGTGGAGGTCTGTTTGTGGCCTGGCCTTCACTTGTGAATTTTACAGTTGCCATGTGTTGTGCTGTGATCTATATAATAATTAATTAAATGAATAAATAATTGTAATGTTACCTTGCTTTACCTGTAACACCCGCTCTGATACCAATTGTAGGAACGAAATCGTAAAGCAGAATACTCTAGAGGGAGGGTGAATAGAGTAGGCAGCGGAATAATGCTAATTAAAAATTGTTAGCAGCAAGATCACAGAATAATAATCACAACTAAATAATATTAAGGCAGAGATAAGAAAGCAAACGCAAAGACAGCGATGTATACTGGTTTTTCTCTGTTGAGGACTAGTCCAGTCGGTATAACTCTTACTACCAGTTGAATCCACTATTGGCAAAACCGCAAGTTTTCTTACGAAGTCCTTGCAACTTCTACAATGCGAGCTTTGATACGAAAAACTCGTCCAACTTCAATTGTGAAGAGGTATTCTTCTATCAAGCCTTCTGATTACAATCACTCTGAAACTTCTAGACCGCACCGCACTGGCAAATCGACTAGAGAATTGTAACTGGCTTGGGATTTGAAAATTAAAGCTCGAGAAAAACTCTTTGGAAGACTGAAAGCTTTAAGTAGAGAGAAGATTGAAAGTGAATGAGTGAGTTAAATGATCGAAATCCTTCTCTATTTATAGGAGTTCCAAAGACAGAATTCGGACAGAATTCGGGCAGAACTCGATGAGGAAATCTCGGTCAAATCCGCAACTGCAGGAGGACCAAGTTCCAAGGAATTCAAAAACAAAACGGCCACTAACCGAACTCGGGCCGAACTCTGACCGAACTCTGGCCGAGTTCTGTCAGGGTTAGGTTAGGATTTTAAAATTAGTTTTTGGGGAATTTTGAAAATCTTTTTGAAAACCTTTTTGGAGCTTTTGTAAATACGAATGTTTTTCAAAACTAAGGACATTTTAAAAACATTTTGAAATCTTTTTGGAATAGCCTATTTGCCAGTATGACTCGGTGTACATAGTATTTCTAGACTCAATTAAAATGAAAAATACATTGCTCAAAGAAATACAGACTCGAACAGGCAAACAACGCTTCGGTCTTGAACTGAGTAGATAGCCGTTCTTGATCATGTACAAGAGTCCAAGATATCCTGACTAGCTCCATATATCGATACAGAGTTTGATCAATTATTAAAATCAGTTTGACCATATGACCAATGGGCCAACACAACAAGCTTACGAAGATATGCTATCCGAAGGGTCAAACCTTTCTCCTAGGTTTATGAAACCTAGGAAGACTCACAAAGTCTGGGTGGCCAAGGCTGCTGCGGCACCACCAATAACTGCGGAGGATGCTCTGTCGGCTTCCACCAATGAAGCCCCGCATCCAGCTCCTGTGTATCCATCCCCCGTTCTCAAAAATGGAAAGAACAGGGCCCGACACTCAGGTCCCGATCGGAGAAGATGGTGCAGCGCCAGAGATACGTGCTCCCAACAGGTCATCTTGGCCACTCCCTACTCAAGAAGACCACGATGCATCCTAACCAACTTTCCAGTAGGAGGTGTGAAAACATGTCTCGTCTAAATCAACAAGAGTGCCTGTAGATGCACATCAAGCTACCCGAATGGTTCCAGACGGTAGAACACACATGGGAGGCAAAGAAGATCTGTCTTCCATAGAATATCTCAGAACCCCACCCACGAAGAGGACCTGGACACGCTATACTACTCAAATGCTAGTATAGGAGGTCAAAAGCGGCATGAGCTCAACATAGTAGGTCTTTTTTCCTCGGCATACATTCATTAGAAGGTGTCCCAAATAATTATACGGGCCCCTGACGGAAGGATCTATCAGACCCACACATGTGCCCGCCAGAATTATGTGCATGAAGTGAGCCGACCCTGTAGATTTATTCCGGATGACCCCTACGATAGATCAGAAGTTCCGTCTGATCACCCGCACGACCACATGACGCAGGTAAATGCCCTCTGCCACACTTACGAGAAGTAATAGATCACATGCGGGGGGGGGGGGGAGGGGGGGTAAAAAAAGATAGTAGTGCATGTAACAACCCCTCCATGGCATTGCACCCAGATCACCATCAACTGTTGTTTCTTTCGGGCAGCAGTATCCGTAAACAAGTCATCTGTCTTCCAACGGCTACAACGGACAATAGGAGATGAACCAGTTCATGCTTCTTGCTACTCCGCCCGAAGGGTACTCCCGTCCAGAAAGGCTCAAAGGCTCCCTCCACCTCAACCAGTACGATGAGACCACCAATACGAAGGTTAACCCACCTGGCTATACCTATGACAAGCGTATTCCAGAATACCTTATCGAGAGTACCCTCGTAGAAAGGCGTAACGCAACCAAGGGGTATGTTTTCTCCACCTATCTCACATGATGAGGGTGGCGATCCTCCAATGTTAAGACGCAAAGCTGGGGATGGACCTCCACCCAACCAAGCAACTGCAATGGCTGGGGGTAGCCTGCCACTGGAGTCATAAGACGATGCCACCATGCGTCCCGACCCCAACGAAGATGAAGCCCAAGAAATTAGGTCAGCCGACTCCGTACCTTCCCTAAGTCTTCTGAACTGTCGAACGGTGTACATGGCCGATAATAACGATGCCAGTATAAAAGAAAGACAATGGCTTGACATTTTGGAAGAAATGATGGCCACCATTAATGCCGCGATGTAGTCCATATCCCAGTCGATGGCGGATATAAGGACTAACATACCCCTACCAACGACTTCACGATAAGGAAGTCAGGAGGCAGGACCTAACGACAAGTCCAACATCCCCTCTGTGTTACAACCATTGGTGCTGGCTTCAAACAACGTCGATCGAGGGAAGATCCAAGAGTTGTGGGCTCAACTTGAATCTATTAGCAATCGAAAGAGAAGCAAATACTAGGGAGGGATAAGGCGGCCTTATCCTGCCGAATAGAACAAGGTAGTATTTCCCATGAGGTACAAACCCTAGTCTCTGACTCCTTTTGATGGAAAGTTTAACCCCGCTGATACATGAACTACTTTGAATCCATGACATGGCATCTGCCCATAGATGATGCCCTGCTCACCAAGGTATTTAGGGGGGTGCTAACCAATGTCGTATACGAATGGTTTTATAGTCTTCCTGATAAATGTATCAAGATTGTTTGCAAAAACAAAAAATTTTATAACAAACTTACAAAAAGAAAGAGGTACAAAAGTATAATTAAATTCTGGGGAAGTACAACTGTAGGAATCTAATCAGAAGACGATCACTTTATCCCTTGGACTATGTAAACTTGAAGACTAAAGCCTCTGAAGAATGCAGCAGCAATTTTGTAAGAGTTTCTGATCTCTCTCTGTGTGATCCTTTGATAATGATTGGAAAATCTATTTATAGAGTTCTGGAAATAACTGTTTTAGCAGTTATTCTGATGTGCACGAGGCTGAACTGCGTCACTTTGGGTTGCACCAACCTTATGTTGTGCCAACTTCCATTCAGTTACATAATCGTGTACTAACTGTATTTAGACGCATGGCATCATGTGATTGAGATGCACATGGTCGTATACAGAGTAGTGGACACATTTTAAGAGATTAGTGGCATGTGCGCCACATCATCCTGCTTTAGAATAAAAGTTGTCTCAACTTTATCAGGTTGCGCGAGCTTCAGTCAACAAGTCAAACTATGCCTGATTGGGTTGCGCCTAGACACGTGGCAACTTTTGAATATATGAGAATAATTTATCCAGATTGCACCTAGGCACAACAAAGGGATTTATTTTAGATTGTGCCTAGGCGCAACTCACAGGATGTGCAGGACAGCTGTCAATTAAATCTCTTCGAGTGGCACATTTTGAGGGATTCGAAGAGATTTTCTTCGTTTACTGTGCTGTCAACTATCAGTGCTGTCAGGCAATGATGGCAATTAATGTCAGACACCATGTAGGCTTGAGCGCAATATAGATTGGAAGCAGTCTGATGTCAGGCCCAACCTAATCAATGGCGCAGCTTGATTTCTGGGCTTTAAAACAGTGGCGCAACTTGATTTCTGGGGCGCAATTTGATTGCTGAGTAGTAAAAACATGGCACAACTTGATTTTTAGGCTCTACAAGACCCCCTTTAGTTTTCAAAACTTAAGAATGCTTCTAAGTTTTGAAATACTTTAAATTATGCTAGTTTTGTTTAGATTGTGCTAGTCAATGCTCAAATGTCATAATAAATTTCTTATCAAAAATATTCGATCTCCTCTTCGTCTTTCCGAGTTTCATTGATGATTTTTGATTTCCCATGGGGAATATGAAGCGTTGGTTGGTTATATATATAGGGAGAAGTCCTTGAACTCATTCCTCACTTTTGTACTTCTATGGCACCTAAGAAGAAAGAGATAGCGACCGACATTAATGCCGAAGTAAAAGCTCAGGAGACATGGCCTGACACTGCGCCTACGATCCTGTCCGAGTCTGACCGATCACTGCGAGCAAATAATTTCTTAGAATGCTTTCGATTGACTCCAGCAGTCTTTGGTCCTTCGTCTTCTTCTGAAGAGCGCGGTGACACAGAAGGATTTCTTCGTCTGATGCGTCATTCAGAAATTCGTGATATGCGCGTGTTGGGCGCTTCTCTTCGCCAAGCTGGTGAAGAAGACAAGAAGAAGTAATGGTTTTTGTAGGGGCGCCATTTTTTTCTTTTATCTTTTGCGCGACTCATTTTATAGGGACTTGTTTTCCCTCTTTTTATGTAAGAAAAAGAATGGAAAATTTATTTCTGGCGCCCTTCTGCAAACATTTTCGTGTGATCTGCTTAGAGACGCGTGCCGATACGCCATTTTAACCAACTCAAATGTTCACTATTTTTAGAAGAACACGTGGCAGTCTTCGTGTGGTTTAAGCACTTTTCGTTTAAGTCTTTCCCGATATAGGCTCTTAGAATGACGCGCCCATTTTCATCTTTCAAACTCTTTAAATAGCTAATATGAGACATCAAAAATGTCCATGAACTCTTCCTTTTTATTTCTTCCTTCTGTTGATAGTGATGGTTCTTCGCAGAATCCCCTTGGCGGTCAAGAGTTCAATGTTTGTGAGCCTTTTGTGCCACCAAAATTCGATGTTGTTCTTCTGCATACTGCGTCCTCGGATGTTGGTTTGCCGTACTTTACATCACCGACGAGCTTCCACCCAAACATAGTTGATTTTGATGGTAAGTTCCAACAAAGAACCAGTGGTTTCTATATATGAGAGTCATTCATGAATTGTGTTTAACTTGCACCGCTTTATACAAAAACTGTTTTGAAGATAGGTACTGATTTATAGAAATGAGGCGCATGTTGTAGACGTGCGCCTAAAATTCTGAGAAGAGGCACTGTCACTACCACATTTCTAGTTTGAGGGTATTTTTGTCATTTTTGTGGTTATTTGAAATTATTAGAATTTATTTGAATTTAATATATCCTATTAGTAATTTTAAATGATTCATTTAAATAGTGGGATTAAATCCTAGTTCATTGATTGCCATGTGGTTTTGGTTAGCCTAACCCAGATTGGACCTAACCTAGATTAGTCATAGCTATTCTAGTTAGTCACTTTGGGTTTTAGTTAGTATTGTTACATAGGTTTAAGTCAAGTTTAGTTTAATAGAGTGATTTGCTAAGAGACTAGGAAGGAGCCCTAGAATCTAGGCCACTCCTTATCCTTGATGCATTCCTAGCCCTAGGATGCAACCTAGAAACCCTAACACAACCTAGTGGCCGACCAAGGCTTTTTCCCTTGCCTATATAATATCATTTTGGGGATTTGAGCCTCCTTCCAATAGTTTATCATTTCTTTCTCAAGATAAGGTGAGCCTATACTTCATTTCTCCATAGATCATTCAATATAGGTCTATTTTTATTGGGATTTCCTCCATAGCACTCTAAATACTGTTCCTCTACTGTTTGTGGAGTCACATCACAGGTTTGGGACAATTTGAAAGAATTGGGTGGACTTTTGGAGGTTCATTTTGAAGAGCTTTTGTGTTGAAAGAACACATAGAGGTAAAATCCTATTCCCTCATTAAAACTAGGGTTTCCTTGCATTAACACCTAGCCCTAGGTGTCCTGATTCTGTAGGATTAGGATTTGTTCCAATTCGTGTCCTGTACGCGTCCGTATCGGACACGTATCAGTGACTGTGCACAAGTGTTTGAGGAAATGCCTCAATGGGCATTTCGTATTGATTTTCGATTTGTTTTTAAATAGAAATTAATATTTTGATGTCGCTTACACGTTTGTGTTTGACTGAGGTGGTTCCTGTGTCATGTCGTGTCGTTCAGGACACGTGCACACGAGGGTGCACGCGCACGCGCGCTGGCAGTACAATCCCATGCAGCTCGTGGCCTCGTGCTTGATGCACAGGCCACATGGCGAGCTAGGATTTGGCATGGATGTGGGGGCAGTGTCTGACACGAGGTCCCCCAAGCCTCGAGTCTTCTCGTGTCGTGTCGGACACGATTTTGTGCGTGCACAGGATGTACACTGTGCGTATCAGTGTACAGTTTGGTTCCTTTGTTTTAATTCAGTTTGAATAGTTTAATTCATGATTTTATTTGCTTTTTAGATCCTAAAAATATTGTATAAACTGTACTATGTTAGTTTTTCATATTAGAATAGGTTTTGATTATAGAATGGGGATTTGACATGGGGAATTGGATTGTCACTGATACCCAGTTCCTGCATCCTCATTCCTGTGATGATTTCCAGTTTTAAATGTTTATATCATGATTAAATTGCCATTTTTAATTCCAGGACATGTTTAGCAATCTTTGTTAGTTCGAGTTTTTCATATTAGATAGGTTCTTGTATTAAGGAATGGAATTTTGGACTGTTGGCTGATACTTTGATATATTCTAATCCTAAACCTTGATTCATATTCTTTAATCTAATTTTTATTATAATGTTCAGTCATCTAGTGATCCTAAATGTTATAGTTCAAGATTAGTTTGATTTTACATAGGCTTTATGGCTCATTACCTATGAGTTTGGGTTTCGAAATATATATGACTGATACAGGAATGACATCCTGTTATTTCTAATTTTGAAATATGAACTTTGACACCTAATTAACCTATCTAAATGCTATTAACTGATTAGTTTTAGTCCCTACTATGTTCTCCTATATGTTTTCTAATTGTGGTTCGAATTTGGGTTGATTTGGTGGTATGTTGGAATCAAAATGGGGGTTGGGAACTGTAGGACTGAAAACTGAGGTTTTTGGACTGAAACTGTGAATGTTTTTGAATTGATTCCCTTCCTTTCCTTTACAGTTTAGTAATTGAACTGATTTGAGTATGTTCCTATAATTTAAACCTGAAATCTGTGGTAAATAATAAACTGGTTTCCTTTCCTATTTTTTCCTGAGAAATCTGATAACCTGGTTGGGCTTCTACTCACTGTACACAAACTGTCACTCTCTCATTTCACACACAAGCTTCATATCTACACACATCACTCCCTCCTCTCTCCACACACTGTTTTGTACAGTACCCCCCTCTCACACACACACCCTCACACTCATTGTTAGACACACACTTTGTTCCTCTCTTTAACACACACATTGCACTCTCACATCTCTCACACCCTTCACAACACACACACATTACATTGCCCCCTCTCTATATACATATGCATGAATATATTAATATGTGTATACCTATACATGTAATGTATATATATAAGGTAATGTATATCTATATGTACATATGTATTATAACCTAAAGTAAGGTATGTAAAAAATATATATATATATATATATATATATATATATATATATATATATATATTACATATATATATATATATATATATATATTACATATATATATATATATATATATATATATAAATATATATATATATATATATTTTATATATATATATATATATATATATATATATATATATATATATATATATATATATATATATATATATATATATATATATATATATATAATATACATACATATATATATATATATATATATATATATATATATATATATATATATATATATATATATATATATATATATATATATATATATATATATAAAATATATATATATATATTTTATAATATATATATATATATATATATATATATATATATATATATATATATATATATATATATATATATATATATATATATATATATATATATATATATATGAAATGTGAATGTGCCTATACCTATGTATAGTTATATATATAAAATATATATATATATATATATATATATATATATATATATATATATATATATATATATATATATATATATATGAAATGTGAATGTGCCTATACCTATGTATAGGTATATGGGTAACCTAATGCTAGTGTATTTCTATGATTGTGTTAGATAACATATCAATATGTGTAGTATTTTAGATATAGATAATGTCATATAGTCTTATGTTAGGGTTGGCCTATAGGCATGATACAACCTATGGCATATATGTGAGTCTGTTTGACTAGTGAGCCTAGGTTGGGCTTGTATAGCTTTGTTAGACCTAGAATAGACTTGCTAGACTAGTGTAGACTTGTTAGACCCAGTTTGACCATAGTCGACCTAGTTTGACTTCTAGGGTTGACCAGAGTTGACCAAGAGTTGACTTTGGCCTAGATTAACCTAGATTCATGTAGAATGCATTACAGTGTTTCATTTTATCATTTTGAACTTGTTGTGACTTGTGCTGTTCTAAATAGGAGCCAGACACCACTCCTCGGACAGTACTTTCATATTGGACACTCAGATACCAGGCGAGTACATTTTCTGATCATTTCATATCCTGCTTAGAATTATTTCCTGCATTAAATTACTTTACTTGTTACAGTCACGTTGGTCACACGGATTGGTACTATATGGATCCCTTCTTGAGATGTTATCCTTAGGGAGCATCGGGTACTACATGTTCTGTGCGTTTCACTTACATGGCGTATCATTATGCTTCGTTGGTTCATTGATCACTTGTGACATATACTCTTATGATCACAGAGTCTCCTTGAATCCTTATCCCATTTACTGGGTATCCTAGAATCTTCTAGAATCCCCATTTATGGGACATCCATGTATCACCCTTCGGGGGCCTTTGCATGGAATCATAACATAACCTGGTTGGATCCTTGTGTATTGATTGGGGGTACGGGAGAGTAGAAGTAGACATGTGAATAATACCCAAGTAGTATCTCATCAGAATCTTTCCATAGTGTCTCATCAGAATCTCCTATGCCATTTACATGTCTATATTGTACTCTGACTCACTAGCCACTGTTAGTCTCTATTTATAGTAGATATTTCTATTACAGTTCTCTCTCCATTTATATACTGCATTTCCTTCAGTACCTGTATCTTACTTTACTGCATGATTATATTTTTTAACCTGCTATGAACTGTTGAGATGTACTGTGCTCGCTCCTGTCCTGACTGGACCTGTTGAAAATATTACAGAGGACGAGGAGGAGGCCTGTGTGGATACCTTCTACGGGGCAACCCTAGACGACACTTGCGAGCTGGACTCTCAGGAGGACCCAGCTCCAGCTGAGGACATTACCTCCATTGCCTAGACTAGCTTAGTTAGGCCATATCTTTTTATGTTGTCTTGAGACTGTTTAGCTAGACTTTACTTCTGTTCAGAGATATTGAGATTGTATATATTCTTTCATATTCTGTAGCTGAGTTTGTACTCTGGATATTGCTGGGATGTTATCTTAGACTACTTTATCATCTGTTTTCCTTGAGTACTATGTCATATCGTGTTTTCTTCTTCCTTAGTTGTGATTGAGTTTATTTACTGCTATGTCACCCCCATTCGGAGAGTATAAATTGCTTAGTATTATGTTGCTAGATGTTTGTTGACCTAGGAACAGCGTTCTACCGCCGATACTGCAATATAGGCTGGACGTACCCACGTCTCGTGCCCTTACTCTAGGGTACGGGTCGTGACAGGCACGCACTGTAATCCAGTGCCTGACTTCGGTCAGAGGCGCATGTTGTAGACGTGCGCCTAAGATTCTGAGGAAAGGCGTACACTGCAACCCAGTGCCTGACTTCGGTCAGAGGCGCTTGTTGTAGACGTGCGCCTGAGATTCTGAGGAAAGGCGCGCACTGTAACCCAGTGTCTGACTTCGGTCAGAGGCGCATATTGTAGACGTGCGCCTGAGATTCTGAGAAAAGGCGCACACTGCAACCCAATGCCTGACTTCGGTCAGAGGCGCATGTTGTAGACGTGCGCCAGAGATTCTGAGGAAAGGCGCACACTGCAACCCAGTGCCTGACTTCGGTCAGAGGCGCATATTGTAGACGTGCGCCTGAGATTTTGAGGAAAGGCGCGCACTGCAACCCAATGCCTGACTTCGGTCAGAGGCGTATGTTGTAGACGTGTGCCTGAGATTCTGATGTTATGCGCCTGGTTGATCAAAGGTGCGCGGTTTGATATACTTTGCTAACTCTTCTTTCTTTGTTGATATTTGCAGAAGTTTGGTTGACAACTTCTTCAGAACTGGCATTGGCGACTTGGATGCTGTGGGGAGCATTCTTCTGACACTCACATCAGACAGCTCATATGATTCTGACGCTCAAATCAGACTGCTCAGGACTCTTCATGTTCCAGAAGGGTCTTCCTCAGATAGTAGGAAGGGCCTTTATACATGAGAGTTGGACGGTGGAGTGACAGAGTTAGGAATCGTATCACGAGAGTAATCTCATTCCTAGTTCTCATGACGAGTCATCTCTTTTCCACCAGTTGTATTAACAGCAGCTTATCTTTGAGCTACTGTACTCTGTGGTTCTCCTCTCGTCTTTCTGAGAGAGAAGACCAGAGTTGATTCCATTGTCTTGCGCTGCTTCAGGTCGAGATGACAAAGAACTGACATCAATAAGAAGATCCAAAGATGTAATAGACCTTCATTTGTTATATTTAGAATAAAAATCCGAGATGTAGTAGATTTCCATCAAGATGTATCAAAGTTTTTAAAGAAGGAATAAAGAATGATTTTCTCTTCTTTATGATTTGATTTTGATGTGATGATATAAAAAATAGAATCCAAAGGAAACGTGGATGTGACAGAATACAATTTTTAACAATACTTGCTATTTCAATAGACAACTTTATCAGAGGTAATAAGGACGTGACAAGTTGCTGATGTAAATAATCGGAATTCAGAGGTCTAGGGGACGTGAGTTCATATTATTTAAAATAAGAGACAATAAATGCCAAATAAATGATATGTCAAAGGAAGTGAATGAATGAACAGTCACTTCGGTTTTCGAGGAAAAGAACGAATGAACGAACAGTTATCTCGATTCTCGAGGAAGAGAATAAATGAATGAACAGTCATCTTAATTCTCGAGGAAGAGAACGAATGAATGAACAGTCACCTCGATTCTCGAGGAAGAGAACGAATGAATGAACAGTTATAAATGAATGAACAGTTGGACTTCCTTCAAAAAGTCGCATCGGTTCTCGAAACCGACTATCTAGTCGTTCTGTCTATAAATAGAGCAAAACTTTCATAGATATCGTCAATTTCTTTTATTTCTGTACAAAATGTCTTCCCAAGATTTGCTCACTCCGAAGATCGAAGGAAAGATCGAGATGCCTCCTGCTGAGCCTCTGGTGCCTCCTAAGAAAGAAGTGGGTGAAGGCTCGACTGTTCCTGCACCAGAGCAGGACTTGATTGCCAGGCTAGTGGAGCCTGGGAAGACTGTCGAAGAAGAGGCAGTGAGGATGGATGCTTGTGAGTTGCTAGTGTGTTCAGACAACGAGATGTTTGAACTACAGGCCAATCATGTATTTAATCATGAAGGATCGGGGCCTCGTCCCGTCCTTAATATTATGTAATTCCATTCTGCTTTTGAATAAAATAAACTTTATTTATATTATTTCTCTGAAATGAAATACATTTTGCTTTTATACATAATATTTCTTGAGAAATTTGCCATTGATAGGCATCATAGCAACTCTGCCATCCATATCTGTTAATTGATAGACTCCATTTGAGAAAACTTTATTTATCACATACGGACCTTCCCATTTTGCCTCGAACTTGCCTTTGCTCATATGAGTCATAGTTATAGGACGTCTGACTGTAAGAACTAGCTCGCCTTCCTAAAATGTTCGTAATTTGACTTTACGATTGAAAGCTTTTGAAATTCGGGCTTGATAAAGTTCGATACGTTGTTGGACCAGTAGCCTTTTCTCGTCAAGCGTCTCCAATTCTTGAAGCCGAAGACGATAATTATTTTCTGTAGTAAGTTCATTAGCAATGGCGATTCTCAAGGATGGAATTTGAATTTCCAGTGGTAAGACAGCTTCGCATCCATATACTAGAGAAAAAGGTGTGCAACCTGTGGGATTACGAATTGTAGTACGATAAGCCCATAGACATTCTCCAAGTTTCTCACTCCAATTACGTTTGTTAATAGAAACAAACTTTTTAAGGAATTTGATAATAGTTTTGTTGAATGCTTCGGCTAACCCGTTAGCTGCAGGATTATAGGCAGTAGAAGCAACATTATTGATTCTGTTATCATCACAGAACCTGGTAAACTTCTGGCTGACGAATTATGGCCCGTTATTATGGATAATTCGACGAGGTACATCAAATATGTATATTACTTGATGTTTGACAAAGTTGATGATAGTACTAGTCTTTACTTCAGCCAAAGGTATAGCTTCAGCTCATTTAGAAAAATAATCGGTTATAGCCAAGATGAACCGATATCCTTTAGATGAAGGAGGATTGATAGGACCAATTATATCCATGCCCCAAGCTTCGAAGGGTCATGAGGCATCAGTCGGATGAAGAAACTCTGACGGTTGGTGAATGAAATCTGCATGAATCTGACATTCAAGGCATTTCCTTACATAGTTAATGGCATCTGATACCATAGAGGGCCAGTAATAGCCTATACGTCGAATACGATCCTGTAATTTAGGACCAGGCTGATGTGCTCCACAAACGTCATCATGAGCTTCACGTAATATCTGTTTTGCTTCATCATCAGCAAGATATCTCAAAAGTAACCCATCAAAAGTTCTTCGAAAAAGAGTTTTGGTGGTCTGATTATAATAGAATCGAAGCGATCGGCGACGAATACTTGTAGCTTTCTTAGGATCTTCTGGCAATATGTCCTGTACTGCAAAGTCAATAAAAGGTGCTCTCCAGTCCTCGCTAATGACATTGACTTCAGTTGAATTACTAAATTCAATGTTATGGTTGTTTTCAACACAAAATAGTTTTTTATTAGAGATAACGACCATTTGTTGTCTTTTGACTGGAACTGCCAATACTGCTGCTAGGTTAGCTAAGGCATCAACTTCTGTATTGCATGCTCGACGTACATGTTCGATAAAGAATCATTTGAATGAAGAAGCTATTCTGATTGCTGCTTCGTGGTATGGTACCAGGTCTTGATGTCGAACTTCGTATATGCCTCTAACCTGATTGACAATCAGCTTAGAATCACCATATACTTCGAGATATTCAATATCCAATTATTTGGCTAATTGGAGTCCAATGAGCAAAGCATTGTATTCTGCTACATTGTTGGAGCATGACTCATCTAAGAAATAAGCTCTCTGAATAGCTAATCCATCTGGCAAAACAAGAACGATTCCTACTCCAGCAACAAGAGTTCCACCAGGTCCAATTCTAGATGCTCCTTCGAAGAATAGATGCTAGGTAGGAAATTCTTCTGAGATCATATTTGATTCTAATGTTTCGTCTGGAATCTCATCATAAAGTTTAGATGTTTCAAGAACAGGATGAGCTGCTAAGAAATCAGCTAGTGCTTGGCCTTTCACAGACTTTTGGGGAACATAGACTATATCATATTATGCTAATAATATGGCCCATGTAGCAAGCCTATAATTGAGTGTACTTGGCTTCTTTATTAAGACCCGAAGAGGATTGACTCGAGATATAACATGAATAGTTTGGCCTATGATGTAATGTCTTGTCTTTTGAATAGCGAACATTAAAGCTAAACATTCTTTCTCTACCGGACTATAACGATGTTCAGCTCCAATCATCGTTCGACTAAGATAGTAAATGGCTTGTTCATGACCTTCCTTGTTCTTCTGAGCTAGCAACGCTCCCAATGAATGGTCCATTGCCCGGACATACATCAAGAAGGGTATTCCTGAGATCGGTGGTACAAGAACCGATGGACTCATTAAATACCGCTTTATGTCATCAAATGCTTGTTGATATTCTTCCGTCCAAACGAAAGATACACCTTTCTTCATTAACTGAGTAAATGGTCTGCAACGTCCAGATAAATTTGAAATGAATCGCCTGATGTACGCAAGTCGACCTTGAAATCCTCGTAGCTCTTTTAGGTTGCGTAGAGGACGCATCTCTTGAATGGCTTTGATCTTCTCGGGATCAACGTGTATACCTTTAGAGGTAATGACGAATCCGAGAAATTTTCCAGTAGAGACACCCAAGAAAGACTTGGTGGGGTTTATTTTGAGTTGATGCTTGCGTATTAGATTAAAAATAGTTCTTAAATCTTGAATGTGATATTCCTTTAGATGACTTTTGACAGCAATATCGTCAACATAGCATTCGACAGTCTTTCGCAGATGATCTCGAAAGATAGTACTCATAGTCCGCTGGTAAATTGCACCTGCGTTCTAAAGACCAAACGGTATGACTGTATAACAGTATACTCCGTGAGGAGTACGAAATGAAGTGTGCTTCTCATCTTCAGGGTTCATCCGGATTTGATTGTATCCAGAAAACCCATCCATGAAAGAGATTCGTTCGAATCCACAAGTATTGTCGATCATAACATCAGTAATTGGGAGAGGGAATTCATCTTTAGGACAAGCATCATTAAGATCCCGAAAGTCTATGCATACCCGAACTTTTTCGGTCTTCTTCAAGACTGGTACAGTGTTGGCTACCCAGTCAGGATGCTGTTCTTCTCTGATAAAACCGCAAGCTATAAGCCTTTTAACTTCATCATCAATCGCATCCATTATTTCAGGCTTGAATCGCCGTTGTTGTTGTTTGACTGGTTTAGCATTTGGTAAGATGTTAAGTTTATGAGTTGCAACTTGAGGATCTAATCCCGGCATATCTTCGTAACTCCAGGTGAAGACATCAATACATTCACAAATAAGGTGAATTAGTTCTTGTTTATCATCCTCTGGGAGATTTTTACTAATGAAGATCGGTCATGGTACATCTTTCTCTCCAATATCGATCTGGATTAATTGATCTTCAGTAGGTGGTTTTCGTTGTTCAAAACGAAGTTCCTACTGATTGTCCATCCTTTGTGCCTAAGGGTCCACTTCGGAAGCTTCTTCAATGTCATCTTCGTCATCTTCCGAGAATTCGGCAGACACCATGTTAGAAGATACTGTTATTCGATGAACATGACCAATGCTGGTATCAGAATCCCATGAAATAGAATCAGAAGAGTTAAATTGTTCTTTTTCATCGAATTCGGAAGGTTCTGGAGTTGAAAGTGGTGAAGTATAACCTAATCCCTGCTTTATTTTACTGTAGTATTGTTGTGATTTCCCTTTTGGAACAGAAATACGAATAGGAGTTCGCCTTCCTTTACCGCTATTGAGACCAGTTCTGAAATCATAGCCCATTTTACGGATGATTGCTTGGGATTGTGGACTATAGCGACGTAATTGTAGTCTTCCTGTATCATCTCTTTTATCATTATAGAGCATGATTTTTTGTTCTTCTCGTTTATTAAAAAGTATAGGCTTTTCATCTTTCTTTCGAGACGGTACTAATAAGTACGATTCTTGTATTGAATGTAATGATAGCACATTTTGTAGAGATAATACGACTCCTATTGTAAGTGGTTTAAAGCTATCTAGCATATCCAAGTAACATTGAGTATAATAAGAGACATCAGTATACTGCAAAGGAGATGCTTTATTGATTTTTACATCATCATACAACAAGACATTTAACCTTAACAGGCTTAGTCAGATTGTTAATCAGAGGGGGAGAAGAAGCCTTAACAGGCTTAGTCAGATTGATAACCAGAGGGGAAGAAGATGAGCAAGAAGGAGGAGGAGGCTTTTTACGACGAAGGTCGATTACAAGCGGCTCAGAAGAGGTGAGCTCCCTTTGTTCCTGACTATCACCAGGAGGCTGCTTCTTGTGTGAAGGAAGATAGATAGTCAGTGGTTTGGAAGACTGAGGACAGAAAGTATGCTATTTGACAGGAATCACCAAGGTATCATTCGGCACGCCTTTCTGCTCTTCGTCAGTATCCATTGCCAATACTACCTTCATGAATTCCTCCTTGTACATGCGAGAGTCGTTGCAGTATGCTTCAACCCCTTTGAAAGGATTCAGGTCTATAACCTCTTTTTGGACTTCTCCATTGCTATCCACATATTTAAAATATTGGTGGAGAGTAGAAGGTACAATATTGTGTTCATGGAGAAATGGTCTTCCCAACAAAGTATTGTATGAGCCATGATTGTCAATTACATAAAAAGTCACCTTTGTGCGAAGATTGCCGATTTAAAGTTTCAGACGTATCTTCCCCAAAGGTTCACTTCTTCCTTGATTGAACCCCAAGATGGTAGTAATAGTTGTAAAAAGGTTATGCACGAGGATCTTCAAAGCATCCAGCAAAGACTTCGGCATGATACTAAGAGCAGATCCTGGGTAAATCAGAATGCGTTCGACTTTCATGGTGTCCACATATCCCGTGAAATAGAGAGGACGATCATGACGATTGTCTTCTAAAAGTATGTCATCTTGTGTAAAAGTAATGTTGGACATTAATTCAAATATACTATGACAATGTGTACAGCTGACTGGCTCTTTTTCAGGCTTCTTGAGAAGAGTAAGACAAGCATCAGCCTGCATTAAAGCCTCACTTAACGTTTTTTGAGTTTTTTTGAGAGACGTAAGAGTTCGAAGATTGACAATCTTGCTGGAGTGTTGGCCAATTGAGCCAATATGTCAAAATTGTATGGCTTCTCAAGTCCAAGAGATGAGGACTTCTTTAATGCTTTGTCAAAGCGAACAGGTTGCTTTTTCTTATCTGCTGATATTGAATTGGGAGGAGTTGGTTCCACTACTGGCGAGGATGTAGATGGTATATTCTCGACAGGGGAAGGTGATACAGGAGGAACATAAAGAGATGAGGCAGGATTCTCTTGAGTTTCAGGATACTCTCGAAGATGAGGTTTCCCAGATCTAGTACCGATTAGAATTTTCTCTTCTGCTACCGGGTCAAAGAATACCATGTTGTAGCTTTTAGATTTAGTTTTGGAGCGCTTCTTTTGATTGGAGGAGGAAGGTGCTTCAAAGTCTACCACCAAATCTGGATGAATCCACATGATCTCTCATTTGTCAGTTGACATTAGAACTAGACCCTCATTTTGGGGAGGTGGGAGATTCACGATCTCGAAAGTAGCCCTCGGAATGGGGACAACACCATCTTGCACTAGTTATGGTGAAAAGTCACCAAATTTCACAGAAACAACATTAGCTGTCACTGTCTTCTCATCCTGCTGAAGAGTAATTGCTCCAGAGTTGACCATTTCCTGGATTTTGCCTTTGAGCACGTAGCATGCTCTGGTTGGATGCCTTATAAATTTATGATAAACACAATATTTACGATGGTCAGTTTTACCTACTTCTTCTGGCCGCTTTGCCCCTGGCAGTTGAAGTTTATTACTTTTAATTAAGCAATCGAAGATGCTTAAAGTATCATCTTCATCAAAAGAATACTCTTCTTTTGGATGAGGTGCTTTCTGTGGTGGTGCTGATGGAGTGGATGCTGTCTGAGCAACATTAACAGCCAATGACTCCTTGTCCTTGAGATTGATGGCCAATGTTTCTTTACCCTTACGGTTATTCTGGCAATTATTACCACCGGGTATAGAATGTTCATCTTGGTTAGGATGAGTCATTTGAACTCCTAACTGCTTGAATTTTTCAGCACTGACCTCTGCTGCCTTGGCATTCACAATAAAAGAAGGCCAATCTTGAAATTGTGTTGATCCCATCCACATACTGATAATAGGCAACAAGTTTGATTTACAAGTGTCTATTATTATAGCAGATGGAGTTCCTAAAGGCATTTTAAGTGCCTCTCGACGGAATCTTTCAATGAAACTCTCTGTAGATTCATTGTGCCTTTGTTTAATCTTGATAAGGGCAGACATCGTCATATCGTTGACTCCCTCATAGAAACGTTCCAAGAATATTTGCTTGAAACTAGCAAAAGAAGTTATGCAGCCATCAGGCAAGCTATGGTACCAGTCGTATGCTGCACCGGCTAAACAACCGATGAACACTCTGGTAAGGAGAGCATCATTTAGCTGTAATTGGTCAGTCATCACTTGATTGATGTACTGACTTGGAAAAGTACTGCCATCAAACAGCATAATGGTTGGAAGCTTGTATTTAGGAGGGAATTGAACTTCCTTCCATTTAGCAGGATAAGGTTGTTTTATCCCAAGTCTTTGTAGGTCATCCTTTTGCTTAAAGGCCTCAAACTGAGTGCGTAAGAGTTTTATAGCCACATTAGCATCTCCTGATGTTTGGGAATTGGTGGGTTGATTTGAATTGTTAGGAGGAGGAACAGCATGGTAATTGCCACCCCCAGCACCAGACTGATTGGGATCAATCTTGAATTGGTACAGAAGCAACCTGAGGAGATGGTACCCCCAGACTAACATTAATAGGTACAAAAGATGCTATAAGCTCAGGATTTGTAGGAGGGTTTATAACCGGTGGCACTGTATGTTAAGCCACGATTATAGTGTGCATACTTGCGACCATTTCAGCCATGGTCTTTAGTTTGTCTTCTAGTGCAACAATTCGTTGTTCTTTATTGGCTAAACTAGAAGCGTCTTGATCTTCTGTAATGGTATATGCCGTCACTTCTCTTGCTACTATTGACGAGAGAGTTTGTTTAGAACTTTCACTATCTGCATCAAACTCAGATAAAGAGTCCTCTCCTAGATGAGCGATGGGGAGATCTTCTTGATTAAAGACACCCTGG
Organism: Iris pallida; assembly: GCA_029216955.1. Classification (NCBI taxonomy): domain Eukaryota; kingdom Viridiplantae; phylum Streptophyta; class Magnoliopsida; order Asparagales; family Iridaceae; genus Iris; species Iris pallida. The sequence goes on along the minus strand of JANAVB010000399.1, from coordinate 1,692,769 downwards.
TTCAAATTTTTATTTCTTGATCTGGTCTATTGAAATACCCCTTCACTGGATGCATGAATCCGATCTAAGCATTGCTGACTGGGATTACGGGACGCATTACGTCTTGGTCGTTTCCCACCCCAGTGCCTTGGGAAGTCATATTAACATAAGCATATAACGGCTCATCTTCATCTTCCATTATAGGTTCAGGAGTTGAAACATAGTTCAGACGATCGAAAACAGATCGTTTAGCTGATTGGCAACAACACTTGATGACCACTTCATGAAGACAGTGGCGATACGAAGAGTGATTTAGAAGTGAGGGAGACATCTCTGTGATCTCCCGTCTTTGTGTAAGACGCTCTCGGAGATCAGTTACCACTACAGGATGAGAATAAGTCATAGGAATATATTCCTTAATGATGTTAGGAACATGCCTCCTATTCTTCAGATGTTTAGTTCCCTGAGTATACAAAGAAGTACTTAACTCATTAGCAAAAGTGATTGGGTCCTTCTTTTCAAACTTTTGCTTCTAGTGCAAATTGGCCCTTGGCATAGGATTTTTACGTTTCACCGAAGTTGATACTGATTGAGGCCCGTTGAGATAAGCACTTAAATCAGAAAATTCTGCTCTGGGTGTCTCTGTTTGAGATACCATCAACTTTTCTTGCTTGGATCTTAAGATCTGCAAGGTTGGAAGATCTTGAACAGTCCCCATAGGGGTAGGCAAAATGCCTCTTTGATCAGTATTCCTTCCTCTAGCAGAGATTTGAAGACCTCTGTCTAAGGGAATAGAATCCGATATATCTTCCTCTGAGTCATAAACCAGGAAAGTTTGAGAATAGACCAATAGGTGCTTTCCTTTATTTTGTGGAGGGTTAGCTAAAAAGTGTTTCCCTCTGTTTTGTTGTTGGACCATTTTAGGCACACGTTGTGCCAGTTGAGGAAGTGTAATAGGGCCCTTCCCTTTGTTCTGTCTAGTTTTGGTACTAGAACATTGTTTCTCCAAGTTCAGAACTTAAGAATTGGAGGAAAGAATAGCCAAAAGACTAGATCCCTTGGGCTGTGCCAGAGCAGTAGACTGCGCCTGAACAACTGATTGCCTAGGTTGTGCTACAACAATATGGGCTACTGGTTGCGCATTGGCAGCAACATGAGTAGACTGCGTCTTAGCAACAGCATGAACAGACTGCGCCTTGGCAACAAAGGGAGTAGTGGACTGTGCCTTGGCAGTAGGAAGAGTGGACTGTGCACGGCAGCAGTGAGAGTAAGTTGCACGCGGGCAACAGGAACAGGAAGAGTGGACTGCGCGTAGGCAGTAGAAGCAGACTGTGCCTGAGCCACAGAGGCAGATTGTGCCTTGGCAACAGAAGCAGGTTGCGCCAGGGCAACAGCAACTGTAGAAGACTTAGGAGTCCACACAGTTTTGTTCTTGGTGATAGCCACAGTGCGCTTGCTGCTCTTCCTGTTGATCATATCTTCATAGGCTGTCTGGTTGACTTGTACAACCAGAATCTTCTGCGTCTTGCCGATCGACGCAGCATCACATTGAGTTGTCACCTTCTTATCAGAGGAGAAAGTCGTCCCCAGCAGAGTTGCTATTTTGTTTGCAAAAAAAAAAGTTTATAACAAACTTACAAAAAGAAAGAGGTACAAAAGTATAATTGAATTCTGGAAAAGTACAACTGTAGGAATCTGATCAGAAGACGATCACTTTATCCCTTGGACTAGGTGAACTTGAAGACTAAAGCCTCTGGAGAATGCAGCAGCAATTTTATAAAAGTTCCTGATCTCTCTCTGTGTGATCCTTTGATAATGATTGAAAACTCTATTTATAGAGTTCTGGAAATAACTATTTTAGCAGTTATTCTGATGTGCGTGAGGCTGAACTGCGCCACTTTAGGTTGCGCCAACCTTATGTTGTGCCAACTTCCATTCAGTTACACAATCGTGTACTAACTGTATTTAGACGCGTGGCATCATGTAATTGAGATGCGCATGGTCATGTACAGAGTAGTGGACACGTTTTGAGAGATTAGTGGCATGTACGCCATGTCATCCTGCTTTAGAATGTAAGTTGTCTCAACTTTATCAGGTTGCGCGAGCTTCAGTCAACAAGTCAAACTATGCCTGATTGGGTTGCGCCTAGACATATGGCAGCTTTTGAATATATGATAATAATTTATCCAGATTGTACCTAGGCACAACTAAGGGATTTATTTTAGATTGCGCCTAGGCACAACTCACAGGATGTACAGGACATCTGTCAATTAAATCTCCTCGAGCGGCACGTTTTGAGGGATTCGAAGAGATTTTCTTCGTTTACTGTGCTGTCAACTGTCAGTGCTGTCAGGCAATGATGGCAATTAATGTCAGACGCCACGTAGGCTTGAGCACAATGTAGATTGGGCGCAGTCTGATGTCAGGCGCAACCTAATCAATGGCGCAGCTTGATTTCTGAGCTTTAAAACAGTGGTGCAACTTGATTTCTGGGGCGCAATTTGATTGCTGAGTAATGAAAACATGGTGCAACTTGATTTTTAGGCTCTACAAAGACATTCGACGACCTCCGAGAGCTGTTCTTGGCCCCACTTCTATGACAACAGGATGGACATGACAATGTCCACCCTTATTGATACAGTCCATAGGGACAAGGAGCTGGTGCGTGACTTCATTGAGCGCTTCAGGCAAAATGCCCTGAAGATGCCTCTAGGGACTCCCGAGAGGGTCCTCATGGATACATGCCGACGGGGTCTGATGCTAGCTACCAAATTCTACATGGACACAGGCCAGCACTCAGATTGGGCGGCATTCATCGCAAGTGTCGACCAAGCCAAGAAGAATGCAAAAGGCACTCATCTAATTGGGCTCCAGGCTCTGAACACTGGAGACAAAGAGGGGCACCCTCAAAATAATAGCGATAGCCACAGCAGAGGAAAATAATCCTTAGTCGTCAACATAAAGAAAGGAGGGACAAAGCAGCCAACGACGAAGTCACCCAGGCAAATGGACATCTACTCCTTCACTGACAACCAAGTCGTCGACATCTTCAATGTCCTGATAAAGAATAAAATACTCCGGTTACCCGAGCCAAAGCGCCCAGACGAAGTGGGGAGGATAGACAATCCGAAATATTGCCTCTACCACCATTTCATTGGCCATACTACTAAGGATTGCTACATCCTCGAAGGGTAGATTCAACGGCTCATCGAATCCAAGGCTATTACCCTCAACTTCGAGGAACACACACTGGTGGTTAACATGGTGTTGATACAGTTCGACAGTCTACCCTGAATCAAAATCCAAGATGGAGTGGTCCCGATCCCAAGGCTACGATTAAAATTGTCAACCTTCTACCAGTGCGTGACCAGCGGCTGGGATGATCCCGCTCAAGACTGTAAAGGATGAGATCATGTGGGTACACCCATATCTAGTGGACGAAATAGTTCAGATCTCTTCCGCCACAAGATAGAAGAAGAAGAAGAAGAAGAAGAAGAAGAAGAAGAAGAAGAAGAAGAGGTCCATGACGAAAGCGGCAAACGCATAAGGAGCGTGTTTCGCGGTCAGATCCCACGGGCTGCATAAAAAATAGAAGAAATATGCGGCTCCTCAATGGCCATGTCTCTTGAATAAGTTTCTTTTATAATGCTTGAATATGAACAGGCCCTTTAATAAGATGTCAAACTCTCTACAAAGCGGATTCTCAGAATATTTTCTACTACGTCCATCATACCTCTAGTAAAAATATTCGCATCCCTATAAAAGAGATGACAAAGACTCTTATCAAAAAGGAAAATATGTTACATATTTTAGTTGCATATAAGAACTTGTTTCTGCATAGAACCTTATCGCAGATGGGTTCTCAACACTTACATACTGCTTCCTCTAGAGAATCAGCACATCGCAGGTCCTCCCTTGTAGTGACGAACTAAATAGACTCGCAAGTGCTTCCAAACCTCTTCCAAAAGTCGTCCCAAAGAAGATGACGACAAGTTGCAAGAGAGGACGATTTTAGGGAAGCCACTAAGCCTCTTCCCAAAGTCAAAGCCATTCCTCTCGAGAAGGCCATCAACCACCATCGCATGGAAAAAGAAGTACGGGGTACAAGCAATCAACCCAAACCCTGTAACCGGTATCCTTTTTGCCCGGGCAAAGGGTAGTAGGCCTTCTCCGGTAAGGGCGAAGCCAGCAATGAGTAGACATAGAACCCCACTTTTCATGAGATTTACCGCTTTTCGGTTCATCCCTACATCATAAAGAGGATCTTCTTGAACAAGGGAGCATACAAGACCGTTTCTCGCGACATCAGGGATACATTTTGGTGCTTTGACCTTCGTATCATCTTAAGACTTGGCGCTAACCGCCACCATGACTTCTACTGGACCCGCCAAAGAAGTAAGAGGCCCCAGGCCATGAGAGAAGAAGAGGTACTCGAGCATGGAGAAGGGAAGTAGAAGGGATTGTGGAAGAAAGAGTATCCCAAGGCCCTACTTATAGCTGCATAGCTCATCAAGAAGGTAGGCCCTCGAGCCCTACCCCTGCCATAGCGGAAACAAAAATGTAAAAGACTACATGTTTTCCACGACTGTCACGCCCCAGAACCAGAATACCGGAGAGCAGGAGAATGACTCAGCCAGCTATGTATTACGGGTAGATGAATACCGTATAATACGATCAATGTTGTCTAACGATGAGGGGGTACATACTACATGAAAGTCTCACTATGGTCACTCAACATCTATTATCTCAATCATTCAAACAAGAAGCAATAATAGAGAACATGTAAGATAAAGCAGTAAGGCGTCCCAAACGCTCAGTCAAAATGTTCTTGAGATCTGGCTGTACAAAATATAGCCAGATGATATAGCAAGGTATACACAATTGTTATCAGCTGCAGCCTGACTTAGTTACAATTATCTAAAAGTAAGTGCAAGACAATCCGACCAACATATCGGTACCAAGCGGCAAAAAGATAGGTAAGTAGTAAAATGGGCAGGGAAGCAAGGAACCCACCCGTGTCCTCCTGCGATTATTCCTCTAGTATTGACCATCTTAGAGGTGGAAGTAAGCTGAGTCCTCGGGAGCTGGCTCTAAATCTGGCCATGTAAAACCAGAAAGGTTAGACCTCTAATAGCAAGTACCGCAAGGAAGCACGATATGAGGAATTAGAACCAGTAATAAGAGTTAAGAATATGAAAATAGATCTCTGCTTGCTACTGGGGTTCGTACAACATCACGACACTTCAAGCCAACTTTCCAACCAAACAAGGACAGAAGTTGACCCGTCATGTCCTGACATTCCGCTCATCTCAGTAGTTAACATAGTAGGCAACAGTACACAAACAAACTAATTTAATCGGCCATGCAACTACTACGGCTTGGTACTGTGAGTTCCAAGTTGTCTTGGAAACATGCAATAAGGGATTCCTCAGTTCTCACAATATACAAGCAAGGCTAGTTTACCCAATAATCAATTGTACCAATCATGAATTAGACGTGTCCCAGCGGGACGCTCGTCATCAATATGCAGAAAATGTAAACAGGTACCACTCCCTACCCGTACGGCAGATTTGCAGTATCCGTGGGAACCAGCCGGCATGTCGGGGCACTAATTGTCCCGAGATGACTGCCATGTAAGAACTCGAGAATCCATTCTCTCTCCATGCAATAGTTATTTTTATTTAGCTTAGTAGACCCCATGTTAATTGAAATCTCATGCTGTGGATCATGATCATTCTGAATGAGTACTCCCGTATAGAGTACGATATGCATAACTCTACAACGATACTAGTACGACTAGGTTGTAGGTCTTACATAGCATAATACAACAATCAAGCCTAGCCACGGAATAATCATGCCTTGACCGTAAGGTACACAAGCTGCTTTTGTAGAAAATGAAAGTCAACATGTGCCCATATGCCAATATTCGGATCGGCTAGTCGATTGCAATGGTTCATGGTTCATACATGAACGTGTCTTATTCAATTCAATAAGACAACTAGCCAGTCTTCTAGTTCCAACTAGGAATGCATGATCAATCATTAGTCAAGGTGACGATCAATGTCAATTTGGGACAAGAAACGGCCAAAAGGTACTATGAGCGGCAGTAGATGGATGCCCATCTATGCGGCCAGAGTAAGTGGGTCCCCATCTATGCGGTCAGAATCCCATACGGCCCAAAAACCAAGGGCCATGGCCTATGCGGCCAAGGATCGCCATGCGGCAAGCAGCCGAGAGCCATGCGGCTAAAGGCCTATGCGGCAAGCAGCCGAGAGCCATACGGCAAAAAGAGGAGCTGCATGAGACCTGAAGTGCCTATACGGCCAAAGAGGAACCGCATGAGACCTGAAGTGCCTATGCGGCCAAAGAGGAGCCGCATGAGACCTGAAGTGCCTATGCGGCCAAAGAGGAGCCGCATGAGACCTGAAGTGCCTATACGGCCAAAGGGGAGCCATATGAGACCTTGCCGCACGAAAAGGCCATGCGGGAGGTACTGTTCTTCTTCTCCAACTTTTTCGAGAAGAAGAACCTGGGTAGTTGGGGGTTCCCAGACTTTCCAACCTAACAATCCAAGCCCAAATCTGGACTTCTATAGGTCAAAATAGGGTAGAACGAAATTCTCTACAATATAGAACAACTAGATTTTAAAAACAAAGAAGTTTGATAGGTCAAAACCAAGAAAAACCGAAATTAACATAAACTTAGATCTATAAAAATATACCAATGAAAACCAAAACTCCAAGTTCTAAAGAGACTTAGAATCAAGTAAGGAAGAAAATGGAACAATAAAACTTGAGATCCATCATGAAGCAAGTTGTACTTGCCTAAGTTCTCTAGGTTGGTGGGAGAGTAATGGAGGATGAAGAAGAAGTAAATGAGAGTAATGAAGAGAGAGAAAAGTAAAGGGGTATTAATATCAAGCCCAAGTCAAAATCTCCACCACCCATTCCTTCCTACAAGATCTAGGCCATCCACCCTTGATCATGATGAACCGAGCTAAGCCAAGTTGGTTCAACATGAACAAAATAAACCAATAGCTTAAGCAAAAGCAGAAAATAAAATACAAAAAAATTAATTAGCATGAAATTATAGAATAAATGTATGATAAGCATTAAATAAATACATTCAAGCAGTATATGTATAAAAATACGTATTCTGGAAACGGGGAGTGACAACGCCAGACCCCAACGAAGTCTGCTAGCGAACCACTAGCCCGGGTGGTCCATACCAAAGGCATGAGAATGGTGACTCAGCTACCAGAACACAATTACGACAGGGACTCAGCCCAACAACTCACGGACTAGCCAGCCCGTGTGAGCTCGATTTCAGAATGGGTCCACAAACAAGAATCAAAGGAGAATAAAGGGAGGGAAATTGCCATTACTTATTCTATTGAAATATATATATATATATATATATATATATATATATATATATATATATATATATATATATATATATAATATATATATATACGAAGAAGTACAAGAAAAGGGAAGACATATTCAACTGTCCATGCAAAATCCCTATAGTCGCTGTCGGAAAGAAGCTATGAGCTGCTCCTTCTTCTCACAAGCAATACATCTAGCTTCCTGTTCGACAATCAGGTTTTCGAGGCAGGTATGGGATTTGAGCCTATCCCCCAGATCTTTCGCTACAGCCTCCATGGTAGCAGAAGACACGTAGATCTTCTCCGACAGCTGACGAGTGGCTTCCTGATCTCGGGTCAGGCCAGTCAGATGAAACTCCAATCTTTGGTGTCCTTCTCGAAGCCTTTCAACCTCCGCCATGATCCTCATCCTCTCTTGAGTGGCGTAGTCTCATTTTGTAGACAGTCGCGCCAATTCATCAGATAGTTGGCGATGCCTCTCAGCCAACCGGCCAATTTTATGACTAAGGGCACTCATACCCTCAGCACATATCGCTCTTTCTTTAACAGCCTTTTCAAGTAGACGGTTGTGCTTGGAAGAGGCCAATACATCTACATCAGCCTTCTGGGCATATTGAAGCCTACCGAGACACTGTTCTGCTGAATTGAGCTTGGCAAGGAGTGATTCAGCTATACGCTCCAGGCCAGGAAAAACTCGGAGGGTTTGGATCTGACCCTCAGCTCTACGCCTCGCTCAGAAGAAGGGCGGCATGTGGCTAAGAAGCCCTGGACCCCTATTTCAGAATCAAATGGAAGGTCCCAATCAGAATCTCAGTCATACCACCCAAATCATCTGGAACTAACGGTAACGAAGGAATCGTAATTTCCTCAACAGAGTTGATACCCGAACCGATGGATGAGAGGACTGGCCTACCAACTATCTATGCCAAAATAGGAGACCTGGAAGTTGCAGAGGAGAGTCATTAACGTTTATGGTACAAACCGGAGGAGGGGATACACTAACTACTTCTTTAACCGCAATAAGACGCAGAAATCGATTCTCTCTCGATAAACCCACTAGTGCTCGCTTCTGAACCAACATTAGTCACCTCTGAGCCCCCAATTTTAACTGTCAAGGAAGGTTCACACCTCCGCCTGACTAGACACACTTCTATCTCCTCTTCGGTACTCCTTTCGGCCTCAGCTGGAATCAAAAAATAGAGATATTGGGACCCCCGATGACCTGACATACCCGGGGTATCTGGTATCCTACCTTGGGGAGCGTCATGATCCTCTAGCACCCCCAATAATTGCTGTGCCCATGAAGCTCCTACAACATCTCTTTAAAATCTTTCATTTACCTCAATCAGAGGGTACACCAACTAATAAGCAGGAATTCGCTTCCCTGATGCCTGTACAAAACCAAATGCAATGCAAGAGGAAAAAATAAAGAAGATGGTGAGCCCAGGAGGATATTCGAGACTGGACTACCTTCAGACCACTAGAGCCCCTTGTTGATCTATAGGGGATTACCTTATTCAAAGCCTTGGTGACCCGCCGCAGAACCATTTTAGTCGATCGTTTCCCATACCGCCGAAGAATGCTCACATCTGGAGCCGCATGTTGTGAATCATCCCGACAAAACCAACTAGAAGTAGATCTCTTCTGTGGTGGCGCCCCCACAATAGAACTAAACCCAGGAAGTTGTTGGGAAGAAGAAGGCGGAGGCATTAGCCCCGTACCCACAATGAAGCTAGCCTCCCCACTATAGCCAACCGGTGGTATGATTGACTGACAATGAAAGAAAGCCGATATAAAGATAAAGAGCGGCCCACTCTCGGCCTTTGGCAATACAAACTCTGCACCACCACCGTTAGCAGAGTAATAGTGCCATGCTCGCACACCATCCAGCATGCTCTCCTCGAAGCGAAGGTGTGGATTTAGATTCTCTAGTAGAAGCTGACAATACCTAAATTGTGTAGTAAACCTGCTCAGCAAGTAAGGTTCCAGAGAAATGACATTCCTACTCTGATAGACTAAATGAGACGGTCTTGCTGAGAAAAACCAACGTCTGACTTGGTTGAATAGCACATGGGTGCCTATCTCTACATCCACATGTAAAAGGTTATCATCTTCTTCAGGAAATCGTGCACTACAAAGAAGAAGGTATAATCATCCAGGGAGGCCAAGGCTTGCCGACAAAAGGGTACCGCTTTGGAAACCCAAGTCATCGCCCCCATTGCTGTAAGAAGATATCTCCCACCAGCATACTCTCATCCACTTTAATAGACACCAAGGAGCGATGGTGTAACAAGAGCCACCCCATCAGATAGTGGTAAGGCAGTTCCACACGGTTGAAGTTACCAGTCCCATTATGGTCTAGAACCTTTTGGATGAAAATACGAAGACCCCGTTGGATACAACAAACCATCACAGGAAAAAGGGCCAACTTGTGCCCAAATGCCAATTTTACCGCTGGAAATTTAGGTTACGATTAATCCTGTCTATTGAACCCGAACCCTTGAGGACCACGTATAACCGGAACCAGAGCATCTAGAAGCCGACAAGATAGCCTTCTTAAACAAAGGTTGTGTATCATGACGAAAGTAAGATAAGTCTTCCACTGAACGACTACCTTCAGTCGTCCCTGACCATGGACTTCTCCGTACTACTGATCAGAGCCCTAATCTGCTGGTGAGTCTGCGTCTCTCTCACCTCAACTCACTGCAGATCCAAGGAAGAAGAAAAAATATGGTTGTCCATACAACAATTAGAGGAGTTGTTCCCTCCGTCTTCTTGTCTCCCTTCGAGAGACGTCTGCACATACAGAGATGGCATAATAATTCTTTATACACAGCAAGGAATTCAGGATCCTCCCCTCCCAGTGTGCACAATTCCTCATTCGAAGGGATATACTCTTCATAAGGCTCTTCGCCCCAAGGCAATGTGGACTTTATACATCTCATGGAGGCCAACCCTATTTCACCACCAGGCATAAAGAATGTACTGGTACAACGATTGTACAGCTCCACTAGAGCGATGAAGGCACCAATATATCCAAGCCCCGTTGAGTTGCTCTGACCATGTAGAACAAGTTGATTGTCCTTAACTCGGCCTCATAATTCTCCAAAATCCACCCTGATAAAGCCTCCCACATAGGGTTATAGTAGGCCCAACCAATAAACCAGATTTGTCCTGTAGGGTAAGATCCTTTCGCTGCTAGCCTATTTACAAAAAAGTGTCCCCAACAAATGGATGAACGGTTGGAGTTAAGTCATTCAGGACGGCATCGGGTATCAAACCCACAGATGGACCAGGAGTTGAGTCCTTGAAGCTCGCATACACTTTCTTCGTCTTTGAGGAAAACTGAATGACACCAAGCGGGTTATTCGCTAGCTCCTCAGTCAGCCTTATGTATTTCCTCAGGAAACTTGCCACCAATATAAAAGCGGACAACGACAGATAACGATCCATCGAAGACAAGTACATGCGCATTCCTCCAGAAAAGAAACGCTAGTCCTCTTGGGCATTAACAATTTTTGGAGCCGAGCAAAGAAGGGCATCGTCGAACAAAAAAGACGGCTTCAGAAACCCTTCTTAGCAGAGTAGAGCTTCCCCGCATTTAGCTGCTTCAAAAGAAAAAATGAGCCCTGGTCACGCGCCATCCTCTAACAAACTTCAGGCTGGCCTTCATTAATCTGGACATGGATGGCAGCCTTCAGATCGTCGAAGTTTATCTCCAAAGATATATGCTCCGCACTCAAAAAGAGCTCGCGGAATGATGCTCGAGGAAGGATCACTACAAGACAGAGAAGGTGGGCCGACTCAGTACATTTGGGTTTTGGAAACAAAATCTACCAAACACGAGGCAGTCTTACCTTCGATCGATGACTGGACATCAGGAGGACACTTTCGCACCTCCTTATCAGACCCAGAAGTCGGATCCTTACCCTTTCTGGCCTTCTTCACACCTGTACCAGAATAAAAATCTTTGGGGGGCATGACACCTAGGGTTTACAAGTGTGCACAGAACAGAAGAGAATGAAGCCTGAAGAAAAAGGGTTTCTCTTCAAACCGAAATCCATTTATAGCAAAAGCTTGCCAGCCTAGCAATGTTTCAAAGAAGGGTGCACCCAGACGAAGTGGTGTCATCAAAAGTCCAGAGACTCCACCAAAGCCTTGATGGACCAGATCGAGGGCCCAAAAACCCTGAAGAGCCTATGCTTTCGTTCAAAGTATTCCAAACTTATTATTATATTTGAAAACTTTAAAGGGGGTCTTGTAGAATCTAAAAACTGCCCGAGCTCAATCAAGCCCGAACCACATCAGATACGGTACACTTATGCCAGAGACCTCTAGTGGGATGCTAAGTCTCAGCCTTTACAGAACTAAAGGTAGTCAGTCCACTCCATAGGACATGTGTAGCGCCCCGCTTTCGATAGGCGACGGAACTTCATAATATGCTTGCACCGAGTCAGATCGATCGGAAACTTAGATGGCCATCTGACTCGATCGCTAAGCTTGGTAAACGTTAACGCCTTGGGACATCGATTCAAATCGATTTGGACAGAAGTTACGAGAATCGATCCAACTAATGGAACGACTTCTGTTGGAATAAGTCCTAGATGTAGCGGGCTGCGTCTCGGCGAGTGAGCTCTCTATAAGAGTCCCTTCGACGGGACCGGACCGCTGTATGGTTTTCTTGGAGCTTTGCCACTGGGCTTGATTGAAGTGCTTTCGCGTCGTTTTCATGGATGCAATTACAAATTTTGATGCAAGGGGAAAAGAAGGAAATCTAACAAAGTGTTGGTGCCATTGCAGGAGCTCGCGTAACTAAGGATTGACGTTGCGTAGCTCTTGGACGATCGGCACAAAGCAAAGTAATCGGTGGGTGATTCGGCCCCTTCTTTTCTACTCTGTCCCGCAAACTTATTCCTTGCTTCGATTTATTCAAATCGAACGACGCCAAGTTAATTGCATGCCAATCCACTAAGTCCAAGAACTCGGGAAAATGTATCGATTTAGAGAAATTCACTCTGAAAATTCAAGTCTATCACATAAACCAGAAAGTTTAAGGTTCTAGTAAAAAGATTGACTATTTTACGTGCTACAAAATATTATGAAACGTCGATCGTGGGTTATGATGCCTCGGACAATTTGGTGCCTACGGGACGCTAAATCGGAGTACGGCTTGGGGAAAATGAAACGTTGTATGAGTTGGGGGAAATGATAATGTCGTTCAATACTGTCCGCGCTATACAAAACTGGTTGCATATATAAACTGTTCACGCATTGGCATGGTCATGGACAGCTTGTGCACAAGTTGATATTTTCCTCGAATCGATATCCGGGGCATCGGAATCGACTCGACCTAGGGGGAATGATTAATCGTGCTTCGGTACTGATGCATTTCGGAACCGTCAGTCAGGCTTGCAACCTAGACTGAGGGGGCCAAAATGCCATTGAGATAGTCCCATGTGATGTGTAACATCAATGACCGCATATAAGATAGTAGCATGCTCACCTATTGTCTTATACAGGTGTAAATATTATCTCTGTTTTCATGCAGGGACGAGCACGGCCGTGGTAAGAAATATGATAAACTGCTATCGTTCACTGTATGCTTTATTACGCAAAGATGGCTATCGAATATGAACTGAATTCATTTAGTTCTAATAGAAAGACAACTCTAAAGCATGCCTACCCTAACAATCAGAGTCGGTTTAGACGAGTGGGTTCGTCTCGTCCACTTAGCAAGTGCGCTAATCCCATTCCCCCAATTTCCCGAGGTGTGACGGGCGTACTCAACTAAACTGGAGCTGAAGTACGAAGAGGCGTTTTGAAGCTCTTCCTATGCTGAAGTATTTTGAAGCCAATTCAAGTCGACGGCTTTGTATAAAGGGGCGAATGTATGGGACGGCAAGCGTAGTTCAGGCAACTTGTCGAATGTATTTTCTTTATGTTTTCAATCAATGTAGCCGCAACGGCATCCAATGTAATTACGACTTGTACTTCGTTGCAAGCTATGAATGAAAAGCATTTCTATCTTCCTATACTCATCTTATATTCTGATATGAATTGTGAAGTTTCGACTTGGCGTATTAATATCAAAATGAAAAGATAACCATTTGAGAACTTGTCATCTTGCCTTGTACGAGCGTAACTCCAGGCTCGTGCGGCATCACGCCTTAGCGAGGACGATCGAATCAGCAAAGTAACACCGGGGACGAACGGTTTGTCGACTCGGGGCGTGACAAATTGGTATCAAAGCTCAGTTATGTTTCCTTGGATTTTCAAAATATGTTTTATTATTGGAATGTCCATTGCGATGGCTTGATTGAATGCTTGTCGGCATGCTGCGTGAAATACAAGTTCCATACAGGTAAACCCGTAGATATTTTTGAAAAATACTAACGGGTTTACACTGTTTGTAGGAATGACTAAGCGAGATAAGAAAAGCGTCGGCCCAACAACCCAAACCGTGGATAGTACGTCGGGCACGAAAAGCACTGGCCCTAGCGAGACGACTATGGAGAAGATGCTACAGTTGATGGAACTGCAGTAGCAACAGCTTCAGACACAATTCAAAGTCCAATTTGTGGCACAACAGAAACAAATGAATGCCCTGACTCAGATAGTGAGCAGAATGGCGGGCAATACCAAGACGACGGACGAAGAGCCCGAGGAAAAGCAAGGTGATCAAGAAGAAGACGAGGAGAAAGAAGTCTCCCCACAAATGATGAACTCTCCTTCCATGTTTAAAGTAAAGGAGTTTCGCAAAATGAACCCGCCAAAGTTCAACGGCCGAGCAGAGCCCGAAATGATAGTGGGATGGCTCGTAGAGATGGAGGACTTGTTCGATCTCCTCTCCATAGAAGGGTCCCAGAGGGTGGCCTGTGCGGCGCTGCAGTTACAACTAAGAGCGTATGACTGGTGGGCGGCAAAGAAACAAGAGATCTGTGAGATCGATTCCAATAAAAAGATTTCTTGGGAAATGTTCAAGACAGCCTTCCTTGAGCAGTACGTTCCTCGCGCCATCCGTCGACAGAAGGGGGATGAGTTCATGATGTTGATGCAGGAGAATATGAGTGTTGAAGATTATGATGCAAGCTTCTCGAAACTTGTAAAATTTGCCGGCGCCTTCCTGCCTAACAAAGAAGAATGGTGCGAGCATTTTCAGCAAGGCCTCAACGAAGAACTGCGTAGGGACGTCATGAACCAACGATGCCAAACTTATCGTGAATCCTACGAAACCGCACTTGATAGCGAGCGGATCTTTGGCCGTATGTCGCAAAGGTCCGTGCCTGTCGTTCGTAACAACTGTAACAAGCGTCCTAACGACGCCGGGGGATCGGGGATATCTAAACGTCCGAACACATTCGATAACCGGGGCCATGGCGGACCACATTGCAGTAGATGCGGTAGACGTGGGCACCGAACCACCGATTGCTTGACAAGGGCCTGCTTCAAGTGTGGCGAGGTAGGCCACATAGCAACGTATTGCCCGCAGAAAGTTCAGAATCAACATAACCCACCAAGGAACATTCCGAATCCGCATAAAGCGCCGATACTGCAAGGCGCGAATGCGGTGCCCGTCAACCAACAGAACCAACGCCACGGAGCTCAAGGCCGAGTTTATGCCTTAACTCGGGACGAGGCGCTTGCGTCCGATACGGTTGTAACAGGTATATTACTCTACAAAGATATACCTGCTCGAGTCCTATTCGATTCGGGTGCGACGCATAGCTTTATATCTGCTGATTATGCGAAAGAAAATAAAATAACCATGCAATCACTAGATATAAATATTAGCGTTAGCACTCCGTCGGGAGTCGATATGCCTGCAAACTTTATTTGTAGGGATGGCCACATTTACGTCGGAGGAAGATACCTATCCTTGGATGTCGTCGTGCTAGACATCAAAGATTACGACATAATCCCGGGCATGGATTGGTTGGGCGCTTGTCGTGCAACGATCGAGTGCGCGGAGAAGAGAGTGGTGTTTCGTCTTCCTGGCAAGACAGAGTTCTCATATTCGTGCGGTACGACCTCGAAGATGGCGATGATGGTATCGGCAATCTCGGCGAGGCGTATGCTGCGTTTCGGCTGTACGGGATACTTGGCATCAGTTCGAGACACGCGGACGGATAATATAAATACAATGCAGACTGATGTTGTGGCAAATTTTCTCGACGTTTTTCCTGACGTGATGCCGGAGATGCCGTCGGATCGAAAAATTAAATTCAGCATCGACACCTTTCCAGATACACGGCCGATATCGAAGGCGCCTTACCGAATGGCTCCAGCAGAACTGAAGGAGCTGAAGGTACAATTACAAGAGTTGCTAGACCGCAGATTTATTCGCCCTAGCATCTCTTCTTAGGGAGCTCCCATACTGTTCGTGAAAAAGAAGGATGGGTCGTTGCGGCTATACATCGACTATCGGGAACTCAACAAGGCGACCGTACGAAACAAGTATCCTTTGCCGCGAATCGATGACTTATTTGACCAACTACAAGACGCGACAATATTTTCAAAAATCGATCTTCGTTCAGGCTATCATCAATTAAAGATCAAGTCCGACGACATATCGAAGTCTGCCTTCCGCACTCGATATGGTCATTACGAATTCCTTGTCATGCCGTTCGGTTTGACGAATGCCCCAGCCGCGTTCATGGATCTGATGAACCGAGTCTTCCGACCTCAAATAGATAAATTTGTAGTCGTATTCATCGACGATATCCTTGTCTACTCAAAGAATCATGAAGAACATGCAGAATATTTGAAGACGGTACTGCAGATTCTGCATGAAAACAAATTGTACGCCAAGCAGAGTAAGTACGAGTTCTGGATGAGTAGCGTGACATTCCTCGGGCACGTAATCTCTGCCGAAGGTGTCGCAGTAGACCCAAAGAAGATTGATGCGGTGGTGGATTGGAAACGACCTGCCTCGGCTAGCGACATTCGGAGTTTCCTGGGCTTAGCGGGCTACTATCGTAGGTTCGTGCGAAACTTTTCAAAACTAGCGTCGCCTCTGACTCGCCTCACCCAGAAGGGAGTAGTATTTGAATGGAGCGACGACTGTGAATCCAGCTTTCAAGAGTTGAAGCAACGGCTCGTCTCAGCTCCAATCCTTGCACTTCCAGACGGTCCAGAAGGCTTTCAGATATTCAGCAACGCATCGGGAACTGGCCTCGGGTGCGTACTCATGCAGAGAGACAAAGTCATCTCCTACGCTTCACGGCAGTTGAAGCAGCACAAGAAAAACTACCCGACGCATGACCTAGAATTGGCGGCGATCATCTTTGCGTTGAAGTTATGGCGGCACTACCTCTATGGTGTGGCATGCAGAATCTACACAGATCACAAAAGCCTGAAGTACTTATTTACGCAACGGGAACTCAACCTATGATAGCAACGTTGGCTCGAACTTATAAAAGATTATGAGCTAACGATCGAGTATACATCGGGCAAGGAAAACGTGGTGGCCGACGCACTCAGCAGAATGTTTATGGGAACACTGGCCATAAACAAAGAGATACAGCGAGACCTTGAAGCGATGGGTATCGAACTCGGGATTGAGTATCGACACCTGCACCTAGCTCAACTGAAGTTATGATCGAGCCTGCTTAGCAAGATAAAGACCGCACAGGAGGACGACTCATTCCTGAAGAAAATGCGCGAGCTGATTTCAACGGAAAGGGCGACTGACTTTGCGGAAGACAGAGACGGGACGATGCGACTAAAGGGAAGGCTTTGCGTTCCTGAAACTGCCGAACTTAGAAAAGAAATTCTGATGGAGGTACATTATGCGAAGTACTCGTTACATCCTGGAAGCACCAAGATGTACAAGGACTTGCGCACAAGCTTTTGGTGGCACGGCATGAAGAAAGACGTGGCTACGTTCGTATCACAATGCATGGCGTGTCAGTAGGTGAAGGCGGAACATCAACGGCCAGGCGGCGAGCTGCAGAACATCGCCATTCCCGAGTGAAAGTGGGACAATATCTCGATAGATTTTATTATGGGATTTTCGAAGACACCGCGGGGGAATGACGCGATTTGGGTCATTGTTAATAGATTGACCAAGTCGGCTCACTTTATCGCAATTAAAGTAGGATGGAGCGTCAATCGGTTAGCACAAATCTACGTCGATGAGATTGTTCGACTGCACGGGGTACCGACCTCTATAATTTCGGACAGAGACGGGCGATTCCTATCGCATTTCTGGACGAGCCTCCAAGCGGCGATGGGGACCAAACTGGACTTTAGTTCGGCGTACCATCCCCAAACAGACGGTCAGACAGAAAGGGTCAATCAGATGTTAGAAGATATGTTGCGTCTGTGTGCGATCGACCTAAAGACTAGTTGGGATACGCATTTACCGCTTGCGGAGTTTGTGTATAACAATAGTTATCAGTCGAGCATTCAGATGGCTCCATACGAAGCGCTCTACGGGAGGAAGTGTCGTTCGTCGATATGCTGGGATGAAGTCGGAGAGCGACAAGTGCTTGGACCAGAACTGGTGGAACAGGCCGTCGAAAAGGTCCGCTTGATTCGAGATAGACTCCGCATCGCGCAAAGTCGACAAAAGAGCTACGCAGATCTTCGTCGACGACCGCTAGAGTTCTTGGTCGGGGACCATATGTTTCTGAAAGTAACGCCCATGCGCGGTGTGATGCGGTTCGGCGTTAAGGGCAAGTTGAGCCCGAGATTTGTAGTCCCCTTCGAGATCATTGAGCGAGTTGCGACGGTTGCTTATCAGATCGTACTACCTCCTGCCTTAGCTGATGTGCACGATGTTTTCCACGTTTCACAACTTCAAAAATACGTGCACGACCCAAGTCATGTGGTTAGCTTCGATCAGTTGGAGCTACGTATGGACTTGTCTTACTCGGAAGGGCCTATTCAAATTTTGGACCGCAAGAAGAAAGTGCTACGCAATCGATCGATGTCCTTGGTCCGCGTGCTTTGGCGAAACCATTCAGTCGAGGAGTCGACGTGGGAGATGGAGGCGGAGATGAAGGAGAAGTACCCTGCGTTGTTTGTTTAAATTAAGGTCAGACCCTTGTTCTTAAGTTTCGGGACGAAACTTTTTCTTAGTGGTATATTATGTAGCGCCCCGCTTTCGATAGGCGACGAAACTTCATAATATGCTTGCGCCGAGTCAGATCGGCCGGGAACTTAGATGGCCATCTGACTCGATCGCTAAGCTTGGTAAACGTTAACGCCTTGCGGCATCGATTCAAATCGATTTGGACGGAAGTTACGAGAATTGATCCAACTAATGGAACGACTTCTGTTGGAATAAGTCCTAGATGCAGCAGGCTGCGTCTCGGCGAGTAAGCTCTCTATAAGAGTCCCTTCGACGGGACCAGACCGCTGTATGGTTTTCTTGGAGCTTTTCCGCTGGGCTTGATTGAAGTGTTTTTGCGTCGTTTTTATGGATGCAATTACAAATTTTGATGCAAGAGGAAAAGAAGGAAATCTAACAAAGTATTGGTGCCATTGCATGAGCTCACGTAATTAAGGATTGACGTTGCGTAGCGCTTGGACGATCGACACGAAGCAAAGTAATCGGTGGGTGATTCGGCCCCTTCTTTTCTACTCTGTCCCGCAAACTTATTCCTTGCTTCGAATTCATTCAAATCGAACGATGCCAAGTTAATTGCGTGCCAATCCACTAAGTCTAAGAACTCGGGAAAATGTATCGATTTAGAGAAATTCACTCTAAAAATACAAGTCTATTACATAAACCAGAAAGTTTAAGGTTCTAGTAAAAAGATAGACTATTTTACGTGCTGTAAAATATTATGAAACGTCGATCATGGGTTATGATGCCTCGGACAATTTGGTGCCTACGGGACGCTAAATCGGAGTACGGCTTGGGGAAAATGAAATGTTGTATGAGTTGGGAGAAATGATAATATCGTTCAATACTATCCGCGCTATACAAAACTGGTTGCATATATAAACTGTTCACGCATTGGCATGGTCATGGACAGCTTGTGCACAAGTTGATATTTTCCTCGAATCGATATTCGGGGCATCAAAATCGACTCGGCTTAGGGGGAATGATTAATCGTGCTTCGGCACTGATGCATTTTGGAACCGTCAGTCAGGCTTGTAACCTAGACTGAGGGGGCCGAAATGCCATTGAGATAGTCCCATGTGATGTGTAACATCAATGACCGTATATAAGATAGTAGCATGCTCACCTATTGTCTTATACAGGTGTAAATATTATCTCTGTTTTCATGCAGGGACGAGCACGATCGTGGTAAGAAATATGCTAAACTGTTATCGTTCACTGTATGCTTTATTACGCAAAGATGGCTATCGAATATAAACTGATTTCATTTAGTTCTAATAGAAAGACAACTCTAAAGCATAACTACCCTAACAATCAGAGTCGGTTTAGACGAGTGGGTTCGTCTCGTCCACTTAGCAAGTGTGCTCATCCCATTCCCCCAATTTCCCCAGGTGCGATGGGCGCGCTCAACTAAACTGGAGCTGAAGTACGGAGAGGTGTTTGAAGCTCTTCCTATGCTGAAGTATTTTGAAGCCAATTCAAGTCGATGGCTTTGTATAAGGGGCGAATGTATGGGATGGCAAGCGTAGTTCAGGCAACTTGTCGAATATATTTTCTTTATGTTTTCAATCAATATAGCCGCAACGACATCCAATGTAATTACGACTTGTACTTCGTTGCAAGCTATGAATGAAAAGCATTTCTATCTTCCTATACTGCGTCTTATATTCTGATGTGAATTGTGAAGTTTCGACTTGGCGTATTAATATCAAAATGAAAAGATAACCATTTGAGACCTTGTCATCTTGCCTTGCACGAGCGCAACTCCAGGCTCGTGCGGCATCACGCCTTAGCGAGGACGATCGAATCGGCAAAGTAACACCGGGGACGAACGGTTTGTCGACTCGGGGCGTGACAACATGATCTATGCGACCAGGACACACGCAGCCCAGACACCAAACGGCTTTCCTTCCAAGAAGCCTCTATGCGACCAAGGAGGTAGGATGCCCAAACAGTTTCACAAGCCCTCCATATCAAGACAAATGGCTTACGCCATTTGCTGGGCTACCATAGTCATCAAAACAGCTGGTTCGTGCCCCAAACCGGATCACTTTAAATTCCGTTGGTAACTGCTGAAAGGATCAACACCATGTTTATTGTGTGCACACCATAACCGCTCCATTCAAACCAGAGATTTCCTCTAAATCACGACCAGCGCCACACATCAACCAAAGATTGTGCCACCTGATTTATGTCTACCGTTTATGGCGCACGCACTACACAACCACACCATTCAAACAACATGTCCCAGAAAAAAGAGAACGAGAAACCAAAAATAAAAAGCCAAACCAAGAAAAAAAGAATAAAGAGTACCAGATACACATGAGAGAGTCAAAGAGAGAATTTCGAGCACAACAAGAAAATAGGAATTTCGTAACGTTTTTTTTCCCGATGTTTATGGAAAAGTTGGCTAAGGCATCATATGCCGACACTCTTTAGTAAACATTGATAAATACCAACGTTTGTCTTTAAGTGTCGCAAAAATTACCAAACGTTTGGTAAAAAATGTTGTATATTTGGGACTTTGTCGATGTTTTTTTTCTACTTTTATTGTCAAGTCGTCTTAAAAATGATATACAATAAAAATGATAAATGTTAAAAAAATATAAGTTTTTTGTTGTTAAACGATAAAAACTTTACCGATGTTTGATTAAAAAAACGTTGAAAATGTGGGACTGTATACATGACCCCTTGAAAAAAATACTATTCCCTTCCCTCTAATATATCCCCCCTAAATCCTTCTTTCAATATTTGTCTTCTAATTTGTTTCCCTCTAAAATCCTCTAGTTCTCCCATCCACCGTAGATGTCTCTCAGGACGTCTCCTCCTTTCTTTTTCTAGGGTTTTATGAGAAACCTTCTCAATTTTTTTTGAAGGACTTCCCGTCGCTGGGGGGCCGAAGAGAAGCAAAAACTATCTTCTCCTACACATATTGCTCCCATTTTGTAGGGATTGAACATGGCCAAGATGGGGGGTTAGGCACTGTTGCGAGCTCAAACAGGTCCCCAAGTGAATTTTTTTTGTTCCCTAACGTCTGAGTAACATTCAATTGTGCTCGTCTTCTTCTTCTTTTCTTCTCCAGTCTTCACTTCCTTCAGAGTTTTAGTCGATGGCGGTCGGTAGTGAGAGCAGCTACGTCTAACGTAGAAGAAAAGGAGAAGGGATTTAGGGTAGACATATAGAGAATATGGATTGAAAATGGATTTAGGTTGGAGCTCATCGTAACGACATTTCTGACCGTGAAGTTCTTTTTGGATTGAAAATGGATCCTAATCATAAGAACAACAAAAAGTACTTTGGAGAAGGATTTTTTAGTTGTTTTTGCGTGTTTAATGGAACCTTTTATTTGTCAAATGCCTAATTTGATAGTATTGCTATGAATTTTTGGAGTTTTCTTGTGTAACACCCACTTTTCTAAAATAAGGGTAATTTTGAACTTTTGTAAAAGTTTATTATTTAATAATAGGATTTATGATTTAGGGAATTTTTTTATTAATTTAGTACTATTTAAAATTGGTGAATTATAATTTTGATGTGTTAGCTAGTGAACTCTAGAACTGTTGAGCCTAGAGACTAACCATGACCATGGGGACCTAACCATGTGATTAGAATGACTATTTACAACTTTTTAGGCTAAGGGTATTTTGGTCATTTTGTGACTTTGAATTATTTAGGATTTTGATTAATTGGTGAATTTTAGATTATTTTAATAATATTTAAATTGATGTATTATGATTTTGGTCATTTTTCATATTTTAATATTTTGGGAAAATTTTATATTTTTAATATTATTTTTATTGGATTTGTTTAGTCGGGTTTGAGTTTCGTCTCATTCCGACTTGTATTGTGACCCGGGTAGCTTGAACTCTAGATGGGAACCAATATTAAGTTAAGCATGGCTCACAAGACCCAACATTTAAGTTAGTTAATTAAACTAATTTTTATCATGTTAAAATGGTTAAGTTAGATACTCAAAACTAGATCATTTTGACCCCAAACTTGAACCTAGTCTAGACTTAACCATATGAGACTAGAGAGGGGCAATTAGGACATTTCCCATTAGCCCTAATGGACTCTTTATGGCAGCCACCTTTAGGAGAGAATGATTCATTTCATTCATTACAATCTTGCCTCTTTTATTTTCCTTTTGTTCTTCCCCAATTTTAGAGAGCCTTCCCATTGATTTGATCTCCAAATCAAATCATTCCTTCACCAAACCTTCCCTCAATCATTCCCATTCTCCAAGGGAAGGGTGCTACCAAGGATTGAAAGAGGAGTGCAAGGAGGAGTGTCCACTTTGAGGGATCTTCGTATCGGAGCCGTGTCCTAAAGGATTTCATTGGGATTCCACTCCCAATAGGTAAAACCCATCCTCTAAATCGATTTCCTTTGCATATAAATTAGTTTTGAATCCGTAGGATCCATTCCCATGCATGTGTCCCATTTAGATTCAAATTTGAGCCCATTTGGAGCTCTCTTGAGGATTTTAGATATGTGTCTTGTGTCCTACTTGATAGATCCCAAATTAGGACACCCCATGTGTATTTATGTATGATAATAGTTTAAATAGATATTTAAATTTAGTTTTATAATGGTTAGAGAGTGGATTGATCTTAGTTATGATGGTTAGAATGAGTTTCATTTGGATACCTATGTCTGTATCCAAGTATCTTGGCCTATATGTGTTCTTTTGTCCAAAATAACTCAAATTCGTCATAATATTCATCCACGTTTTTATTAACCAAAGTAACTTAGAAATGTCATAACTTTTAGCTTAGAATTACGATTTATCTCCCGTTTCTTTTGAAAGAACCGTATCGAAGTTAGCTTTCCAAATATATATTTTAATAAGCCAAATTCTTTCTGTAACTTTCTGTAGAATTATTTGAGTGTTAGCTGTACGAAAGACGAACGTGTTTCGGTATTTTCGCGATTTTGGGAGCTTCCGGACACGAAAATGCGATCCGTTTGAAGTTTCGGAAAGCTAACACGAAGGGCTACAACATACTTTAATCTTAAAATTTAGTGAAGGTCCAATTGGTACAGTATTGGTTTTAAGTAGAAGAGTGATTATACGATATATGCATTTTGTGTAACCTATGAGCCTATGTAGTATGGGTATTAAATGAATATAGAGTATGTAATACATGATATGTTAGATGAATGAAATGATATATATATATATATATATATGATATATATATATATGATATATATCCTCTTTACATTAATATATATATATATGGTTGAATGCAAGCATGTAGGAATGCAATTAATATAATGTATGTAAGCAATGCATAAATGCATGAATAAAAGAATGATATACAATGTATGCATGAAAGTATATAATGAATGCTAGATATGAATGCAAGGTATATATGTAATGATAGATATGAATGCATAATATATAAATAATATAATGCAATATATAATGATAGCATGCATGGTAATGTAGAATATATGATACAAGCATGTATATGTCCACTGTTTTCCCTTTTCCTTACATTTTCCCTCCCTTCCCTTTCCATTTCAGTTTTTTCCCCCTTTTTTTCTTCTATTTTTACATGTTATATACAATGTATATAATATATAGATGCATGTAAGTATGTAATATGCATGAATGAATGTCATATATGAATGAATGAATCAATCAAAGGTATAAGTAAAATATAATGCATTGTAATGAATGTTAACATATATAATGTATAAAAGTACGTATGTAAATGCGCATGAATGTATATATCTATGTAACTATGTAAATATGCATGATGTAACATATGCCTATATATATAAATATGTATGTAATGTGGATATGCATGTATGTATGAAGGTATGTATTTATATATATTATCTATTTTATATTATGCATTGTTGTGGTTCACATTGTCTTGTGATTGTGTGAGTGCTAGCCTAGGCTTGGTTAGGCCTAGTGAGACTTGTTAGACTTGTTTGGGCTAGGACTTGACCTAGTTGACCTAATTTGACTAGTGTGGTTGACTAGAGTTGACCAAGTGTTGACTTTAGTCTAGTTTGACCTAGACAGCATGCAGATGCATTTTACATTTCATTTATCATCTCTCGTATACATCTTGACCTGTGTTGCTCTAAATAGGACTCTATGGCTTCATTTTGGACCTCTATACCTATCAGTTGTTCAGGTTATCAGGCGAGTACATTTTCTGACCATTTCATACTTGCTAGAACGTCTATTCTTGTCATATATTAATTTACTTGATGACACATTGGTAACACGGATTGGTACTATATGGATCTTCTTTTGCGATGTTATCTTCTTTGTGTTTACTAAATACATATTGTGATGTACGTTTCACTAACATATTGTATTTATTGAATACCCTTATCATTGTACACTCATTGTGCATATTGTACTCCCATTATCACATTGAGCTCTATTGTACAAGCCATTGTACAAGCCATTGTATAAGGTAACGTAACTGAATTGGATCCTTGTGTATTGATTGGGGAGGGAGAGTAGAAATGGTTATGTGATCAATCCTATTGTATAAAAAATTATATATGTCCATTGTACACCCACGTACAAAGGAGTCCCATTTTATTGTATAACCTAACCCGTTTACATATCCATATTGTACTCTAAATTACATATTGCTTACAGTTCTTACTTATCATATATAGATATTTTCTATTATCATATCCTTCTATTTTTCATATACATCTTCTTTCAGCGTTTCATGTATCTTACTCAATTGTACGTTATATTTTCTAACCTGTTATGATCTGCGTGAGATATATTGTACTCGCTCTTGTCCTGACTGGACCTGTTGATAAATTTTACAAATAGCCTGGAGGTTGCCTGATAGCCTAGAGGAGACACAGTAGAGGTTGTATAGATAGTTATTCAGTTGTCCTGAGTTGTATTTATTTTATGGATTACTGTATTGAGCTTTGAGATATTTTTTAGGTTTGTGTATCTCAGACACTTAGACTTCTATCTGCTGTATCTCTTTTAGATTTCATGTTTTATCTATCTTTTATCTTGCTCTATCTTAGTTGTGATTGAGTTTACATTCTGCTATGTCACCCCCATTCGGGGAGTATAAACTGCTTAGCATTATATTGTTAGATGTTGTGGCCTAGGACAGCGTTCTACCGCCGACACTGCGGCGTAGGCTGGACGTACCCACTTCTCGTACCCTTATTCTAGGGTGCGGGTCGTGACACGTTTTTAGTGGTGGCCCATGCAGGTCGAGTCTATGTAGTGGTATTCGAACTAGAGTATCACTACAGCCTGCAGTAGGATTAGGATATTTTTGAGGGTACTCAATCACACTAGGAAAACTCTTAATCAGATTTCCTTATCTAAATTGTTGCTTATTGACTTCCCTTGGATATAAACTGTCCCCCTTTGAATTTTTGCTTCATTCTCAGAAATTGCTTCTTGTTTTGATATGTCTTCATGATGGTTATGAAGACACGATCTCATCGCTCCTGTCCGAGGAATACTATCGAGAGGCTGGCCACCTCTCGTCCTGTTCATCAGGGCCTCGAGACCGCAGCTCCTGTTGTGCCAACTCAGGTTGGCGTTTCTGCAACATTGGAGGTGCACCTCTGTCTGTACAGAGACTTTTTCCCGTCATTCCCGATTTCTCTCAGCAGCAGCGGTTCATGCAGCATCATCAACAGACCAGGGAAAACCAGCAGGGCGAGCTATCATCAGGACAGTCGAGGATGCACAGACCATTAGAGATCTTGCTGCAAGTTTCGTTATTCTCTATTTTATTCCCGCAATTGTCTCTTATAACTATCTTGAAATTCGACTCCATCTGTTCCTTGTTGACTGATCAATTTATTCTGTTGTTCCTGTGTTATGTTTGCTTTTTTCTTCTGAGAAAAAAAAATCATATGGGCTAGATCACCTCAGTTATGGGATCTAGAATCTTTGATAGTCATGTTAGCTGGCATAGTGAGGACATATAGTCAAATTTTGGACCTATTTCTCGGGTGTAGAAATTTAAGGTTTTCGCCGTCGCATGCGACAATGCAGAAATTTTAAATACCATAAACCTAGAGGTATGTACCTTAGTCAAGGACTCTGTGATTATCGTAGCCTTGCTTACTAGTATGACGAGGATTTGGAGCACCATAATTTTGGATAGACGCATATGATTATCAGATTGTACCTTAAATGCTCTTGAACAAGTTTTCTCTACTTTTGTTTAGTCTTTCAAAAAAAATTGTTTTGTTTGTTTTGTTTCTCATTATTTAACTTAGGAGTAGGAGTAGCTTTAGCTGTATTATAAACCTTTGTGTAACTTCTTACTATGAATCTCTTCTTAAAATAATGAATCGATAATTTTGCTAGACCTTATCTTGGATTTGATATTATAGCTCTGGTTTTAAAATGGTTCCTTCTTTTAAACAGATAAGCAAAACAGATTTTATCGTTATTTCCTTCTTGCTATTATTTTTGTATTAAATAATAATAATAATAAAACTGTCTTGATTACATCAATCACCTGCTTTGCAATCTTGGTAGGAATCTAAATGTTGGTCTTGATATAGAATTTGATTTTTATATTGGGACATGAGAATATATATAGTGGACACAGACACTTTGTCTGAGACGTATGCATGCTACACTTTGATTATCAACCCGTCTAAATGCATATTAATATATTGTTGATGTTTAAATTCTCAAAACCCCAATATTCTGATATAGTACAGTATCAGAGACTGGTTCTCTGTTTTTCCAGTTTAAATTCGTAATTTAAATATAAATTGTATGTTATTAGTTTTGTTTACATCACTGCACATGTATCTTATACACAAGGTTTCAATTCTTAAAGAAATTGGTTGAGTTTTGTGTTTGAACTTGTCAAATCTGAGACTGCGTGCATATTAACCCTTAATACTGGATTTTAAATATTAGTTCAAATTGCTGTTTTTAAATGTAATATTTTAAGGTATATACATTGTTGTATGTAGGGATATAATGTTAGGTTTCATATTTTTACATGTTAGGTTGTGATAAACATTGGGTTGGTTTGATGTTCGAATTTCTCCAAAATCCTAAAACTAAATACATGTTAACATTTTTCACATTAATTTTAAATGTTTAGTTCAATTTCAGATTTAATATGTAATGTTAAACTGAACTGAATGATTGAACCCTTCATTTTAAGTTATAACCCCTGTACTCTTGACACTCTACACTAATGTACACTAATGTTCACAACTGCCATGTAAACCTAACCCTTCATCTCTATGTTATGTTCATATATATATATATATATATATATATATATATATATATATATATATATATATATATATATATATATATATATATATATATATATAATTTATGCATACTGTTATAATGTATATAGATACATAACTAAATTTCTACCTCTCTATACATATAGATATATGTATATATATGGTTAGCCATGCATGTTATGAGTAAATAGGTTGTGCATTGTAGATTGTTTAACCAATATGCCATGAGTAGTGTAACTTGATAGTTATTGTTTTGAAACCCAAATCCTCCTATACACTTTCATGTATATTTCACACACACACACACATGTCTACTATCTAACCCTATGAACATGTCCACATACACCCATATACACACTAACCACATAACCTTTACATAATGCTAACTTTTCCCTCTCTAACGCTCTCTCTCTCTCTCTCTCTCTCTATATATATATATATATATATATATATATATATATATATATATATATATATATATATAAAATATATATATATATATATATATATATATATAGTGATTGGATTTAAATGCAATTGACTTTCATTCTTTAACTTTTGATTTTGATTTTTCTTTGAATAATACCCCTTTATAGATAATTGGTAGTTATCTTATTTTATTTTCTGATAAGTACCAGTTTTCATATAGGATGGTAGACTGTGTTACAGTTTTGATGATTTGTTATTTCTGTAACTTTCCAGTTTAACACCCCTGATTGCTTGTATGTTTTGATACCCTATGACCGTTTTGGTTTAGCATGACTAGTATACCTAGATGAGACTTTCACTACCACCGTATGCCATGACTCTATATGCCATTCTTTTAAATTGTATGATTTAGGTAAGTTCTGAGACTTTGATTGTTGGGGACGAGACTCTAGAAGAAGTACGACCATCTTAATTTCGAGGACGAAATTTTTTAAGGAGGGTAGACTTGTAACATCCACTTTTCTAAAATGAGGGTAATTTTGAACTTTTGTAAAAGTTTGTTATTTAATAATAGGATTTATGATTTATGGAATTTTTTTTATTAATTTAATACTATTTAAAATTGGTGAATTATAATTTGGTGGGTTAGCTAGTGAACTCTAGAACTGTTGAGCCTAGAGACTAACCATGACCATGGGGACCTAACCATGTGATTAGAATGACTATTTACAACTTTTTAGGCTAAGGGTATTTTGGTCATTTTGTGACTTTTGAATTATTTAGGATTTTGATTAATTGGTAAATTTTAGATTATTTTAATAATATTTAAATTGATGTATTATAATTTTGGTCATTTTTCATATTTTAATATTTTGGGAAAATTTTATATTTTTAATATTGTTTTTATTAGATTTGTTTAGTCGGGTTTGAGTTTCGTCTCGTTCCGACTTGTATTGTGACCCGGGTAGCTTGAACTCTAGATGGGACCCAATATTAAGTTAAGCATGGCTCACAAGACCCAACATTTAAGTTAGTTAATTAAACTAATTTTTATCATGTTAGAATGGTTAAGTTAGAGACTCAAAACTAGATCATTTTGACCCCAAACTTGAACCTAGTCAAGACTTAACCATATGAGACTAGAGAGGGGCAATTAGGACATTTTCCATGAGCCCTAATGGACTCTTTATGGAAGCCATCTTTAGGGGAGAATGATTCATTTCATTTATTACAATCTTGTCTCTTTTATTTTCCTTTTGTTCTTCCCCAATTTTAGAGAGCCTTCCCATTGATTTGATCTCCAAATCAAATCATTCCTTCACCAAACCTTCCCTCAATCATTCCCATTCTCCAAAGGAAGGGTGCTACCAAGGATTGGAAGAGGAGTGCAAGGAGGAGTGTCCACTTTGAGGGATCTTCGTATCGGAGCCGTGTCCTAAAGGATTTTATTGGGATTCTACTCCCAATAGGTAAAACTCATCCTCTAAATCGATTTTCTTTGCATATAAATTAGTTTTGAATCCGTAGGAACCATCCTCATGCATGTGTCCCATTTAGATTCAAATTTGAGGCCATTTGGAGCTCTCTTAGGATTTTAGATATGTGTCTTGTGTCCTACTTGATAGATCCCAAATTAGGATACGCCATGTGTATGTATGTATGATAATAGTTTAAATAGATATTTAAATTCAATTTTATAATGGTTAGAGAGTGGATTGATCTTAGTTATGATGGTTATAATGAGTTTCATTTGGATACCTATGTTTGTATCCAAGTATCTTGGCCTATATGTGTTCTTTTGTCCAAAACAACTCAAATTCGTCATAATATTCATCCACGTTTTTATTAACCAAAGTAACTTAGAAATGTGATAACTTTTAGCTTAGAACTCAGATTTATCTCTCGTTTTTTTTAAAAGAACCGTATCGAAGTTAGCTTTCCAAATATATATTTTAATAAGCCAAATTATTTCTGTAACTTTCTGTAGAATTATTTAAGTGTTAGCTGTACGAAAGACGAATGTGTTTCGGTATTTTTGCAATTTCGGGAGCTTCCGGACACGAAAATACGATCCGTTTGAAGTTTCGGAAAGCTAACATGAAGGGCTACAACATACTTTAATCTTAAAATTTAGTGAAGGTCCAATTGGTACAGTATTGGTTTTAAGTAGAAGAGTGACTATACGATATATGCATTTTGTGTAACCTATGAGCCTATGTAGTATGGGTATTAAATGAATATAGAGTATGTAATACATGATATGTTAGATGAATGAAATGATATATATATATATATATATATATATATGATATATATCCTCTTTACATTAATAAATATATATGGTTGAATGCAAGCATGTAGGAATGCAATTAATATAATGTATGTAAGCAATGCATAAATGCATGAATGAAAGAATGATATACAATGTATGCATGAAAGTATATAATGAATGCTAGATATGAATGCAAGGTATACATGTAATGATAGATATGAATGCATAATATATAAATAATATAATGCAATATATAATGATAGCATGTATGGTAATGTAGAATATATGATACAAGCATGTATATGTCCACTGTTTTCCCTTTTCCTTACATTTTCCTTCCCTTTCCTTTCTATTTCAGTTTTTCCCCCCTTTTTTCCTCTTCTATTTTTACATGTTATATACAATGTATATAATGTGTAGATGCATGTAAGTATGTAATATACATGAATGAATGTCATATATGAATGAATCAATCAATCAAAGGTATAAGTAAAATATAATGCATTGTAATGAATGTTAACATATATAATGTATAAAAGTATGTATGTAAATGTGCATGAATGTATATATCAATGTAACTATGTAAATATGTATGATGTAACATATGCCTATATATATAAATATGTATGTAATATGGATATGCATGTATGTATGAAGGTATGTATTTATATATATTCTCTATTTTATATTATGCATTGTTGTGGTTCACATTGTCTTGTGATTGTGTGAGTGCTAGCCTAGGCTTGGTTAGGCCTAGTGAGACTTGTTAGACTTGTTTGGGCTAGGACTTGACCTAGTTGACCTAATTTGACTAGTGTAGTTGACTAGAGTTGACCAAGTGTTGCTTTAGTCTAGTTTGACCTAGACAGCATGCAGATGCATTGTACATTTCATTTATCATCTCTCGTATACATCTTGACCTGTGTTGCTCTAAATAGGACTCTGTGGCTTCAGTTTGGACCTCTATACCTATCAGCTGTTCAGGTTATCAGACGAGTACATTCTCTGACCGTTTCATACTTGCTAGAACGTCTATTCTTGCCATAGATTAATTTACTTGATACTGACACATTGGTAACACGGATTGGTACTATATGAATCTTCTTTTGCGATGTTATCTCCTTTGTGTTCACTAAATACATATTGTGATGTGCGTTTCACTAACATATTGTATTTATTGAATACTCTTATCATTGTACACTCATTGTGCATATTGTACTCTCATTATCACATTGAGCTTTATTGTACAAGCCATTGTATAAGGTAACGTAACTGAATTGGATCCTTGTGTATTAATTGGGGAGGGAGAGTAAAAATGGTTATGTGATCAATCCTATTGTATAAGAAATTATATGTCCATTGTACACCCACGTACAAAGGAGTCCCATTTTATTGTATAACCTAACTCGTTTATATAACCATATTGTACTCTAAATCACATATTGCTTACAGTTCTTACTTATCATATATAGATATTTCCTATTATCATATCCTTCTGTTTTTCATATACATCTTCTTTCAGCGTTTCATGTATCTTACTCTATTGCACGTTATATTTTCTAACCTGTTATGATCTGCATGAGATGTATTTTGCTCGCTCCTGTCCTGACTGGACCTGTTGATAAATTTTACAGATAGCCTGGAGGTTGCCTGATAGCCTAGAGGAGACACAGTAGAGGTTGTATAGATAGTTATTCAGTTGTCCTGAGTTGTATTTATTTTATGGATTACTGTATTGAGCTTTGATATATTTTTTGGATTTGTGTATCTCAGACACTTAGACTTCTATCTGCTGTATCTCTTTTGGATTTCATGTTTTACCTATCTTTTATCTTGCTCTACCTTAGTTGTGATTGAGTTTACATTCTGTTATGTCACCCCCATTCGGGGAGTATAAACTGCTTAGCATTATATTGTTAGATGTTGTGACCGAGGACAGCGTTCTACCGCCGATACTGCGGCGTAGGCTGGACGTACCCACTTCTCGTGCCCTTATTCTAGGGTGCGGGTCGTGACATCTTGAAAGAAGTAAACTCATAAAATTAGAAGCACGCTTGATAGACACACTATACTGAAGATTACCCTTGTTAAGCTTGGAAGGAATTTAGATCTAGTAGAGTGTGCTCTGTGGATGCCTCTCTCGAAATAGCATAAATCTTCAGCTTTCTCATATGTTACACAATAAAATACCAGTTGGATCAACTGTCTGTATTAATCTCTCTGTAGTCAATCATGTTTTAGTAGTAATCATGTGATAAGAATTTTACTCATGTCCATTGGCTAGGATTCGACCTCTTAGTGGAAGATACGTGGCATCTGAGGTTGTTGTTCGGGTTCCACTATTGCATCTCTATAATTTCTAGATTAGTAAATTACATGAGCTTTCTGCAAGAACCTACACAGTGATGGTTTTGATACTCCCTTCAGATAGTGCGAGAAAGTGACATATCTACGAACTGGACCTTGTCGAGGTGGTTGTTGATCAGGTTATAATCAATTCCTTAAACCTTTTACTCATATATGAAGTGCCTTATCTTATTTGAATATTTTACAGTTTCTGCACCTTGAAGTTTCTTTTCTTCTATGTTATAGCATGTATAGTAGAACACATATCCAAGTCTTTGAACAATTATTTGCCATTGATTGTTGAAGAACAGAACAGTTTTATGGGAGGACTGAAATTTGACTCACAATTACAAAACTCGCTTGCACAAAAGAGAGCCTAGGAACAAAACCTAGGAAAAGCAATCTAAGTACAATTGTTTATTTTTGATTCTGGGGGGTGACGGTAAAGGCTCGGGAGAGTGCTATCAACTCTGCCTTACTCCTTGGACGATCGAACGCAACCTCGGCTCCGGTAAAGAAATGCTCTCTGAAGACACGAAGAGAAGAGTCTGCTTCTATGCCTTGTATGCTTTTCTCTCTTTGTGTGTCTATGTCTTTATGCTTCTGTGTGTGTGTGCAAAGGAATAACCCCTTGCTATTTATAGGAATTCATGAGGAATGGGGTGTACAGCCACGTGGCAAATTTCGGACCACATCCTTGTAACTGTGCCTCGAGAAGTGGGCAGCTGGAGGATAGGTTAAGATTTATCATTATCTGTTTGTTGCAATAAATTTGAACTGTTAAGGCTTAGTCAATTTCTGCCACGTGTCTCAACTGCTACTCTGTGACAAGCCGCATGAAGGATGTATCCTGGCTGAGCCGTATGAGGACTGTCCCATAGCCGAGCCGCATGAAGAGTGTCTCATGACCGAGCCGCATGAAGGACGTCTCATAACTGAGCCGCATGAAGGACGTCTCCTGACCGAGCCGCATGTGAGATGCTTCATGATCGAGC
The DNA here is from genome assembly GCA_029216955.1 of Iris pallida. Taxonomy (NCBI): domain Eukaryota; kingdom Viridiplantae; phylum Streptophyta; class Magnoliopsida; order Asparagales; family Iridaceae; genus Iris; species Iris pallida. Next base: position 1,659,026 of record JANAVB010000399.1, on the reverse strand, counting down.
CGTATGAAAGCTGTCTCATAGGCGATCCGCATGAAGAGCCTTATAGTTGATCCGCATGATGAGCCTCATAGCTGATCCGCATGAAGAGACTCATAGCTGATCCGCATGAAGAGGTTCGTGAAATGTGCCAGCTGTCATAATGATTTTCTCGTCTTTTCAGGAGCACGTCACATCTTAACTTCGTGTCAGATCTGTCATTGTCAGAGTTGTCACCTTTGTGTCAAAGTAATTATGGCCAGCTACAAGGAGACATTTATTGCTTGGGTTGATTTTGAACCGCATATGGCTCCCCGTCTCTTTTGGGCCGCATGAAGCTTTCTAGGTTTTGAGCCGCATGAGGCCTTCTAGGTTTTGAGCCGCATGAGGCTCGATATTGATTTTCGAGCCACATAGAGCTTTCTGGATTTTGAGCCGCATGAGGCTCCCTATTGATTTTTGAGCCGCATAGAAAATCCCCTCATTTTCCATGCTTCTACAAGACCCCCTTCAAAGTTTTCAAATTATAAAATTTGAAATACTTTGAATAAAAAGCATGGGTATGTCCTAGGACCGCATAAGCCCTTTATGCCGCATAGGCTTCTCTGGCCGCATATTGGTTTCGTGCTACGTGGGCGTCCCATCACTTCGGCATTAATTGCTTTAGATTTGCTTTGATGATTTGGGGCCGTCTTTTGCATAAAAAGGGGATAGAATCCCAAGAGTCGCCTTTATCCTTTAGGCAGCACGAAATTCGAAGCGGTGTCTATCGATCTACGCACCTTTGCCAGCCTATAAATATGAGAAGTTTTGAAGAAAGAGGTTCCTTCTTTCTTTCTTCCAACTTTTTATTGCCCTAGTCGCCGTCTCTCTCGATCAATTATGGCTCCCAAGGCTTCTTCGAGCACTGCAGCGAAGGGCAAAGGACTTGCTTCCTCATCGAATACGGCCATCTCGATCCACCCTGACGTTCATCCTCCTATTAGTGGTAAGAGCAATGGAAAGAAACTGCGTTAATCCAAACCCTAACTTCAATGGCTATGTCGCATATTTTATGCGCGGGCCTTTCTCTGCTATGCTTTCGGCATAGTTGATGCTCTTTTCGTCTTCACTGAACTGCTCAAGTTCTGTGTGATGAATCTGTATGAACTGTGCCGTATGGGCCGCATAAACGCCTCATGACTGAGCCGTATGGGGTATGCTTCATATCTGAGCCGCATGAGAGATGTCTCATGACTGAGCCGCATGAGAGATGCTTCATGACCGAGCCGCATGAGAGTTGCTTCATGACCGAGCCGCATGAGAGTTGCTTCATGACCGAGCCGCATGAGAGACGTCTCATGTCCGAGCCGCATGAGAAACGTCTTATGACCGCATAAGCACTTTATGGACTGAGCCGCATGAAGGCCCACCTAATAGAGCCGCATAAGCTCAGAAAGCATTAAGTGGTTTTCTTTGGCTATCTTCTGACTTATTTCTTTTTTTCTTTTCAGTTAAGCTGCCGATCAATCCCTCGGGGGAGCTCTTGGTAGGTCAAGCTCAATCTGCCGTAGGTGTGAGGTTCGACCATGTGGTCGATTATGTGTCAGCCCAATTTACTAAAGATCAATCTGAGGACAGGCTGAGGGACATCAGGAACCAATCCTTCTTCTTTCTCTTGGATATGATGAACTCGGGGAAATTAGGGGGCACGCATCTGAAACCCGCATTCTTCTTTAGGGATGCCCTGACTGTAAAGAACTCAAACGTTTTAGATTTATCTGAAAGTTGGAGTTTTCTTCCAACGGGATGGCGATTCATATTCCTCAGATGGAGCGTCATTTCCCGCTGTCCTGGTTCAATATGCTGCTGATTGATAGAAAAATGGTGGACTCCCTAACTCGCAGCCAGCAGGGGATGTTCGTGGGTGATATTTATTACAACAAGACATCAAGGTCGGTAGTCGCGGGCAAGATACCGGTCAGCCGCTATGTGATGGGGTTAGCCCCGAGCAGTTTCATAAATATACAGGGTCCCAACTTTAGGTTATCCCAAGCTGATACCTTTATGAACCAGATTGCTCAAAAGGGGTCCTACCCCATTGGTCGGCTGTCACTGCTGAACTGGATGAACCCCACCCCTCCATGGATTAATTTGACATTGTGGATCTTGCGGACACATAAGGATCTCCTGTTCGAGATTGGTCTTTATCATGCCATACGGGGGTACTTGTTATGATCTGCCCATAAACAAGAAGCTGTTTATGGCTCTTCTCGAGATGTACAACCGTCGTACGGGGACCTTTTTCACACCTAGAGGGGAAATGGGACTCGCTCTGCATGAGATGCATGAAGTCTCCAAGCTACCATGGGGAGATGAGGTTTTTGAGGTGTATACCCCTACGAATGAAGAATTTGAAGAATTGGAGCGGTAGTTCCCAGGTTTTGTGGCTGTTTACCGGGAGTTGCTTTGTCACCATAGCACGTGCCAACAAATATCGAAGAAGAAGAATGATAGCTCGAAAGGGAACCTTTCTCACACCAAGACCTGGCTCAACTACCTGTTTGAACTAAGTGCCTCAGGCCAGGTTTTCCATCGAAGTCCTCGAACCCGGAAGGAGGTGCAAAATCAAGTGTTGAATGCCAAGAGGGTAAAAACCACGGGTGATAGATTCGGGAGCCAATCTGACACCTTTAATTACTTTTATCAAGACACCCAGAAGATGTCTGATAAGGCTCTCCTGGCGGAATTTCTGATGTTGTGGCTGCAGAATTGTGTAATTTCGGGGGGGCTGGTGCTATTGAGAGAATCAGTCGTAACCTGATCCTTCCCACTGTAAAGCTAGTCTTTGGAGGCAGGCTAGATCTACTCCCCGCCATGGTATGCAGCATTTATCGTAGCCTCCGTGCTTTCTCGTCCAAAGTCATTGCTCGTGATACGGCGAAGGATTTTGAACGAATTGAGCTGCCCTATCATTATCTGATAGGGTGGCTGTTAATGCATTACCCACCTTTGATGAGGCCTGGCCCAGAGGATGATGTGATAGCTGAGGATGCCTTCATCTTCCAGTACCGCCGTATGCCCTGGGAGTACACTACCATGCCAGCCTGTCGGATGGCGCTGGCACGAGTGGACAGATATTCCTTCTTCGTGTCAGTTCCTCATTTTACTGACGAAGAAGTAAGAGGCGTACATTTTGACGGTACTGGGCCTCCCCACTTCTTGTCCGAGAAGATGCTCTGTTAGTTGCAGAACATCCGCCCTGCACATCTGGTGTATCGCAATCGTAACTCCGTCTTTTTAGAGCCTTACTTACCCAGTCGATTCTCTCGGCAAATTGGGTATAGTCAGATATTCTTGGACAATCCCAGCTCCTGTCTGGGTTTCGAGGGCAGCATTTTAGATGGCATCTGGGCTTGGCATTATTATAGCGCGGTTCATACCCGTGCCAGCTTCTCCGTACCTTATGCTAGATAGTCAGGGCATATTTTGTACATGGCGGCCCTGTACCATATCATGGTAAATAAGCCCCCTAGTGATTTTGATCCAAGTACCAGCTTTATTACTGGTACTGTCTTGGAGGAGAAGCCGAGGACCAAGAAGGGGAGGACAGTTGATATGTCTGACTCGGAGTCTATCAATGTGGACGAGGAGGATGACTCTGATAACTTGTTTCCTTCTGCAGACGATTCGGTAGCAGATCTGCCCCCTGCTATGCCTAGTCTTTTACGTAAGCGAAGCAGGCATGAGTCCTCTGTTGGCGGCATAACTTACTCCCGAAAATGGGCCACGGTTAAGTCTCGTGGGCCGAGCACTAGGGAGAGAAGTGATGACGTCGAAGCCGTTTCAGAGGTGAATCGAGTTACGACCACCTTTTTAGTTCTTCTTTTCTGAAAATATAATCTAATGATTTTTTTTCTTTGTAGGCGTCAGGAGAAGTAAACTCCCCAGAGCCGGCTATCGCCTCTGGGGTTGACCCTGTTACATCCACCTTCACTGATGCTACGACTACCGAGCTTCCTTCCACCACGGTCGCTCCGGCGACGGCTGAGACTCCTCCTGCTGTTGACATCCCCACCAGGGATGATGTGGGCCTTACTGAACTACTTCTCGAGGTTGTCGAACCTCAGCCGGTTGATACCAACCCAGTTGTATTCACTTTCGGAGCGGCTGGGGCAGAGGAAGCAGCTGCGAGTGGCTCACGTGTCGCCGTTGAAGAGGATATGGCGGCTGCGAGTGAGCCTCAGCTTCAGCAACCCTCCCCTGGTAAGCTATGTCATGTCTTAACTAGTGAGGAGGTTCATTTGCTCTATCTTCATATCCTTCGGGTTAAGTTGATCGATGGTTGTTCCGGACATATAGGTCCTGCTCCTTTGCTGTCGACGATGGACATTATCGGGGGAGAAGTCACCAGGGGGATCTAGTGGAAGGAAGTATGCCTTCTCCTCCTCTAACTCATATCGAGGGACCTCTTGCCGGATCGAGTTCAGGAGGACAAATAGTAGAACTGCCGGAATGGGGAGAAATGGTCCCTGCACCCTCCTCGGTTAATGTAACTTTATCACCGGAGGTTGACCTTTCTGCACTGCCAAGTCTTTGAATCCTTCTGACTGTGGAGGAGAAGATGACTGCTATTCAGGCGTCCTATCACTCAGAACTTGCATCCTTAGTAATAGGGGCATCAAGTTCTGGTGCATCTTCTTCGCAACCGTCTTCAACTCTGCCAGCTACTCTTCCTTTAACACCGTCTTCTTCGAAAGTTCTGGATGAATCGTCGAAGGACGTGATTGATAATTTTTACTGCCATCTGAAACGAGGGGTCAAAGCTGCCGTAGAGAGAGGGACATCTTTTGTATTGGCTCGTCAATGTGTCCGCGGTCAGATTGAACTCCTCAGAACACTCCCCGACGGGGCAGAGATGGACGAGCTCTTGGAGCCCAAATTAGTAGAAGCTGATCAGCTCGTGGCTCAGTTTCAAGGGCTGCGGCAAGTTGATATGTCTTTATCAATAGATCAGGAGTGCGCCTTCCTTATAACATCCATGGAAAAGGTAAGGACGGTACTGGATACGTCCAAGCCTGCTCTAGTGAATGACCTTCAAGATCTGTCTCTAAAGTATGATCAACTAAGCCGCAAAGGAGAGGACTGTATCGCTCGAGAAGAGGCCGCATCTCGGATGATAACCAAAACCAACGAGCAGATCCTCCAACTTCAGAGAAAATTGGCTTCTTTAGAATCTGAGCTCCAGGCCTCCCGCAAAGATAAGGAGTTAATTTGGCGGGAGACTGACCAGGTCACCCGAACCTCTGCTGCCCTGGAGCGTGCACTGAAAAAACTTGAAGACGGTTGGCAGGCTCATGCGCATCTAGAAGATGCAGAGAAGGTGACTCAAGAGGCTGAGCGTCGGGCCACACTGAGGATTGAGCGGTCGACGACCAAGCTGAAGGACCGGCTCAGAGAATTGTGTGTCGCTGAACCATAATCGGCTTTTTCTCTCTTTTATTATTATGTCCCTCCATTTTTTAACAGGGACGTGATCCCAAAAAATGTAGTACTTTTGATTTTAAATGAATGAGTATGTTTACTTCATCCTTTATTTGTGGTATCTATTGTGTTTGTACCGTATCTTTGGTATTATGGTACTTGCCCTACTGGGAGACTTTCTGTGGACCTATTACCCTTGGCATACCTTGGTTTTAGGTATGGATAATAAGTTCGATAGAGATACCTAGAACAACTCCGTAGTAAGGAGAACATGGAAGTTCTTGGTATTGGGCGAAGGAATGCCATGGAACAGCTGGGCTCCAGAGGCATGTGATGGTGAAGAAAGAGACGCATGTACTAGAGGACCTAGTACAGCATTTGTGGTCAGCTGCGGACATTTGTGATCGACTGTAGACATTTGTGGTCGACTGTAGACATTTGTCAAATGTGGACATTTATGGGCCTATTACCCTTGGCGCACCCTGGTTTTGGGTACGGATAATAAGTCGAAAGAAAACTAACATACTTATTCAGAGGTAATAAGGACGTGGTAAATATGAGGGTTTTACAACGGAGTCTTCCTACTCAGAGGTAATGAGGACGTGGCAGGAGTGGACTCAATGAAGGATACATAGAACAACTCAGAGGTAATATGGACGTAGAAGTTCTACGTAAGGGGTGATTTGTTTGTGATGGAAAAGAAACAACTCAGAGGTGACATCGACGTGGTTGTTTCAGAATTTTGTGGACCTGTTACCCTTTTTTATGCACTGAAAGCGCGGATAATAGATTCTGAGGGAAATGCTCTTTTAGAGAGGAAGTTCAGAGGTATGATCATACATGACTTGCTACCCAGAAGATGCAATATAAATTCATTTGGGGTAGTCGGAGTGTAAGTTTAGCGGTACCTAAGGGTACATAACTCACCACTCCGGTTGATTCGGAGGGTGTCGTTTAGACATAATATTTCTTCAGGAACTTGTCGTTGATGGGCATCGTGAGCAAGTCTCCGTTTTGCTTTGCGAGATGGTATACACCATTGGAGAATACAGTCTCAATGATAAATGGGCCTTCCCACTTGGGTTGAAACTTGCCGGCGGTTTTATGAGTCATAACCATCGGCCTGCGAACTGCCAAAATGAGATCGCCCACTTGGAATGTTCTCAGTTTGACCTTTTTGTTGAAGGCTCCAGAGATACGTGCTTGATACAGCTCGATTCGTTGTTGAGCTAGCAGGCACTTCTCATCTAAGACCACCAATTCTTGTAGCCGACGACGGTAATTATCATCCGACGTTAGTCGGTAAGTGAGGGCGACACGGAGCGAGGGGATTTGAGTTTCCAATAGGAGAACTGCCTCACTTTCGTATACCAAAAAGAATGGTGTATTCCCAGTGGCTGTCCGGACTGTAGTACAGTACGCCCATAAGCATTCGCCAAGCTTTTTATTCCAGTCGTGTTTGTTTAAGGACACGAACTTCTTGAGAAGCTTGATTATAGTTTTGTTGAATGCTTCAGCCAGACCATTAGCTGCCGGGTTGTATGGTATTGAGGCAACATTCTGAATTCGATGTTTATCGCAAAACCGATAGAAGGCATGGCTTGCGAACTGGGGACCATTGTCGTGGATGATCCTTCGAGGCAGTCCAAAGCGATAGATGACGTGATGCTTGACGAAGTTGATTACGTTTGATGTCTTCACTTCTGCAAGCGGAACAGCTTCTATTTGGAAAAGTAGTCCGTAATTGCGAGTATAAAGCGGTGTCCTCTGGATAAAGGCAGAGTGATTGGACCAATGATATCCATTCCCCATGCCTCAAATGGACAGGATGCCACCGTCGGATGTAGGAATTCAGATGGTTGGTGTATAAAATTCGTGTAGACCTGGCAAGCTTTACATTTTCTTGCATAGTTTATCGTATATGCTACCATCGTAGGCCAGTAATAGCCCATCCGGCGAAGGCGGTCTTGTAATTTTGGGCTAGATTGATGGGCCCCACAAACGCCATCGTGAGCTTCGTGCACGGCTTCTTTGGCTTCCGTATTTGACAAACACCGGAGCAGTAATCCATCATAGCATCGTCGAAACAGCATTTTTGTCTCTGTATTGTAGAAGAATCTGAGAGAACGTCTTCTAATAGACGTGGCTTCTTTCGGGTCTTCCGGCCGAGATTGTGTGGCAGGATTTAGCCTTCCCACCCTTCTTCTTGTCGGTGGAGGACGATGCTGACTGGGTTACTTTAGGTACCAAGTCCCGGTGGACCCACATGACCTCCCCTCGTGATGTGGTGAGGGGCACCAGCCCAGCCGTCTGGTCTCGAGGAGGTGGAAGATTAGTGACCTCTATTGTTGCCCGGGGGATGGGTACTACACCATCTTGAGTCCTCGTTGGAGGGAAGCTACCGAATTGGACCGACACCATATTGGCAGCTACGGTTACCTCCTCGAAATCAATGGCCAGAGCCTTAGAATCGATGAGATTCTGGATGTACCGCTTCAATTGGAAGCAGTCCTGAGTAGCGTGGTGGACGTAGTGGTGGAAGTGACAGTACTTTGGGCTCTCCATCTCTGCAGGTCGAGGTTCACGTCTTGGTGGAGGGAGCTGAATTTTATCCCCTTGCAAGAGCATGTCAAAGATGGGCTTGACATGGCTATCCTCGAAGGAGTAGGTCACCTGAGGCCACTGCTTCTCTACCTGCTTTGGTTCAGGCTTCTGGGCTGTATCGGCTACCATAGCCTGTTTGCCCTTGGTGTCCCGGTTGTTATAGGAACTACCGCCGTTGTTGTTGTTGGTATTAGGGCGTTTGCTCTTGTCTTCTCCATCCGAGATATGCATCCCCAGTTGGCGAGCCTTCTTCAATTTTGCTTCTGCGCTAGTGGCGCTGATAATGAAGGTCTTCCAGTCTTTGAATTGACTTTCGCCCATCCAGAGGCTGATTGTGGGAAGCAGCCTCTTTTGGCAAATCTCAATTAAAGAAGAATCCGGATTACCGGAGGGCAATTTCATCGCGGTTTGGCGAAACCGCTCGATGTAATTCCTTGTCAGCTCTTTTTCTCCTTGAACAACGTCCATGAGGGTTGACATTGTCACATCTTGTCCCACCTCGTAGAACCTTTCCAAGAACATATGTTTGAAGCCGGCAAAGGAATGGATGCAGTTATTCGACAGGTTGCGGTACCAATCGAACACGACCCCCTCCAATTCCCCGATGAACAATCGCGTAAGGATGGCGTTGTCATACGGCAGATGGTCTTTTTGACCTCAAAGTAGGTCATATACCAGCTCGCAGAGGTCTTCCTGTCATATGGATTGATATTGAATGGTTTGTATCGTGGAGGGAAGGGGACATCTCTCCATGCAATAGGATACAGCTGTCGTATCCTGAGGTCTTGAGAGGATTCTCGGGCGCGAAACATTGCACGAAGCTCCTCGACTTCTCTTCTCGCCTCCCTAGCCTCTTCTCCAGCAGTGGGAGCCGATATTTCGGGTGGATTGTCGCCCGGGGTTGGCGCGGTTGTGTTTGAATCTGCATTGACGGCGGGACCCAAGCTTGTTTGCCAAGGTATCCTTGCTTGTAGAGCCGGTAGGGCCGCCTTAATCTCGTCCACTGACTTAACCAAGGTTTGAAGTTTGGCCTCAAGAGTGTCGAGGCGTTGCCGATCACTGGGACCATCTTGGTCGTTATTAGTCATGAATACCGTCCTCAGATGAGGAGAAGTGGAAGGAACTGTAGAACACGTGCCCTCCAAAGAGGGGGTGCTACCCCTGCATAGGAGGTTGCCTCATCTTGGCACCCGTAGACGTTTTTAGGGATGTCATAATCGGTTGTATCTGTTGGAGGGATTGTTTCTCCTGGTTCGTCTTCTTGAAACGCCGGATTATTGTGGATGTTACGAAGAGAGCTACCCCCAGCTCCAACTACCCCCAGGGATGATGAATCTCCAAGTGATGAAGTCTTCTTGTTTGAGCGGGTACCTTGATAAACCCCTTCAGTGACGGCTGTGGACAACCTCCTAATTGAGAGTTTCTTGGCCGTGCTGGTTGAGATTGTGGGGCTGGAGGTAATTATTTTCTTCCCCCCCTTGCTGGTAGGGACCTTCCGAGCAGAATTACAGGAGGCAAAAGGAAGCGCCTCATCTCTCGAGCTTTATTGTAGGACCGGTCCTAGCTGCTGCAGTCGTTGAAAGACGGACTGCCGGTCCTCTTACACTACTGTCTTATTGCAGCAGCAATTGACAATAACTTGAGTGCAGTGACGTCCATGGAAGGACTCTTTGCACGCCAAGGTTTCTTCGCTTTCCTTGCGCTTGTGAAGGATCACATCTCGCAAGTCAAGGACATCTCGATCAACCTTTATACTCGTTTTGTGGGCCCAGGAATCCTGAGCACATGAGCACGTTGGTATCATGTTTGCTCCCTGATGCGGGGCTAGTAAAAGCACTTGCCCTCGATCATTGTTGGGAGACTCTTGAGAACCACCCTGTCCGTTTGTCGCCGGAAGATGGACACGGGCGGTTATGTACAACTTTCCATCAGAGGCCCGCATAACAGTTAGCGGGACTCTCTGATGGTCAGAGGTTGGGATAGCTGACTGAGCTCGACGAGCCAGTGCTGTCCTAGACTTCTTCGTTTTAGCACCCAAAGGCGCGTAGTAGGAAGGGTCCAAGCTGTGCCGCATAGAGTCTGGCACATCCTCATTGGAGCTTCTGATGTCAGGACCGCATGAGAGGCGGTCGAAGACTGAAACCGAGCTGCATAGGGCGGAGGGTCGACGGCTGGGATTGGATGCCGCATAGGTCATCTCCCTGCGGCCGGGCTTGGTGGCCGCATATGCATTTTTTATGCAGCTGGAATTGGTGGCCGCATATGCACCCTCCATGCGGCTGGCATTGGTGGCCGCATATGTATTCTTCCTGCGGCCCGCACGCTTATGCGGCTTCTTCTTGGACCGCATAGAGTTCCCATTTGCCCCCGCAAGTCCAGCATCGTAGTATTTTTCTTTGCCGGACTTGGGGACAACAGGGTCCTTTGCGGCCTGAAGTGGGGGCCGCATGAGAGTCTTCTTCGCCGTCTTGAGCAGCAGAGAAAACTTATTCGAGAGCTTGGGAAGAGGCAACGGTTTTGGGCCTCCACGCCCTGCGAGCCCTCTTCGGGGCGGCTCACTTCTGGATTGGGCTAGTGCTCCCTTCGGAGAGCATCTCTTCGAACGCTTGTTGGTCGAAACGAACAACAAGCATTTGTTGCATGGAGCCGAGTTTGGCTGCGTCCGATTGTGTTACCAACTTATAAGTAGTGGAAAAGTTAGTCCCCAGCAGAGTCGCCATCGTGTTTGTCATTGATTGTCGAAGAATAGAACAGTTTTATGGGAGGACTAAACTTTGACTCACAACTACAAAACTCGCTTGCACAAAAGAGAGCCTAGGAACAAAACCTAGAAAAAGTAATCTAAGTATAATTATTTATTTTTTATTCTGGGGGGTGATGGTAGAGGCTCGGGAGAGTGCTATCAACTCTCCCTTACTCCTTGGACGATCGAACACAACCTCGGCTCCGGTGAAAAAATGCTCTCTAAAGACACGAAGAAAAGAGTCTGCTTCTGTGCCTTGTGTGCTTTTCTCTCTTTATGTGTCTATGTCTCTATGCTTCTGTGTGTGTGTGTGTGTGCAAAGGAATAACCCCTTGCTATTTATAGGAATTCAAGAGGAATGGGGTGCACAGCCACGTGGCAAATTTTGGGCCACATCCTTGTAACTGTGCCTCGAGAAGTGGGCAGCTGGGGGATTGGTTAAGATTGATCATTATCTGTTTGTTGCAATAAATCTGAACTGTTAAGACAGTCAATTTCTGCCACGTGTCTCAACTGCTACTCTGTGGCGAGCCGCATGAAGGATGTATCCTGGCTGAGCCGCATGAAGGACTGTCCCATCGCCGAGCCGCATGAAGAGTGTCTCATGACCGAACCGCATGAAGGATGTCTCATAACCGAGCCGCATGAAGGACGTCTCCTGACCGAGCCGCATGAGAGATGCTTCATGATCGAGCCGCATGAAAGCTGTCTCATAGGCGATCCGCATGAAGAGCCTTATAGTTGATCTGCATGAAGAGCCTCATAGCTGATCCGTATGAAGAGCCTCATAGTTGATCCGCATAAAGTGGTTCGTAAACTGTGCCAGCTGTCATGATGATTTTCTTGTCTTTTTAGGAGCACGTCACGTCTTAACTTCGTGTCAGAGCTGTCATTATCAGAGCTGTCACCTTTGTGTCAGAGTAATTATGGCCAGCTACAAGGAGACATTTATTGCTTGGGTTGATTTCGAACCGCATATGGCTCCCCGTCTCTTTTGGGTCGCATGAAGCTTTCTGGGTTTTGAGCCGCATGAGGCCTTCTGGGTTTTGAGCCGCATGAGGCTTGATATTGATTTTTGAGCCGCATGGAGCTTTCTGGATTTTGAGCCGCATGAGGCTCCCTATTGATTTTTGAGCCGCATAGAAAATCCCCTCCTTTTCCATGCTTCTACAACAATCAATGACCCAATAGTATTTTATATTGATTTTGATCAGTTTTTGTTATTATTATATCATCATTCCATCTTCTGTTAACACTAAATAGTTTTTCTAATGTTGAGTTCCTTTATGTGATAGTAAGCAATTAGATAGCTCAAAAAAGGGTAACAAGATTCATTGAAGAAAAACTATTCAAGTGATTAGTGAGCCTGATAACATATTAGAAATACTACATATCAATTATATAAAAGCTCTCAAAAAACAAGTATGAACGGTGGCTGATAAGAGGGGGCTGCATATACAAGTGCCTAACAAGGTAGCAAGATTCTGTTTGGTCCATACTTCAGCCTTTAACTTTCCCTGCTTCAACTACTTGCGCTTCTCACTTGAGCTTGAAGTTCTCATATTAATTTGTCTCTTGTCCTTGAAGAAAATGGTTTATGATTTTGCTCTATGCCAACACAGTTTTGCGATCCCTACAAAATCCCATGTTTTAAGAGCTATATTAGCAAGTCAATTACTTTCCTTAAAGTAAGAACTTCATACTATTAAAAATGTTTTGATTTAGACTATCTTTGTTTTAAATATGTGGAGAAATCTTACTAAAGACACACATCGACAAAAGAAAATAATAACTTCTTTCCTCAACACCTATACAACAATATAATAAATTAGTCAATAATAATAGGAAAATTATTCAACCAAATTATAAATACTAAAAAGTGCAAGATGAATGCAGTAGATGACAGTACTAAATCCTTCCTACTGTATTTGATTTTTTCAGGGCCCAGCAGCTTTGACCTCTTTTATGGCCGCTCAAAGGCTACCATGCTACTAATTATTAACAATGTCACACAAGGTATACTTTCCTTATTCTTTTTCAAATATGCAGGTAAGTTATCATCATCATATTGTATTTGAGTGAGTTTGTTTTCAAAATGCTTTAGTTTAATTGTACAATACCTTCTCCATCTCCAAAAGTTTGTTGGATGCAACATTAGATACATATACAATTTTACAGAAATATTCAAAAATAGTTGCCACTAGTTTTACTGGCATAGCATCTGTTGCATTGTTTGGTCACACTCTGACTATAAACTTTATGTTGGGAATCTCGATACTATTTATAACGATGCATCATGTAACTGTTGTATTACATAAATTTTCATCAAATTTTTAGTATCCAAATCATAGCGATTTTCAACCAAACGTTGGTTTTAGAGTGCTTGTGATCGTGATTGTGGTTCTGAAACCATACCTGTAATGTGTCTCTAGAGTCCCTATTGACCACACACCCCTCCCCTCGCGTTTTGAGATTACCATTAGGCTTATTCACAACTGAACTCCCTGAACTATCACATTTTTGCAACTAAATGCCCGAACTTTATGTTACTAGCAACTAAATACCCTGAACTATCGGATACATAGTAATTATATTAGATCTTAATACTATCTATCTTTATGCATGCGTTTATTAATAATTAGTTCCATAAAGTTCTAGAAATGATATTCTTCAAATGAGATGTTATTTTGTTATATGTCAATTATGTTTAGCACGAACACGGGTACGACATCACATGGTAAGGACATGTGGACATGGACATGGCACCTATTTTTGTGTGTCGTAGTTTATTTTGGAGTGTTTAGCTTGTGTCCAATACGTATCTGATATGACACGGCCTGGAGTTTTGGAGTGTTCGTGCTTCCTAGGCCAAATCACTTCCAATCATGTTTTGAGCCCATATATAGATATATGAGGGCTATATTGGCATTGGTGTTGAAGAATTATGGTGTTGGATTTGTGTCAGATACTGGCAAGGATACAGTCCTATAGAGGAGTGCCCTTGTAACTTAGATAATAACGCACTGGACAAGAGTTTCTTTCTACTTGTATTATTGGCCAATGCAAGAATGTTGTGTATCCCTCACATTTTAGTGGGAATCTGACTGAAAGTTGGTATGGATTGGATCAGCCTGAGATTTGACCAAAGTATGATACATTAAAGTATTCCTCTGGTGTTTGCTACCTCCATTCTCTCTCTCTCTCCATTTAGCCTTCTGTGATATAATTTTCTTTTTTCATGGCAGTATTAGCTTTTAATCATCATTATTTGGACAAATCAGTCCAAACCATCTAGTCGGTAGCTTAAGAATTGGTAGCAGAACCTTATTCTCCATCGACTCATTTGCTCTTGGTTGGCAAATTTGTGTTTAAGAACCCTGAGTTAAGAAGTCACATTTGCTTTTGGTTGGGAATTTTGTGTTTAAATGGGTAAGCAAAAAAAATAGTTAGAAGTTACTTGCGATAGTGAAATGATCACTTGGGTTAGTTGGACCATCTAGCCGCAAAAAGAACTTGAAGTGTGAACATTTTTGTGGCAACTGGTACAAGTGGACCTTTATAAATTATACTCTGATTGAGTCATTCACAACCATCAATTTGTGCACCATAGTTATGGTTCTCAATGAGGTTCAGGGTATCGGTATCGAACCCTTCCTATGAGTATCAGTATCGACAGTTTCAGATCGGAGTATCGAATTTTTTTTTGGTATCAAAAAGCAAATAATTATTAATAAATTTAGAGACAATATTTTAGACTCGCCAAGACTCACTTGATGTTGGGCGATAATGTTTCGACTGATGTGTGTTCCTTCTCCTGGGAATGGGACTTATGAAATGTCCGATCTTTGCTATTGGGCAATTCGCCTTCTTAAGGGACTTCTTCCCCGCTAGCTAGCAGGCCAAAGCAACCCCGGACCCCCTGAGGGGTCACTACTAAAGTATGCTACCTAAGGTATAGGGGATCACTCCGTGCCTTCGAATCTTGCATTTCTTTTTTAGACATAATTTTAAGTAATTTCTGTATTGTTTCATAGTAGTTTTGAAAGTAAATGAAATAATAGTCACCCTTGATGATTGTTTTACCTACGATAGATATTACCTACGTTAGATAAGTTTTCTTCATTTACATGATTTTACAACCTTACTATACTTTTACATCCTTGCTTATTAGTCTTTTTCGTTTAATTCTATTTTTTGCCAAATTGACTGGAAAAGAGACTGCCAATGTCGGTATCGGTGTCGGTATCAGTCGGTATCGGATCGGGACATGCTAAACCGTATCGGTATCGTCTGTATCGGATCGGTATCGGATGATACCACAAACTATAGTTCTCATATGTGGGAGACCAATAAATTTATGCCTGTGAGTGATCATGGCTTTCGGTTCTAGTTTCATTTTTGGTTCAATACCATTTTCGAAATAGTTCCACTGATTGATTTAACTCTCTTTAGTAAGATTTGCACTGTAAAATCCATGGACATTGATTTAACTCTATTACATATTTTCAGTTGATATATAGAAATTGGTGTTACATAATACTTTTTTCATATTTAACAAAATCCAGGGCATATTAAGTAATACAGACAGTGCATAGGCTGTATGCCACATCCACGGATTCTTCACTCTAGCATTTGAGAATTTATTTCCTGTGAGTGTCTCATTTTTTTCATTTTTGTAGGACTTTACCCTTGATTAAAGGGAGTGTCTCATTTCCTGTGAGTGTCTCATATATATACTGCATTCTGATGTTATTATGTAATTTTGTGGAAGGATGACCAAATATGCGAAACATAATGATGTTAATGTGAGCACCCAGAATTTCGGGTTGATTTTTTTTTATTTTTCTGATTGAATTAGTATCAATAAATAATTTATTCTGTTTATTTATCTTTAAATGTATTATTCCGTGCCTTTGATATTTGGAGTGTCAGGGATGTTCATCTCTGGAAACTTTCTTCATGAGTTTTGTAGTGGACAGGATTACCTTCATTTGGGTATATAATGTCCCACTCAAACTTGTTCCCTTGTACTCTTTTTGCTTCGCACAACTTTGGGTCAATTTAGACCATTTGATCATTAATTAATTTCTCACTCTTTTCCTTGATCATCATAGGCACGTTACCGTGACTTTTAATTTGGGAGCACAAGACCAGTCATTTTCTCAAAACCAACTCCTCATGCATGATCTAATCGAGACACTCTTCACCTATGACCTTCGTGTCCCACTCAGACACACCATCATGTGCTTTATTTGCTTTGCATAACTTTTGGGTCAATTTAGGCCAATTAATTATCCACCGTAATATGTGACCCGACTTCCAATTTAATTTCGGGACCCGACATCGATCCAACCTAGTCGACCCAAAATATGGACATAGCCCACATGAAGCCTACTACCCACATGACACTTGTGTCCCATTTATTTGAGTCCCCACATGTTACTTATTTATCGATGTCATAAATACCTAAATTAATTCATTTATTGTACCATGTCCGATTTTGACCCGACCCGCTCAACCGAACCCAACCCAAGCTCCATGATACCCCCTCATGAATATCCACACACTCATTTTCCTACAAATATTAAATACCTAGTCTATCCTTTTTTTAATATTTAATATACAACTCCCTTTAATTAAATCCCTAGAGAAATCCCCATATTAATCCTAGCCCTTGAATTATCTAACATCTTCATAACCCTCCATTTCCTACATGACAACAAACACACCCCCCTAGGCCGGCCCTAAATTCTAGGTAGGAATCCCCATTTCTCTCTCTATTTTTTCCCCTCTCTCATTTATTATTCCCACACACATAATATTTTCTCTCTCCCTCTCTTTACACAGCCTCTTCCCCTTTTCCTCTCTTCTAGCCGACCACCAACCCGAGCTCTTCCTTCCTCCTCCTCCCGAGCACAGCCACCAGCAACCCCAGCTTCTCCTTAGCCGAGCCCGGCGAGCTACACCCTTCCCGAGCTCCTCCTCCACCCGAACTCTCTTCCTTCCTCCTCCATCATAACACCATCACCACCACCATCATATAACACCACCACAACCACCGCATACCACATCTTCTTCCTCTCCTCCTCCACCGTGCCCCACAGCACAACCTCGCCGCCATCGCCATGCCCAGCTAGGCCGGCCCCGCAATACTGCAGTAGCAGCAAACAGCAGCGCAACACAGCAGCTGCAACAGCAGCATGCAACGGCGGCAACAGCAGCCACGGCGGCCGTCGTCGCCAGCCACGCATCGTCGTGGGCAGCCCCCCTTGCTGGGCTCACCTCCCAGGCACCTTCCCGTGGCGGCCCCCCTTGCTGGGCTCACCTCCCAGGCACCTTCCCGAGTATATGTCGTTCTCCGACTTCATCCTAACAAATGGGTGATCTGTACTTCCAGCTGTACAAAGCTTCGTACGAAGCCATTTGGATGCTGGACTCATAGATATTGTTATATACAAATTCGACCAACGGTAGATGAACATCCCAACTTAACTTTAAGTCGATTGCACAGAGCCGTAACTGTAGAAGCATAAAAAAGAGCAACATCAACAAAAGCACAAAAGACATCTGTCACTTCACATACTTTGTAGAAGCGCATGAGGCACAAAGTTGTTGCGCACATTAGAACTCAGATCACAAGAGAAGGAATTGCATAAAGGGAAATACTTTATTAAAATCATGATTACAAAGGCCTATTACAGATTCTTCATGATTACATATAAAGCTATCTACTCATCCTAAGTGCACAGTTCACAGAAGCGCAGCTTACAAAAGTGTAGCTCCCCTCCTCGTCAGAGCAAACCACTTCCTAGTGAAGTGCGCAGCACCCCCGCTCCAATATGGCTAATGAAGCAGTTATTGAGTAGAACGGGGATGCAGCTCCTACGTGAGACTCATAGCACAACATGTGGCTTTTCTGATTAGCAATCAACCCAAATCCAGTATCTTGGACATCGAAGACCTCTAAGATGTCGCTCATGTTCAAACCAATCCCACCAAACGCTCAAGTAGATCTCGAATTCTAGAAGTTGTTCTCACCAAGGCAATGACTTCTTTGAACGAAGAGATATACAACCAACAGTCGACTTATGCAAGGCCTATGGCCGTCCGAAGCTAAGTCAGGATCAATCATGATAGAGGAATGTCAAGAGGCAATGAAAAATAATTTCCTCAAAAAGCTCACCTTTATATAAGCTATGTGTGGTCCAACCAGCACGCCACATGGCAGTTAGTCAAAAGCCCCGAGTTAATAGGATGAACCTAGAATTCATCACAAAGAACCTTATTTAATGAAGTCATTTGACTATGTCTTCAGTTACCGCTTCTCGAGCCACCCAAAATAGCAGCAATAATTAAGTATTGACTCGGCCGTTCAGAAGCAGTCACTAGACGACCCAAAAGTACAGTGACAGAGCTTCTCAGAAGCGCTGCCTCTTTAGAGCTTCCCAAGAAGTGTAGCTCCTTTAAAGCTTCTCAGAAGCGCATCCCCTTCAGAGCTCCTCAGAAGTGCAGCTCCTTCATAGCTCCTCAGAAGCGCAGCACCTTCAGAGCTCCTTAGAAGCGCAGCCCCATCAGAGCTCCTTAGAAGCGCAGCCCCTTCAGAGCTCCTCAAAAGTGCAGCCCCTTCAGAGCTCCTTAAAATCACAACCTCCTTAGAAGAAGTCTTCATTCATTCAGGATCCTTCGACTGCTTCTTGATTGGCAACCAAGATCACCACTCACAGGCATTCAAAAAGTCAGAGCAATTTTATTTCGTTGTCAGATCAACAATGGAGTAAAGGAGCCGCTGTAGTGCTCGATCTCCATCGTCACACTTTCCCAGAATCAACTGTACTTAGATTTTCTATTTAGGATCTCTTTTTTACTCTTTTTCAAGTTTGAAATACAAAAGTTCTTTAACTTTTTGATCATGGCAAATAAAATAGCGACTCTACTGGGGACGTCCTTCTCCTCCACGAGAAGGTAGTAGTGCAATCTGACAATAACTTGCTGGAGTCTTCCCAGAAGATGTTGTTTCTATGCTTCGACCAGCAAGCTTTTGAAGATCTCCTTTCTGAAGACAACTCGAGTCCTTCGAAGCGGCTAGTAAAGTCGAAGAAGAAGACCCGATGCACCTGGGTGCCCAAGACTGCTGCGCCGAATGGCAAAACCGAAGGGGAAGCGCTCCAGGCTCCATCTGGATTCAGGCATTCTCGACACACCTTAATTAACTGCTGCTACAATTCCTCAGTCAACTCCAGTTGCTGGAAAGCACAGTGAAGGCTGCCACTCTCCAGTTGTCAGTAAGACGAAAGAGGAGCAAAAAAGAAAAGGCGTAGCACCTCGCCCGCGCACAAAGATGGCAGCACAAGAAGGAGCTTCTGTCTTTGACAGAATTGTCTACCCCTTGGGGAAGGCCATATTAGACTCTGAGTACTACGCACCTTCTAGGGGTAGTACAAACAAATCTAAGACAGCACACGCCTTGTGCGACCAACGTGCTGCGCCAATAGCTGACCGAAAGCTTGCGTTGACAGTAACGCATGCGGCTGACGGCAAGCTGTACAGAACTGATTTTGGTGCTTCAATGCCTCGACCAATAAAGCCTCTCTTTATCTTGGGCTCTCACGCACACGAACCAAGCCAGGGGCGCATAGTATGGAGACAGACTCATGCGAGCAGTGCTGTTATAAGAAAAAATGGGTCTGCCGCAGGAGCAATTCCCTGGTCATAACCTAAGCGTGTCCCACGCGCAGGGACTGAGTAGGGGGACACTCCTCACATCTTTACTCACGTAAGAAGTGTACTTGTACGTATGAAGTGAGAATAGATGTGGAAGCCTTTGACTTGTACGACGTAATTTCTCACAAGCAGAAGACAAAAGAAGACTCTGATACGCATAATATGCCCATCTCAGGGCATACTTGTGCTAATGTCACCAACAACTGTTGTTGCCACCAAACAGCCGCATCGCCACCAAGAAGGCAGTCTATTTTTTAACAGCTGTGACCGACAACACTTGTCCATCAGAGACTCGGTAAGAGATTGTCGATCGAAGAAGAAGATGAACTCTTGGTTGCTTCATCCAATTCAGCACGAGGTTCGTCGTCTCTCTAGAAGCTCTGCAAGAACCTTCTCGTCTCGGCCAGCAAATCAAAGGGCCAACCTGGGGGCAATAAGCTGGCAGTGCCCAGTACGGGTGTGTTCCAACACACCCAAGCCAAGACCAAACCCTTGTCACAAGGGATTGTCGCTTCGACCCCACACTGGCTGGGAATAGTCAAAACTCGACATTCTATGAGAATCCCTCATTCCAGCCAGAATAGGGTTCGTACGAAACTGATACGGATGTCTCCATCGGCCCAAGATACCAACAAGCTGGGGGTGGCTACTTCAAATCGGAGGATGATTGCAACCTACCCGTCTATCCTCAGGAAAGCAAAATTCTCGGAGAGCAAAAAATCTATGGTGCCCTCTATTTTCCCCCACTTGATGACTGTTTATATAGCCGAAGGGGATAACGTGGGAAGAAGCGAGGGGTCCAACCATCAACAACATATAGAGGCCCTTGAGACAGGCTTGAACACATTAAATGAGACCATGCAAGCCTTGACTTCAGTAGTTCTGGAGATCAAGGATAAGTTGACGTCCAACCCTCCTGCTCCAGCAAGTCAAGACCCAAGAACAAATGGGGAGTCTAATGCCCCTCCCTATATGCCGCCACCAGTTGTAAACCAAGCACTGCCACGGTCATCTGGTCCACCAATTTCTGGACCCACAATGTCAAATGACATGCAAGAGGCTCTCAAGGAGTTGTATGCTCATTTCGACGCCCGGGACAAGTAGGAGTCGCTACAAGAGCTGGGGATTTGGCAACCATGTCCCCCTGAGTGGGACAACGTAGTGTACCCTCTAAAGTATAAACCATAGACTCTTGCACCATTCGAGAGAAAAGAGTCTTCCTGTCGATATCTGAGGTACTTCGCCTCTGTAACGGGGCATTTACCGAAGGACCATACCTTGCTCACAAATATGTTCATTGGGGCATTGCAGGGGGTAGCATATGAGTGGTTTTGTAGTCTCCCCGATAACTGCATCTCGTCTTTTGACAATCTCAAGCATCTCTTTCTCTCTCGGTTTTATGAAGGTGGAATGGACTTGATGATGTCCACTCTTATGGACATTATCCAGAAGGAGAAGGAGCCTGTACGCGCTGAGCACTTCTGCCAGAGGCCCTGAGGATTCCGTCGGGTGTCCCTGAGCCTATGCCTATGGACTCGTGTCACAAGAATATGCTTCCTACAATCAAACTTTGTACAGTACTCCATGCACAGAATGGACGTTGTTCATTACCGGTATGGACATGGCCGAAAGAAAAACTCGGGATGCACAATTGCTGGGACTGAATTTCCCCACACTCGAGGAAAAAGGGAAACGCTCGTCTAGCAATAACGCTACCAACAAAGACAGAAAGGGGAAACAAGCCCTGACCGTCAACATATCCAAGGGTTCAGCATCCGTGAACCAGAAGCCGACAGAAGCACCAAAACCAAAGGAAAATTATTCCTTCAACGATGAAGATGTGCTGGAGCTCTTCAACGAACTAATGAAAGGCGAGAAGCTACAACTCCCTCCTCCCAAGCATCCTGACGAAGGGGAAAAAGTGAACAATCCCAAGTACTGTCACTACCACCAGTACGTCCACCACTCAACACGTGATCGCTACGTATTGAAGAAGCAGATTCAATGGCTCATTGATGCCAAGATCTTCTCGCTTGACAACGAGGATAAGACGGCCACCTCCAACATGGTGACTCTCCAATTCGACAGCTTCCCGAAGACAGAATCCCAAGACGGTGTCGTCCCCATCCCTAAGACGACAATGAAAGTGGTCAACCTTCGACCAGCCTATGACAATGCTCAGGGCCTCATCTCGCTGACGATGCTGCGAGGCAAAGTTATATGGGTTCATCATGATCTCATTCCAAACATGATGTTGCCCACCGTGTGCTCTATTAAGGTGAAGAAAACCAAGGCATATCGTACGATTTTCGTCGTAACCAATAATGCCCAGGTTATCACTCGCTCAGCTCACCAGTGAGAGGACAACCAGGATCTGGAGGAAAAGGTACCTCCGCCTGCTGTTATCACCGCACCTGATACTTCGAAAACATGTACGTCTTAACCTCCTACAGCAGACACGTAGAATCAAAAGGAGGTTCACTTTGACAAACCGCTAAGAAAAGTCTCTACGGTGTGGCTGATCAAGCCCTACAACTTCGACATATTGGCACAAGTTGCCAATACTCTAGCTAGGCTATCACTCTTCGAGCTTCTCCGTCTCTGTAAAGTGACTCGGGATGCCCTCAACGAGGCATTACAGAATGCTGACTCGTTCCTCACTCAGGTTTGACCGCCCATGGAGGATCCTGCCGCTTGCCTACATTATCACAACGTGGTTGAGGCGAACCCTAACATCACCTTCACCCTGTAAGACATGTTGCTGAAGAACAATCGACACAATAGACCCTTGTACTATACAAGGTATATTGGTGCCATCAAGGTCGATCGCATCCACATCGAGCATGGCTCCTCCCTTAGCATAATCCTAGCAGTTTACTATAGACCTTGGGGATTCCGATGCATCGGCTGACCGCATCTAATATTACAATCAGTGGTTTCAATGCTGGAAAGAGTGAGCCCTTGGGCAAGATTTGTCTGAAATGCCAGATAGGTGATCGCTAGACAGATGTGACTTGTTATGTCATTGATGCTGACATAATCTACAACATGTTGTTGGGTCGACCATGGATACATGAATACATGATCGTGCCCTCTACCCTCCATCAATGCATGAAGTATGTAGCCAACAACGGGACTATCAAGACCGAGTTTACTAACATCAACCCGTTCCGGGGGCTTGAAGTGTATTACACTGATGTTGATCTGTACAAATCAGTCTCCTGGAATGACGACGCCAATAATGTAGACGATGAGGCAGAGACTGCATCTGAGAATGCAACAGTTGCTGAAGAACGGATGAGAGTTCGACTGAAGGGAAAGCCTCCCCAAATATCAGCACCTCTTGCCGTTAAGCTTCGGAGGAAGGCTCATACTCCGTCATCCCCGAGATCATCAACAACATGTCAGGAACCTATTTGGGTCAAGCTGCCTCAAAAGGCCCCTAAAGCAGTCCTAAGGTCGTAAGAATATCCGACTCCAGCTCCCCTGGTAGTCAAGTTGAAGCGGAGACCTCCCTCACCTTCTCCCATGACGGCCCCGGTCCTTACTGATGAGGAGTTATGGGATTATATGTGTGCCAATGCTGAGGCATCTTCCCTGAGTGATGTAATCCCTCGGAATAAAATTATGTATTTTATGAATAGAAAGCTATCTTTGAATTACTCATGTGCACACTAGAATGCCATGTATTTCTTAGATAACACTTTGTATATGCTACAAATAAAAGTAACAACTGCTAATCTTGCAAGCCAAGTTGTCCCATCCCGAGAAGCTTACTTCGTGATTCCAGGAAAAAAGAAAGACGAGGAACCCATCATCTTCGACCGGGTAAAACGTCCACAAAGACTCACTCCCGTCGAACCAGAATCCGATAACGGCAAGATGTAACTCTACCGTTATACCACTCAAGCTAAGCACCTTATCCAGAAAATGGGCTATGACTTGACCAGTGGCAGAGGTCTGAACTATGGCAAAGGTCGACGCCTCTCTTTACGACTTTGTGTTCCAATGGGAAAGTCTCAAAACTACTACCAGCGTACTGCCGGGGGTTGGGTTATGTTACACCCATGACAACTTCAGAGAGTTCAGAATCGGAGGTCACGATGCACTCTCACTCCTCCGATTCCTCGGTTTGGAACTCTGATACCAGTATCGGCCAGGCCCTCAAAAAGATATTGTCAGTCAATATGGTCTCTATAAACCCCCTAGTGGAGGAGAAAGACCATACGCTAGGATTCTTCGAGGAAGAATCCTGGGCTCAACGCTTAGGATCCCAATGGGAATGGCGCTTTGAATAGAGAGAACCTCCCACTGAAGACGAGGTTGTTCAAATTGACCTAGGAGGTGAGGCTTCGCCTAAACCCATCTTCATTAGCAAAAGCCTGACGGGAGAAGATAAGGAATCTCTGATACAACTCATTCGAGAATATATCGATGTCTTCGCTTGGATCAATAAAGACATGCTAGGTTTAGACCCGTAAGTCATAATACACCGACTTAACATTCTTCTCAATGCTAAGCCTGTTGAGCAGCAACAGCATCGCTTTTGTCCCAATGTCATAGACGCTATCAAATAAAGAAGTCAACAAACTCATAGACAGTGGCTTCATTCATGAAAAGCAACATCTAGATTGGATGGCCAACATTGTTCTGTCACCAAGAAGAATAAGAGGATTCGAGTCTGCATAGACTTCAGGGATCTCAACTCGGCCTGTCCAAAAGACGAGTTTTCCCTTCCGATCACTGACGTAATGATCGACAATACTTGTGGCTTCGAACGTATGTCCTTCATGGACGGGTTTTTAGGCTACAACCAAATTAAGATATTCTCTGACGATGAAAAGCACACTTTATTCCAGACTCCAAAAGGAATCTATTGTTACACAGTGATGCCTTTCGATTTGAAAAATGTTGGGGCAGCATATCAGCGGCCTTTAAGCACCATATTCCGCAAACATCTTCAAAAAATGGTGGAATGTTATATTAACGACATTGTCGTTAAAAGTCGAAGGAAGGCCAACCATCTGGATGACTTGAGGATGGTATTTGACTTAATACGGACACATCGGCTAAAGATGAACCCAACTAAGTCTTTCTTGGGGTTTTCAGCGATAAGTTTCTGGGCTTCATCGTCACATCCAAGGGTATTCACATTGACCCTGAAAAGACCAAGGCAATCCTGGACATGGATCCCCCGAACAACATCTATGAGCTTCGAGGCTTACAAGGACGCTTGACATACATTAGAAGATTCATAGAAAATCTCTTTGGGCGATGCCAACCCATCACCAAGCTAATGAAGAAAGGGGTTTCTTATGTCTGGACTGAAGAATGTCAATGCGCGTTCGATGACATTAAGAAATATCTCACCGGTCCACCAGTCCTGGTAGCACCAGTCGTGGGGAGGCCCTTTCTACTATACGTCTGAGCCATAGACCATTCTCTTGGCGCTTTGCTAGCCCAGAAAAGCAACGTAGGCCACGAGCAGGCAATCTACTATCTGAGCAGGAGCATGATTGGTGCTGAACATCGGTATAATTCTGTCGAGAATGAGTGTCTTACTCTAGTCTTCGCCATCTAAACGATGTGCTATTATATGGCCGGACAAATGATTCACGTCATCTCCAGAGTCAATCCCCTAAGAGTCCTTATGACTAAGCCAGGGGCACTAAACTCATGGCTAGCCACATGGGCGATACTCTTGACAACTTATGACATGGTGTTCATCCCACAAAAGGCGGTTATGGGCCAAGCATTGGCAGACTTCTTGGCCGCACATCCTATAATGGAAACATCAAAACTCTACGACGGTATTCCTGAGGAAGTCCTGGAGTCCAACGTGGTCATAGACAACCCCGTCTGGTGAATGCTCTTTGACGGTGCTTCAAAAACATGCCCCAAAGGCAAAATTATTATGGGAGTAGGAGTAATCCTCGTCACCCCTGACAGTCTAGTCATCCACCGTGCATATTCTTTCATGAAATCATGCACCAATAATGTTGTCGAATACAACGCCCTCATCATCGGGCTCCAGCTCGCCAAACAATTGGGGGTCGACTACCTCGAGGCCTATGGCGACTCAAAACTGATAATCAATCAGGTTCAAGGCCAATACGAGGTTCGACATGAAGACCTGATCCCTTACCATCAGGCAGAAATCGACATCATCTCTACCTTTACAGGGTTCTTTATAGAATATGTACTTCAATTGCAAAATCTGGAGGTCGACGCCCTTATCGGATTTACCGCTTCTCTGGCAGCTCCTGTCAGTACCCAGCACTCCGTCACCGTAATATATTGAGAGCTAGTTTGCCCAAAGAATAATCTACGTACGTGTCTGAGCTACTCAGTGCAGACAGACACCAACGTCGACATTCTGGATTGGCGATTCCCGTTTATAGACTATACAGTCTACGAAATCCTACTCGAGGACTTGAAGGAAGCTACTTATATCAAAAGGCGATCGCTCCGGTTCTACTACGACACAGCTACCAAAATACTGTACCGTTGTTCATACGACGGACTTCTCCTTCGGTGTCTATCTAATGCTGAAGCAAAAGAAGCACTCCGAGAGGCGCACGATGGTACCTAAGGAGCTCACCAGCCCGGTCCTAAGTTGCAGGACCGACTGCATCGCATAGGCTACTACTGGCCCACCATAATGGCAGATGTCGTTGATTATGCTAAGTGTCGGGTATGTCAGTTGCATGCTAACTTTATCCACCAACCTTATGAGTTCCTACATCCTACTGCGGCCGCTTGGCCGTTCGAAACATGGGGAATGGATATCATCGGGTCGATCAGTCCACCATCCTCTAAAAGGATACTGGTTCATCCTCGTTATCACCGACTACTTTTCCAAGTAGGCGAAGACGATACCATTGGCTGAGATAAAAACCTCAAATGTGATCAGCTTCGTCAAGCATCACGTTATCTACCGCTTCGGAGTTCCTCGAAGGATTTTCCAAGACAATAGCCCTCAGTTCGTGAGCCACGCATTCCATCGATTTTGTGATAAAAATTGAAAACAAAACGTAGCATCGACGGCCTATAATACTGCAGCGATTGGGCTAGCCGAAGCATTAAATAAGACAATCATTAAGTTACTCAAGAAGGTTGTATCTTCCAATAAGTGCGACTGGAATAAAAAAACTCGACGAATGTCTATGGGCTTATCGTACAACCGTGCGGACACCCACTGGCAATATGTCGTTCTCTCTCGTCTAGGGGAGTAAGGCGGTACTCCCTCTGGAGATCCAGATTCTGTCTCTATGGATAGCCGTCACCAACCAACCGACAGACGAAGACAATCAGCGCCATCGGATACAAGAGTTGGAAGCGTTGGACGAAAAGCGTTTGCTAGCTCAGCAACGTATCGAGCTGTATCAAGCTCGAATTTTCGGGGCCTTTAACAAAAAGGCCAAAGAAAGGGCATTCCAAGTAGATGACCTCGTCTTATCATTTCAGAGACCAATGTTGATGACTCACAGGACGCCTGGCAAATTCGAACCCAAGTGGGAAAGACTGTTCATCATAGAGACTCCAATAGTGCTTACCGGCTTGCCAAAACCTAACTGCAATTTGCTAATTATGCCAATCAATGGCAAGTTCCTAAAGAAATACTATGTCTAAGGTCTAAATCAACATGTATTTCCACATCCCCCGCAGGTATTTATGGATTCTACTAACAAATTCATCCCTTTTTCATTTCCCCAATAGAGAACTTCCAATTGCATATCACCTCTGAGTCGTTTTCTACACTCCAACAAGGTTCATGTCTACCACGTCCATATTACCTCTGAGTAGACATTTTCCTATGGCAAACCCATGGTTGTCATATTAATCTATAGAACATTTTATGTCCATACTACCTCTGGGTCGTTCCATACATCCCTACAGAATCTATTCTTACCATGTCCACATAACCTCTGACTAAGGAAAATTCTACCATAAATCTCGTGTTTACCATGTCCATATTACCTCTGAGTAAACACCCCATAAAATATCCCCAATAGAGTTACGCTATTTCAAAGACTTCACAAACAGGTGAGCAAATAAAGAAGGACAACTTTTACTCATGAAGGAAAAGAAGCTCTACTACATCAAAATAAAAAAAAAACCTCTCCAAGGGAGGGGAACAAAAAGAAGACATCAAGACTGATGCCTAAGTAGGCCGGTGCATGAGCTCATCAATCCGGTTCCTTAGGAGGGCGATCATGGGTCCGACAGACTCCATTGTTCGGCGCTCCACTTTCTGATGCTTGGCTGCCTCCTCTCTCAGCTGTAGCAGGCCTTGTTGAGCAGCCTCCAACTCTGCCTAATAAGCGCCAACTTTCTCCTTCTCTTGATCCAAAGCCTCAGACTGTAGGCAACATGATGAATCTTTTTCCTAAAAATGAGGCGTCATTATCATTTAATATGAAATGACGGCTCAAAACATTAATGCTAACGGCTACTAGACGCTTGACAGCCTGTCAGAAACACGTTGCGTACTTTCTATGCCACGTGCCATTTCATGCTTCTGTTCAAAGTGTTCCAAACTTGTCCAAGTTTAAAAACTTTGAAGGGGGTCTTGTAGAAGCATGAAAAAAGTGTAACATCAACAAAAGAGCAAGAGACATCAGTCACTTCACATACTTCGCAGAAGCGCAGGAGGCACAAAGTTGCTGCGCACATCAGAACTCAGATCACAAGAGAAGGCAGTGCATAAAGGAAAATACTTTATTAAAATCATGATTACAAAGGTCTATTACAGATTCTTCATGATTACAAATAAATTTATCTACTCATCCTAAGTGCGTAGTTCACAAAAGCGCAACTTACAAAAGTGCACCTTACAAAAGCACAGCTCCCCTCCTCGTCAGAGCAAACCAATTCCTAGTCAAGTGCACAGCACCCCCGCTCCAATATGGCTAATGAAGTAGTTATTGAGTAGAACGGAGATGCAGCTTCTACGTGAGGCTTACAATACAACATGCGGCACTTCGGATTGGCAATCAATCCAAATTCGATATCTTGGGCCTCGAAGACCTCTAATATGTTGCTTATGTTCAAACCCATCTTGCCAAACGCTCAAGTACATCTCGAATCCTTGAAGTTGTTCTCCACCAAGGCAACGACTTCTTTAATCGAAGAGATCTACAACCAACAGTCGACTTATGCAAGGCCTATGGCCGTCCGAAGCTAAGTCAGGATTAATCATGACAGAGGAATGTCCAGAGGCAATGAACAATAACTTCCTCAAAAAGTTCACCTTTATATAGGATATGTGTGGTCCAACCCGCACGCCACGTGGCAGTTGGTCAAATCCCCGAGTTAATAGGATGAACCTAGAATTCATCACAATGAACCTCATTTAATGAAGTCATTTGACTAAGTCTTTAGTCACCGCTTCTCGAGCCACCCAAAATGGCAGCAATAACTAAGCATTGACTCAGCCGCTGAGAAGCAGTCACTAGGCACTCCAAAAAAGCAGTGACAGAGCTTCTCAGAATTGCTGCCTCTTTAGAGCTTCCCAAGAAGCGTAGCTCCTTTAGAGGCCCTCAAAAGCACAGCCCCTTCAGAGGTCCTCAGAAGCGCAGCTCCTTCAGAGCTCCTCAGAAGCACAGCCCCTTCAGAGCTCCTCAGAAGCGCAGTCCCTTCAGAGCTCCTCAGAAGCGCAGCCCCTTCAGAGCTCCTTCGAAGCGCAGCCCCTTCAGAGTTCCTCAGAAGCACAACCTCTTCAGAGGTTCTCAGAAGCACAGCCCCTTCAGAGCTCTTCAGAAGCGTAGTCCTTTCACAGCTCTTCAGAAGCGTAGCTCCTTCACAGCTCCCTCAGAGCTCCTCGAAAGCACAGTCACTCGTCACCTCAAAACTGCAGTCTCTTCGACGTCCCTTAAAAGTGCAGCTCATATGGCGCGCAGCTCCTTCACAAACATAGCATCATGCCACGTGGCCAGTATGGTAGTCGTATCTCTTCAGATACAATCAGATCTAGTTTGTTTAAACAGTCGTATCTCTTCAGATACAATCAGATCTAGTTTGTTCAAACAGTCGTATCTCTTCAGATACAATCAGATCTAGTTTGTTCAAACCGTCGTTCCTTCAATAAAATCAAAATCTTATTTATTTAACTGAATAAGATCTTCGAGTAATGTGTGCACACCATGTGTCACTGATGATGAGTGGTGCCAACCGCTTGAGACCTCAGCAATAAAGAAATTCCAACAACTGTCATGTATCAGCTCAGCAACAGCCACTATAGTACGGTTACAACAGATTCTTCTGAAATCTTGTACGTGCAACGCTCCTGTGCGTCAAAGCCCTCTTGCACATCGTATATGTGCTCGCCTATAAATAGAAGAAGTCTTTCTTCATTCAGGATCCTTCGACTGCTTCTTGATTGGCAACCCAGATCACCACTAACAAGCATTCAGAAAGTCAGAGCAAGTTTATTTCGTCGTCAGATGGACAACAGAGTAAAAGAACCGTTGTAGTGCTCGTTCTACATCGTCACACTTTTCCAAAATTATTTGTACTTAGATCTCATGTTTATGATCTCTTTTGTACTCTTTTTCAAGTTTAAAATATAAAAGTTCAACTTTTTGTTCATGGCAAACAGTAACATGTCTTCGAGAATCTGATTCACCCACTCTGTTTGGCTATCGGTTTGAGGATGATAAGATGGTTCAACTTGGTCTCCAATGTTGACTAAAGACTACTCCAGAAGCATGACACAAATCACCCATCCTGATCTGAGATGATAGATACTAGGACCCCGTACAGCCGAACTATTTTATCAAGATAGATCTGAGCAAGGCGATCGACACTAGAAGTGACTTTAATAGCAAAAAGTACACTAACTTGGTTAGTCGATCGACAATGACCCAGATGGCATCGTTCTCTCATGGCATCTTCGGCAGGCCAACAATAAAGTCTATGGTGACGTACTTCCACTTCCATTCTGGTATGGCAAGGCTCTACATCTCCCCGCCCGGTCTCTGTTGCTCAACTTTAACCTGCTGACAGGTCATACATTACGGTACAAAGAGTGCCACTCCTCTCTTCATGTCGTGCCACTAAAAGATAAACCAGAGGTCCTTACACATCTTGGTGCTGCCAGGATGCAAAAAATATTTTGCATAATGTGCTTTCGATATTATCTCCTTTCTGAGTTCTGAATCATCCGGGACACATAGTCGACCCTTTACTCGCAATACTTCTGAGTCATCCTTCGCAAAGTTGGACGCCTTTCTGTTGATATCAGCTTTCGTATCTTCTATACGTATGGATCATCCTTCTGAGTAGACTTGATCTTTTCCAATAAGCTCGACTCTAGTCACAGTTGTCGCCCACGAATCGAACCCGGAGTTCTATGCCCATTTTCTCCAAGTCGTGCAGCAGTCTACTGTTGATGGATAGTGAAGCTATCAATTTCTAACTCAATGTGTCTGCCACAACATTTTTTTTGCCCGACGTATAGTCGATCATCAAGTCGTAGTCCTTGATTAGTTCCAGCCATCGTCTCTGCCGCAAATTTATCTCTTTCTAGGTAAAGATATACTTGAGGCTCTTATGATTCGTATAAATCTTTTACGCCATGCCATAAAGATAGTGACGCCACAGTTTTAATGCGAACACGATTGCCGCTAATTCTAGGTCATGCATAGGATAGTTCTTCTTATGCAGTTTCAGTTGTCTTAAAGCAAAAGATGTCACCTTATCCTGCTGCATAAGTACACACCCCAAGCCCTGGCCAGAAGCATCGCTAAAGATTTGAAATCTCTTAGTCCCTTCAGAAAGAACGAGTATCGGGGCCGAAACGAGCCGCTGTTTTAGCTCCTAGAATGAAGTTTCGCAGTCGTCTGACCATTCGAATGCGACTCCCTTTTGGGTGAGGTGAGTCAAGAGCGATGCAATCTTCCCAAAGTCTTTAACAAAGTCTTTCACGAAGCATCTATAGTATCCCGCTAAGTCGAGGAAGCTTTAAATTTTACTAACTAATGCTGGCTGCTTTCAATCAACAACTGCTTCAACTTTTTTTGGATGAACTAAAATGCCTCTAGCGGAGATAATGTGCCCAAGGAATGACATGTTGCTCAGCCAAAACTCACATTTGCTCATCTTCGTAAACAACTGATTATCTTGAAGGGTCTGGGGTACGGTCCGTAGATGCTCTGTGTGTTGCGCTCGGTCCTTCGAGTAGACGAGGATGTGGTCGATGAAGACTACTATAAATTTGTTGAGGAACTGACAAAATGTCATGACCCGCACCAGGTTTTCGGACGCGAGCTCGTGAGCAAGCCAGCTACGTATCGAACGGACTCCAGCCCAACTCGAATACGTAAATACTGTCAAGGCTATGGTATACTGCCAAATCATGGCAAACAAATCTATATTTCAATCCACAATAAGAATATGAAACATGAATGAACACTATGGGTCGTAGTCTGCAGCCCACTAGCATATATGTCCGATAAGACTCTAAAGAAAGTAACAAGAGTCTAAACTGAATCAGGAAGCATAATAAAGTAAGAAAGTACGAAAGGATAACAACGTAATAATGATACCTGAATCCCACAAGCGGATCATCGCATCCGAAACCCACAAGCATCGCAAATCCTCCACCACCCAGAACTACTAGCTAACTCTATGTAAGCGCTAAACCTGAGGAGATCATCAGGTCCTCAGAGGATATAGTAAGATACATAATATACATGCCTATCTAACAGTTTTATCATGCGTGAGAAAATAAACAAAAAGAAACAGGAACACGATAAATGTCTACGAACACGAACATGAACACGAACACGAACACGAACACGAACACGAACATGAACACACGAACACTAGAACAACTACGTATAAATGAACTGCCAGGCGAATCACAAGATCAATGGAAGAACCAAACCCTCATCCCGAGTGTGGACTCACGGATTTGAACTAAACACTAACCCTCGTCCCGAGTGTGGACTCTCTGGTTAGTACTAACCCTCGTCCCGAGTGTGGACTCTCTGGTTAGTTCACGGCAAGGCACCCTCGTCCCGAGTGTGGACTCTCTGGTGCAAGTATAACATCCTCGTCTCGAGTGTAGACTCTCTGATGTAAACACCCTCGTCCCGAGTGTGGACTCTTTGGTGCAAGTCAAGTCAACACCTTCGTCCCGTGTGTGGACTCTCTGGTGCAAATAATCGACATCCTCGTCCCGAGTGTGGACTCACGGATGTAAACAGATCAAGAAAAACACCCTCGTCCCGAGTGTGGACTCTCTGGTGTCAAGAAAACAATATCAAGGATTTAGTAGTTCAATTACACGTACTCGTTCTATGACACGACTCAAGCAAGGTACTGACGAGAAACTCCAAGTGTGAACCACCAGACCAAACATGAACACGGCTATATGTAATGAAAACAACTCAAATAATATAATACGAAAAGCATATGTCTATAAACAGTCAAAACTGGAAAATAAAATACAATGGATGTAAATAAAACTGTAGAGGAAGACAAGGTATGTCACGACCCGCTCCCGAATAATCGAACACGAGTCGGACACGCCCAGCCTTCGTCGTTAGACACGACGAAGTAAGCTGTATCAAGCTAGGGAAAACTAACCAGATAAACATGAAATGTATATAATCACAGCATCTAAAAACGTATCCCAGAATGATCACCATAATCCACAATTCTATGTATATAAATGTACGAATCATCAAGAATGAAATGTACATGAATTCTAAAGACAATATCTAAAAGTGAAGCTAACAGTCTAAACCTGAAACCTCAAGCTAAGTCATGACCATCCTGCTCAGCTAAGATCCCGGGCTCTGGCCCATAAGGTAGAATGATAATCCTGCAAGTAAACCTGCAACTTATCCAGTCAGGAGCGGAACAAAGTACAGTTCTAGGTAATGAACAAGAACATGATATGAAAATGAGTACAAGGGAACATGAACTATAAAGTACAGAAAAAGAACATGAAGGTACATGAATGTAAGTACAGGTAATAAAGTACTAGAATATAAAGTACAGGAACATGTAAAGTACAGGAACATGTAAAGTACAGGAATGAAACTATAATCCTGAAGTACCACACATGACAAGTGCACAATATCGAAATACATCTAGTCCATGTGACCGGCTGGGGTGAGTACAGGAGCATGTACAGGAGTACATGAATATGGTACTACTTAGGACCCGCGTGCACAGTGCGAGGCCTAAGCTAGGTACAGGAATATATAGTAACCGGGATTGGTCACATGGCTAGTGTATTTCTCCACCCGACACTAATAAGTACAAGGACAAGGGTACAGGAATACAGGAGTACATGAATATCGTGCCATGACGTGTCACAAGAAAGGGTACAGGAATGTAAATGCACAAAATCGTAGAAAAGTACTTGCCTTGCTCCGGAAAAGTACGAGTAGACAATAGAGCTGGATTTCCTCCTGTTAATTTGGTACAAGTTGGTTAAATTCTAATCATTAATCTCTTGCTATCTGCTCTCTAATTCCATATTATTCGCAACATAGTTATATAGTCCTTAGTTATCTAGTGAAATTGCTTTAACTAAGATCATATTTAATAATATCTAGAATAAACTAATTTGGAAAATAATTAATATCATTTAGAATTATACTTTATTGGTCGAATATTTAAAGAGAACATTAAACATCATTTGCCAATTACTTTAGGTAAAAAATAATACTAAATAATATATATCCCCAGAACATACATGTTATACCATTAAATATTCATACTAATATTTATTTATACAACACTATTATACATGTAATGCAATTGCCTATATAAATCTAACTTGGGCTGTAAACCCAAGTCCATCAACCATGGATTTAAACCCCACTGTGCCCCGTCACACCTCAATAAGCCAGGGCTTAATAGCACAGTTATACTAAAGTTGGTGCACCAAACCTTCACATAGCCTAGTAGCTGCATAACCAAAATCCCATATCACTTTCACAATCAACTGGCCAGCATTTGTAATAACCTAGAGTCCACCCTCTCCTGCTGCAGTTTATCATATAAATATAAGAGACTCCAGCATTACTTCTGCAACTAAATGATACAATACTCAAGAGTTCCACAGAACAAACTTGACCTGATTTCCTTAATATCATAATATTTCAAATTATCAACAATATAAAAACCTCCCCGCCAATATACAATCCAAATACAAGCTAGGCTTACTCAAATTAATTTGAGGGGTTCAGTAAGCCTTTGAACTCAAAAGAAACAAAATGGAAAAAAATCATACAATTCTATTGCAAGATCATAGCTACTGTGTAGCAATCAAAATCCCAAATACATTCATTCAATAAAATTCAAAGATCAATAACAGAATGTACATATATATGAAAATCAAGAATTGCAATCTAAAAGTAGCTTCCAGGTCAATCAGCCCTCCCTCTCGTCTACGCGAACATGGACACAGGACACGAACTAGATCCATCCATGGACACGCTACGACATCACCAAATACACGACCCCAACCCAGCAAGATGCAGATTGAAACTGGACACGAACCAAAACCATCAATCCCCTGCCTCCCGATCGAATCCCTGCCTAACGCTCCATCATTACCCAGATTCAATTTGATACACTACACATCCAGAAATTCAAAATAGTAAACTCTAAAATAGGAAGATAGGTAGATACCTGAAAGAATCACTTGGGTTGAGGACACGATTTGAAATGTCAAATGCAGCACTTCGTCCACATGTAGCCGGGATCCAGTTACGGCATTTCAACAACCAGGTACAATGCACAAAATGAAAATAGTTCTTTAGGAGAAATAGCGAATTCTTATTTAAGAAATTTGGAAAGACAATCAAGAATTGACAAGAAATTCCAAATCCAACTTACCAGTGTTGATCGAGATAGTGAAGTTCGATCGGTCGGTGATTACAACAGATCAGTTGGATCACTGGAGAAGAATCGATTCGACTGATGCTTCCTGCCACCCACTCCGTCACCAAGGACACGCATACGGCTGGACACGAACATTGGCCGGGTACATCCAACTAGCATGCCCACACGACACAATACAGGAAGGATTCGGACACGTTGAACATGGATACCACCTAAACATCCCCGTTAACTCTATCCACGAACATCAAAATAATAATAAATAAAATGAAGTAAATACCTGAAGGAGTAAATCCGATCCGAAGAAATTCACTCAGCGTATCCGACACGATCCTCGTCGTTCTGGACACAACTGACCGAAACAAATTCGTTGATAGCACGATCTACACCGAATGTAGTCGAAACTCTGTCATCGGAAACGAGCTGTGCGCCGTTGGAATGCGTCGCTGGAAATGCTTCGCCGTCGTCGCCTAGGGTGGTCCGCCGTCGTCGTCGCCTAGGGTGGTCCGCCGTCGTCGAGAAGTGCGCCTCGTCGCCGCCGATTAGGGTTCGGCTCACCGGAGAGGAAACTCTCCTGGACCGACGGTCGAAAACCCTAGACTGAGTCAGTCTCAGTGAAGAGCTTCGGGAAAGCTCAGGAAGAAAAATGAATGAATGGAGAGAAATAAACTTTTCTCTCTCCACTCGAATTTTAAAGAATGGAATAGGAAACTTTGCAAAAAAAACCCTCCCGCTACAAACTTATTTTATATAAGTCCTTCCACTATTGGCACATATTCACTTAAGCCCTCACCCTTTTCGAATATTATATTGATAGTAAAAAAAATAGTTAGAACTTATAATAATTATTAGTATTTAAAAATAAAGGTGAGGGGACCAATAAATTGGTTGTAACAATTTTTCAAATTTTGAAAGTTGTTCCCAATTTATTTCCCTCCCTTAAAATATCCATCATCATAATAATAATTAAATTAAAATTTAACTCTTTATTTGAAACCCAATAAATCAATTGCTATTATTAAAAATTAAAAATTTATATTTTCTCAAAAATCAGGAAGTGGAGTTACAAATCTCCCCTCCTTAAAATAATTTCGTCCTCGAAATTCGAAGGCCCCAAAAATAAATCTCAGCAAATCACAAAAGATCCAAACACCAGTCATTTATTGAAAATAGGATTTCGAAAGAAACAGAGTACAATCAAATCAATTAAATAGATTGGGCGCTCACGCATATTGTCCTCGCGCTCCCATGTGGACTCTTCCGGAGAGTGGTGTCTCCACATGACGCGGACAAGTGGAAATAGTCTGGTTCCGCAAGCGCTTCTCCCTCCGATCAAGGATCTCCACTGGCTGCTCCTCATAGGTCAAGCTCGGACCCACCTCTAGCTCTGAATAGTCAACTACATGGCTCAGATCTGGAATATAGCGTCGAAGCTGGAACACGTGGAAAATGTCATACACTTTTCCCAAGCTAGCTGGAAGCGCTAGTCAAAATGCTACCCACCAATACGCGCCATCTCGTCGAAAGGTTCGATGAATCTCGGACTGAACTTTCCGCCTCTGCCAAAACGAATGGTGCCTCTGGTCGGCGAGATTCTTCAGGAACACTCTGCTTCTAACTGCGAACTCCGGTGACCATTTGTTGTTGTCCGCCTAGTGCTTCTATCGATCCATGACACTCTGAGCCTTGAGTTCAAGTACACACAAGAAGTTTGGGATATCACGCTTTGACAAAGATCGAGGATCAAATAGTCACGAAGTGGAAAAAATTTCAATTACAACTTAGAGGAGTAAAATCATGAAGACACAACTATTACGTACGATCAAAATTGATAGTTTAACACAAGTGGGCTAGGACAAGATAGGAAAATCATGGTCAGACAGACATGATTTAAGATCGAAATTTAGACAAGACACAAACGAAGTATGGAATCAAAATCTGACAAAGTATAATTTGAGGAAATCAATGATCTAATGATACAATACTAGAAGGTAATTAGCAAGGGTTGATTGAGGAGACGTACGCAATACTCAGGAGATACAGTATCAAATCAGGATGAACTTGTAAGGATCTGTGATTCTCAAAAACCAATAATCATATAAAAAGGAAATATAGTCTCCAGAATATCCAAGAACATGTTGGTATCTGATATCACTTTGCTTAGAATCCCTACCCCGCCAGTATGTATCTGACTGCAGTGGACTTTCGGCTCCGTGACTCAAATAACAATATGTCTCCAAATACTCTATCAACCTTATCCATTTTCCAACAATCATTGACGAAACAACCCAAGAGATCAAGATATGAAGAATATGACAAGTCTCGACAATACTCGAAAACCTATGGGTGTCTGAAATCACTTCAACTTAGAGTTCCTGCCTCGCCAGTGCGCTACTGGCTGCAGTGAACCCTCAGTCTCCATAATCCAGCTAATGGCTGCAGCGCGCAACTGTCATGCCATAGTAGGTCATCGAATAGCCTCTCGACTTTATCCCTAGGAATTTCAAAAGAGTTTCAAGGAGTTCAAAATGAGTTTCAATAGTCCAAGTCACGGAATGGTGAAGTTACCTGACTGTTAGAATACATGAGTTTATTAGGTACTATGAAGTAACACGAAATCCAATCGAAGAGTAGTGAGTACAAAAGGGCAACCAGGGAGATTTAAAATTTCAGACAGGGCAAAGTTTCAAATTATGACGGAATATCAACTGATATCTGGAATGGTAAAAAGATTCTATATATGGGACGTTATTCCGAAGGGATAACAGAGTCTCGAAGGATGAACTGAACAAGGTATCAGATAGGAGACAAGTTTTAATTTAAGAAATAAAATCTTGAATAGAAATTTTCAACAAGGAAACAAGGTTTAGAATAGTGACTAGAAAACAGATTCCAATAGGAGACAAGGTATTGGATTGTAAATATGAAACAAGCAAATCTCAATAGCAAACAAAATCGTAAATAGAGAACAATTCTCGAATAAAGTCAAAAATAGGAAATAGAATCTCAAACAAGCATTAATAGAATCGAAGGTTTAAATAAGGTTTCAGAATGATATTTCAAATAGGAATAATTCTAGAATAGTATAAGTTTGATTAACGAACAGAATATCAATAAACGAGTAAGAACAAGTGTCCATTAAACAAGCAAAATCTTGGATAGGAGACAAGATCAAAACAAAAATAGTGGACCAACAACTCTCGAGTAGAAAATCAAAGTCATGAATGAGGAAACAAGTCTCGAATAGAAAACGAAATCTTCAAAACCCTCAAAGGTATTTGCAACAATGTCTGCATAGGACGGAGCTTTAAACAAGTTTCGAATGAGGAACATGATTTCGAAATGAAATCTCGAGAAGAGATTAAAATCTCAATTAACACGAAGTTTGATAAATGAACAAAATTTGCAAATATGAGCCATCACTAGGAAACAAGTTCAGGAATGATGAATATGCAAACGGTATCAAATAATGAATTTCAAACAATTATCGATTTGTGGATCTGAAATAAGTTTACCGAAACAGGAAACAATATCTCAAAGTAAGTTTCGATATCAATCAAGATTTCAAAAATAGAAAACAAGAAGTTTTGAAGAAATGATCTAGGTGCTAAGAGAATTCTAAGGAGAGACTGAATTACTAATCAAGATACATGGTTTTTCCAACTATGCAAAAGAAATCTTCTGTCTTCTGTCTATCTTTAGTATTCCTCCGGGACTAGAATCACTTCAACTTCTTCAACTGTCCTGACATAGATTGGTCCATGCGGTAGTGCTCCATATAGCTGCTGAATCTGGAGAGGCGGGTCCTTCTGCTGCAGTCCTGGTGCTCCTCGTGCTTGTTCTCGGGCAGTGTGATCAACGATCTCCAGACAATCTTTGACTTGGTGAGTAGGCAATCCGTAGTACAAGCATAGCCTCCGTCTTTTATGGCATTCGTCGTAGTGGTGTCCTGAGCTGCGGCAAAAAATACAAATGATCGTTGACTGGATCTGAATCTGGATCTTCCGCTGAGGTGACTGAAATGCAGGGACTCTGACAGAAATATATGGTTGCTGGTTGCTGACTGCTGAGATCCTGATGCTCCTCGATCATTGTGATCGGTGACTTGCTGACAATCCTTCATCCAGTGAATGTGGGCCTGAATTTGTCTCTGATGAGGTGACTGAAGAAACGCTGTCTGAGTGTGGCAACGCTTTACGGATCCACAGTAGTTGCTATCTTCATCATAAGTTTTCATGTTCCTCTTGAGCTTCAGTTTTTCGTCTTGTTGTATGT
Source organism: Iris pallida (assembly GCA_029216955.1). NCBI lineage: Eukaryota > Viridiplantae > Streptophyta > Magnoliopsida > Asparagales > Iridaceae > Iris > Iris pallida. The sequence continues at coordinate 1,619,380 of JANAVB010000399.1, read as the reverse complement.
ACTACGAGCTGGATCTCCCGGTTGATGACTTCAATCTTCAGAGGAGTCGGATCCTCCAAGACTTGGATGAGCTTCAGTGGCGGCTTCAGGTTCTCGATCTGCTCCATGGTGAAAGGTATGCGCTCGGTGTCGGAAAAGTCCAAGAGTTTGAGAGTCTGGGAGTTCTCTCTAGCTCGGGAATTGTATTTGCAAGTCTGAATTGGAAAAGGACGGCCTGCTGGTGTCAAGGAACTCTTGAAACGTCTCCGTCAACTGCGTACTACCTATGGGGATAGTAGTGCCGATAGAAGGTAGTGGAAGCTCGAAATCCTCAAGTGTAGGTGGATCGACTGTTCTGGTGTCGCGAGCTTTTGAATTATCTGAAAAACAGAAAACTGTTAAAATAACCTAGACCTAAATACAACAAGTATTTATAGAATATCAATATACCTTATATACCTGATATACCCATTATTTTTTGATTTTTTCTATGCTGTGATTCAAGTTTCCCTAGTTAATCAAGTCCCCCAATAGTACTCTAATACTTAGGTACCATTAGGATAGACCTGCATGGGCCACCACTAAAAACATGTCACGACCCGCTCCCGAATAATCGGACACGAGTCGGACATGCCCAGCCTTCGTCGTTAGACACGACGAAGTAAGCTGTATCAAGCTAGGAAAAACTAACTAGATAAACATAAAATGTATATAATCACAGCATCTAAAAACATATTCCAGAATGATTACCATAATCCACAATTCTATGTATATAAATGTGCGAATCATCAAGAATGAAATGTACATGAATTCTAAAGACAATATCTAAAAGTGAAGCTAACAGTCTAAACCTGAAACCTCAAGCTAAGTCATGACCATCCTGCTCACCTAAGATCCCGGGCTCTGGCCCATAAGGTAGAATGATAATCATGCAAGTATACCTGCAACTTATCCAGTCAGGAGCGGAGCAAAGTACAGTTCTAGGTAATGAACAAGAACATGATATGAAAATGAGTACAAGGGAACATGAACTATAAAGTACAGGAAAAGAACATGAAGGTACATGAATATAAGTACAGGTAATAAAGAACAGGAATGTAAAGTACAGAAACATGTAAAGTACAAGAACATGTAAAGTACAGGAATGAAACTATAATACTGAAGTACCATACATAATAAGTACACAATATCGAAATACATCTAGTCCATGTGACCAGCTGGGGTGAGTACAGGAGTACATGATACCCGCGTGCACAGTACGAGGCCTAAGCTAGGTACAGGAATATATAGTAACCGGGATTGGTCACATGGCTAGTGTATTTCCCCACCCGACACTAATAAGTACAAGGACAAGGGTACAGGAATACAGGAGTACATGAATATCGTGCCATGACGTGTCACAAGAAAGGGTACAGGAATGTAAATGCACAAAATCGTAGAAAAGTACTTGCCTTGCTCCGGAAAAGTACGGGTAGACAATATAGCTGGATTTCCTCCTATTAATTTGGTACAAGTTGGTTAAATTCTAATCATTAATCTCTTGCTATCTGCTCTCTAATTCCATATTATTCGCAACATAGTTATATAGTCCTTAGTTATCTAGTGAAATTGCTTTAACTAAGATAATATTTAATAATATCTAGAATAAACTAATTTGGAAAATAATTAATATCATTTAGAATTATACTTTATTGGTCGAATATTTAAAGAGAACATTAAACATCATTTGCCAATTACTTTAGGTAAAAAATAATACTAAATAATATATATCCCCAGAACATACATGTTATACCATTAAATATTCATACTAATATTTATTTATACAACACTATTATACATGTAATACAATTGCCTATATAAATCTAACTTGGGCTGTAAACCCAAGTCCATCAACCATGGATTTAAACCCCACTGTGCCCCGTCACACCTCAACAAGCCAGGGCTTAATAGCACAGTTATACTAAAGTTGGTGCACCAAACCTTCACATAGCCTAGTAGCTGCATAACCAAAATCCCATATCACTTTCACAATCAACTGGCCAGCATTTGTAATAACCTAGAGTCCACCCTCTCCTGCTGCAGTTTATCATATAAATATAAGAGACTCCAGCATTACTTCTGCAACTAAATGATACAATACTCAAGAGTTCCACAGAACAAACTCGACCTGACTTCCTTAATATCATAATATTTCAAATTATCAACAATATAAAAACCTTCCCGCCAATATACAATCCAAATACAAGCTAGGCTTACTCAAATTAATTTGAGGGGTTCAGTAAGCCTTTGAACTCAAAAGAAACAAAATGGAAAAAAATCATACAATTCTATTGCAAGATCATAGCTACTGTGTAGCAATCAAAATCCCAAATACATTCATTCAATAAAATTCAAAGATCAATAGCAGAATGTACATATATATGAAAATCAAGAATTGCAATCTAAAAGTAGCTTCCAGGTCAATCAGCCCTCCCTCTCGTCTACGCGAACATGGATACAGGACACGAACTAGATCCATCCATGGACACGCTACGACATCACCAAATACACGACCCCAACCCAGCAAGATGCAGATTGAAACTGGACACGAACCAAAACCATCAATCCCCTGCCTTCCGATCGAATCCCTGCCTAACGCTCCATCATTACCCAGATTCAATTTGATACACTACACATCCAGAAATTCAAAATAGTAAACTCTAAAATAGGAAGATAGGTAGATACCTGAAAGAATCACTTGGGTTGAGGACACGATTTGAAATGTCAAATGCAGCACTTCGTCCACATGTAGCCGGGATCCAGTTACGGCATTTCAACAACCAGGTACAATGCACAAAATGAAAATAGTTCTTTAGGAGAAATAGCGAATTCTTATTTAAGAAATTTGGAAAGACAATCAAGAATTGACAAGAAATTCCAAATCCAACTTACCAGTGTTGATCGAGATAGTGAAGTTCGATCGGTCGGTGATTACAACAGATCAGTTGGATCACTGGAGAAGAATCGATTCGACTGATGCTTCCTGCCACCCACTCCGTCACCAAGGACACGCATACGGCTGGACACGAACATTGGCCGGGTACATCCAACTAGCATGCCCACACGACACAATACAGGAAGGATTCGGACACGTTGAACATGGATACCACCTAAACATCCCCGTTAACTCTATCCACGAACATCAAAATAATAATAAATAAAATGAAGTAAATACCTGAAGGAGTAAATCCGATCCGAAGAAATTCACTCAGCGTATCCGACACGATCCTCGTCGTTCTGGACACAACTGACCGAAACAAATTCGTTGATAGCACGATCTACACCGAATGTAGTCGAAACTCTGTCATCGGAAACGAGCTGTGCGCCGTTGGAATGCGTCGCTGGAAATGCTTCGCCGTCGTCGCCTAGGGTGGTCCGCCGTCGTCGTCGCCTAGGGTGGTCCGCCGTCGTCGAGAAGTGCGCCTCGTCGCCGCCGATTAGGGTTCGGCTCACCGGAGAGGAAACTCTCCTGGACCGACGGTCGAAAACCCTAGACTGAGTCAGTCTCAGTGAAGAGCTTCGGGAAAGCTCAGGAAGAAAAATGAATGAATGGAGAGAAATGAACTTTTCTCTCTCCACTCGAATTTTAAAGAATGGAATAGGAAACTTTGCAAAAAAAAACCCTCCCGCTACAAACTTATTTTATATAAGTCCTTCCACTATTGGCACATATTCACTTAAGCCCTCACCCTTTTCGAATATTATATTGATAGTAAAAAAAATAGTTAGAACTTATAATAATTATTAGTATTTAAAAACAAAGGTGAGGGGACCAATAAATTGGTTGTAACAATTTTTCAAATTTTGAAAGTTATTCCCAATTTATTTTCCTCCCTTAAAATATCCATCATCATAATAATAATTAAATTAAAATTTAACTCTTTATTTGAAACCCAATAAATCAATTGCTATTATTAAAAATTAAAAATTTATATTTTCTCAAAAATTGGGAAGTGGAGTTACAAAATATACTTGCCTGGAGGTTGCACGCAGATCCCACAAAATATAGTCAACTGGTGAGCCGAAAAGTCCAAATCACCATAACTGTCTCCGAAAGCTGAAATAAATGTTACCAACATTCTCAGAATAGTCAAATTAGCTAGGATTGTCTGTCCTTAAGTCCAATTCTGGAGACCGGTGAAAAAGGTAATTTTGGGCCAAAACGGTATCCGCCATTGGACCCGCTTTGCACCAAAAAGCGTGCCAGAGTCAATGGTCTCTAACGTTGTCAAACTACATGTCTACGAATTTGTTTTGATGATACGAACCCAACGGTATGTCCAGTTTT